>CM052896.1:117098093-117145513 GCA_028534135.1 Potos flavus | reverse complement strand
TGGACTCATGCATGCTAGCCAAGATAAGTCACAACATTTCTGCCTTGTTTGTATTCATGACCAGACATAATTAAAAAGCTCCAATCCTTATCCTTTTTGAAGTTTATTTTTTCTCAATATGCAAATAGAAATGGTTTTAAATGGCTGGTATTCCAATGTAAAGAATCCTTCCAAAAAATACAAATATGTATGCGTCTATTAAAACGTGAATGGAAGCTCTATATAGGGAGACAACTTGTGCTCATTTATTTTATTGACGGTGTACAGATTTGGATAATATTGCATTACAATACTGACTGCTAGATTTCTTATAAAGATTTAGTTCATATTTACTCTAGATTTTTTCTTCACAATAAAAATAAACTCATGCCAGTGTTTAGTAACCAATAATACCAGCTCATTCAAATTTAATGACAGTTTTATTAAACTAAGAATTTCATATCACAGAGCATTCACAGTGCGGGAGGTCACAGTTATTGAAAAAATAAATAGTGAGATAAATATATTTATTATTTACAACTTTTCAACTCATTGCTCCTGCTTTGCCTGTTAGAACGAACGAGGATGGTGGCATTCAGCCCAGCATATCAGAAATGTTGTGGGGTGAGGGGACTCGTGACATATAAGAGCCCCAGAAGTTCTCGGTTTGGGTCGTTTTTAAGGGGGTTCTTCCTGGACAGGCGAGCCCCCTGATTCTAGCTACCCGCTGTTTGGCAGGTCGTGGCCGAACCCCAGGAAAATCCCATGGTCCGGCAGAAACTGTGCCCAGCCTGCCTCTTGGGCATCTGGGATGTGCCCAGCCTCTCTCCTCACTTGTCCCTTTTCTTGGCAGCTCCTGCCTCCGCCCACGGGCCCTGTGCCATCTGGCCGGCAGCCCTCTCTCCACTCTAGGTCATCAAGGCTCTCTTTGTGTTCACCCAGCAGCCCCTCCTGGCTGGCAGCTGCTGGCCAGGAGACACAGGCAGAAGGCACCTTGCTCTCCACTGGACATCCAGCCTCCCAGACTAGCAGCCCCTGAAGAAGTCCCCAAGAGCTGGTCCCCAGACGCTCAGCCACAGCTCTGTCTGCTGGATCCTCAGAAATCCGTGGTCTAGGCCACGTGCCGGGAGCGCCCAGGAGCATTCTACAGCTCTCAGAAGAAGGGCACCTCTGGAGGTGAGGACAGGGATGTCCCAGTGGCCAGAAAATAAAAACAACAGCCCACTAGAACATTTGGTTTGGAAAAATGGGAGCTGCCTGGCTCACACCCCAGTCATTTGCAGTGGCAAGGCCTTGCTCCTTCTATTAAAAGAGATTGTCCGTCTGGATAATTGGGAATTCCTATCTTGGGAATTCTGGGGTGAGAGGGTGGGTGCTGTTGTCTGAGACCCTCTTTTTCTGATCGTACCAGACCACGTCACCAGAAACCCCAAACTGCCCAGACTTTCTCTCGATAGCTTAAAAAAATTGTTTTCCAGCGGTGGGGTACGGAGGGTACATACCTTCTCCAGGATTAAGGGTTTTATTGGCCTTGACCATGGAAAAGTCCCAACCAACATTAAAAAGCATAAAAAGCAACTGTTTAAATTCTGGCAGCAGTGGGAATACGTGTGGATGATGCCCAAATTTGTCAGCAGGCTTTTAACCAAGGAGCAGCCAATCCCAGACCCACAAATCTAACGATGGCTTGACCTCCACGGGGTGGGGGGGGGCAGTGGGCATTTTCAGCTCTCAGAGCTGCCCCCCATCGCCCCCAGGTCTGTCTCAGGGTACTCAGGCCACAGACATTTCCTCAGACTGGAGGGGACAGGTTTTCAGCCGCTGCTTCGAAGCGCATGGAGGACATGTGCCCCTGAGACATGCACACACCCGTAGGAAGCGAGGGAAAACCCCAGAAATGTGAAGATAAAAGGTGACACAAATCAGGGCCACCAGCCGCTGGCCAGTGCGTGAGGGTTTCGCAGAGACAAACGGAACCATTTGTCATTGAAAACTTAGAATTAAAAAAAAAAACTCCATAAAATATCAAAGTCCTAATATCAGCCCGTTGGCTTCCTTGTTGCGATGGAAAAAGCCGGTCCACCCGGGTGGCAGAATGGGAGAAAAGCGCCCCCCTCTCCCGATTTTACGCGGCCGCCCGGTTCCTGGGGCTTGGGCAGCATTGCCACAGGCTGGATGTTCTCCCGTCGGCTCCAGGCTTGACGGATGGCCTGGCACAAAGCTAGGCTCCCAGCCTGAGATTCCTCATTAAGAAACAAACACAACAACCTAAACATCTTTGAAAAATCTGTGCCCCTGTGGTCTGTGCCCTTTTGGGGGAACGTTTTCTAGAGTTCTCTGCCTTGTAGGGATGGATGCACGGAAAGACCCCCTTGTTCTACCGCCCACATGACTGGCGCAGTGGGGAAGGCTCTTCCTTCCTGGAGGGGCCCCTTCTCTGTGCTTTGAGAGGGTCTGGAGGGAGCCTTGAGGGGCTCAGGTGATCAGCTACAGCGACCAGAAGCCGGACAGTACTTGTCCACACCTGGTGGGGGCTGTCCAGACACTCTGGGTGAATCCACGTAGAGAGGGCAGGGGTCAGGGAGGCAGCACTTTGGGTGTGTGGGGGGCAGGAGTGGGGGGGGGAGACGATGGATTTCCTGCCACCCAAGAGCTGCCCAGAGAGCATTTTCAGAAATTTCTGGAAGTTTCTATGGGCACAACGTGGCAACAAAGCTGCCAAGGTGCAAACCATCTCAGGTGCCCTGGACACATCTGCTAACTGCCCAGAGATCATGTTCAGAGGGCATTAGACCTGAGAATATTTAAGTCACGGCACGTGGGAACAATCTCCTGAAGATTTTCACCCTAACAGGCAAGTTCCTGGTTTATTCAAGCAACAAGCACTTGTTGAGAGCCTGTCACATATGCAGCCCAGCCACCTTTTCCAGTCAAGGAGGAACATGATCTGTGAGGGAAGGAAAGGGGGCGGGGTGGGTGGAAGAGAAGGGACCACCCCCCGCCCTCAGTGCCCACTCAGGGTCAAGGCCATGGCCCCGTCAGAACACCACACCCACTGAGGAGCCCCGGCCCCAGCTGCGGGGTCTCTGCTTCCCTCCTGCTGCCCCACAGGAGAAAGTCCCCACGTGTGGCACCTGCACTGATCCCGCGCCTGAACCCCACTGGCCCATCTCGTGCCGGGGGAAGGAGGGCAGCGCACGGAAGCAGCTTCAGCCGCTGGTGCTGGGGTTCTCCTCCACTCCCCCCTCTCCCAGGCCATCTGTCTGGACATCTCTGTCCACCCCCACCTTAAGGAGAGGGAGGGGCCCTAGGACTCTGGCAGGAGAAACGCCAGGAGGACGGAAGGGCGGCGGCAAGATGCCGCCCTCACTCTTCCCAGATTCCCAGCCCGTGTGTGGAGTCCGGCATTCCCCGAGGGCTGGGATCCGGCTGATGTGGTCAGGCTTGCGATTCCTCATCAAAAGGGAAGAGGGGGGTCAGTTTCTTTCTTGGGGACCTAGACCGCCGGGCAGCCCAGGAGGGGGGCTTTGGTTGGGGTCTCAGGACGGCCCTAGAGTGACGTGCGTGCCGGCCACCTGGTTTAAGGGGGCAGTTTCTGCCTTATCAACTGCTTGGGTCTATAAAAGCAGCGGACTGACAGGCAGAAGCAAGATGTAGCCCTAACAGGTATTGGGGGGCGCGGGGCGACGAGCAGTGAAGTCTGTGCACGCGGGCGAGATTCAGAGACCAGCAGACTGTAGGTTCTGGGAAGGATAATGACTCTGACCTTCGCTGCCCGCAGTGCCCTTCACCATGAGTCTTCCCACCAGCTGACCCAGAACCTTCCTCCAGGGCCAGGCTTTCGGACACCACACACCTACCAACCCTGCCCGTGCTTGAGCTGGTAAGGGCGAATTCCAGACCAGAAACGGGCAGGAACCACCTGCTCCTGACCCTACAGGCATTTTCCATCTCAGTGCCATGGTTCATTTTTTTCTTTTCTGCTCCCAATGAGAAGAGCTAAATTTATTTTTTTTATTATTGCCTATTTTTTTGAAGCAGAGTCATTACCCCATGCTAATTAGCTTTGGGAATAAAATAAAGGACATAATCCTGTGTAGTGATAAAAGCATTATTTTAAAATGAAGGCCTAATGAATCAAGCAATTCTTTAAACTTGTGATGGAAAAATATTTAGTTAAAAAAGAATTATTCACCTACAGTATATATATAATTTCCTAGATACAATAAATACATAGATCCTTTAAGGAAGTTACATTGGCACATTACAGTCAAAAGAGAATTAGCCAGCAGGAATGCTCTAGGTCCTAGAAACACTATGTTTTTTAGTCTCAAGCTGCAACTGTAGGCTACTGTATCATCTCGGATGGACTCTTACTGAAGGAAGAGGCAGGTATTTAGGATGTGTTCTCTGGAAGCTACACAAGGATTCAGAGACGTGAACACCTGCATGGACATTGTCAGAGTCCACGTGGCCGGCGCCTTGTAGTTAAAAATATCTTTTGGTCTTTACTAGGAAAAAAAAAAAACAGGGGCACTGGAAAGGGACAGCTATTAGGATCCGTGCTGGGCCACCAGGAGTCAATTAAATATTTGCTGAAGTTTTAACTTCAACAATGAGAGCCAACCAGAAGGGCAAGGCTATGCCTCCACCCAGCCCCCACCAAGGATGGCCAGGCCTCTGGCCGCCCAGGGAGGGGTGATGCCTGGGAGCTTGGCTCCCGTTCTGCTACTTACTGACAACTGACCTACAGTCACCTGACCTCTCCCAAGACTACATTTTCTGTGAAGCGGGGAGAATCAACCCTCCTTACATCAAAGGGCAGTTCTGAGCATAGAGATCGAGATGGACATGCTTTGAAACCCGGATGAGTCCGTAAGACCAAAGGGACCCGGTGAGCTATGCTGAGAGGTCCTAAGGGGCTCTGAAATCCTGGGCATGTCAAGTTTATACCGATGATCCCACTGGCTCCCTGGCCTCCCACGTAGCGAATTTCATAGGAAAATCACCTTCGCCCTCAACTTGAAGACCACTGAGCCCGATCTTGGTAGAGAAACCATAGAGGAGCCTCAGTATGGGGTAGCTACTAACACTGATACGGACAAAGAACGGAAGCCTGGTGACCGAGTTTGCTCCCGTCTTAGGCTCGCGCTCACTGAAAGGACGCAAACGCGAGCACTTCCTCCTTCTGAAATTCAGGAGGCCTTAGCAAGCACAGCCACAAATTCCACCTTGGGTCACAACCTTTGGGTTTCAGGAAGGAATTAGCTCTTGTGTTTTCAGCTCATCACCTACGACTGATCACTCGTGAATGGCTAAAAACCTTCTTTCCTCACCGTATCCGGGGCAGTTCCGATACATTCTTCTGTGCAAAATACCCCAGTTATTAAAGGTGCATCAAATCCGATAGACTTTTGCCATAGAAATATTAAAAAAAATAAGAAAAAAAAACCCTCTATATAAAATGAATTGTGCTTTCTTTTTAGAAACCACGGATGGTTTGTATTCATAAATCTTTTTAATAGAGATCTGAGAACTACGAAGCAGATGAAAACTGTTTTAATATTTTTTCTCTTTGTGACTCCGCCTGTCATCCTTGGCCCTTCACGGGCAGCCAGCTCTAAGGCTCAAGAAACTCGGCCCTAAAAAATGCCAAGTTATGGTTTTCATACTTGCCTCCTGGGAACCGAGAGCAATTCTCTGTTTTCTAGGCAATCTCTTTTCTCGTTCTTACCCATTACGCGTGGCACGCTCGTTTCAGTTCAGCAGGCTGTGCAATTTGCTGGGCACAGAGACAATCGGGTCTTGCAACAGGGTGGCTTATGACAGGAGAGCATTTAACAAAGGAACGACAACCCACACGGACGTCGCGCTGCGTCACACGGAAGGTCTGGAATGTGTGGCTGCAAGCTACCATCTCGGCTGTGTCTCTGAATTAGCACCCAGATCGATGTTAGTCCTTCACGCTTTTCTATATTCCAAACCAAACGTCTCAGTGTCAGTGCAATACGATACACATAGGGTTTGTTTTCCAGGAAGCGTTACCTTTTTGGTCCCCAGCATGGCCTTTTTTGTATGGAATGCTATTTTTTTCAAGTATGATGATCTATAGGACATTTTATTTTTAATATGTCGTTGCTCATTCTCTGAACGCCTCAGTACACGTGATAAGAAAATTCATGCGTGTTTCCTCCTTCCGGCTGCGAGACGCTCTCCATGCTTCTGATTTTTCCAGAGAAAGGGGCGGAGTGTTTGCCCTTGGGGGCCCCCCAAAACCCTCAGCAGGGTGAGGCCTTGCCCCCCCTTCCGAACTGTGAGTGCTCCCAGCCAAGGTCGGAGGGTCTGAGGAGCACCTGAGGCCAGAGGGACCCCCCCCAAACCCCGTTCTGGCCCAGAGGTGACACTGGAGAGCGACATTCCTGTTTTGCACTGGCCCCCGGGGACCTCACTTCCGAGGCCGCCGGGTGACAGGAAGACACATTGCACACAGAAGTCCTCACTAAAGTGTCAGAGAGGCGAGGTGCACGCCACATCCCCGCTGCTGTCCCGGACGGGGGCCCCTGGATCTCACCTCGTGTGGGGAGGGCGGAACTCCGAGGAGGTGGAGGAGGACGACGCCCCGCGGCCTGGCTCGCGCCCGGACAAAGACCACAACGGCTCTTCCTTCCAGCGTGTGGCAGAACAGACGGCGACCACTAAGGCAGGACAGGCTCGCGGTGGGGGACAGGGAGAGCGCGGGGACGCCGGCGCCAGAGTCCGGAACGGCTCCCGGGGCAGGGGATGGGGGGCAGAGGCTTTAATCGTCTTCGCGGCACATGGGCAAGTTGACGAAGGTGAAGACGTTGAACTCTATCATTATGGAGAAGCACAAGAAGACGGCGTAGAGGGCCAGCACGCAGACGCCCAGCTTCCGGTCCAGTCTCCACTTGTTGAGATGGATGCCGAGGACCTGGAGGGACACAGGAAGGAAGGCATTTTCCAGGCATCTTCCCCGGAAAACTAGACACACGCTACGGACCCCAGAACTGTCTCCAAAATGTGGGCAAGGGCAGAGCGGTTCTGCAAGGCACGCCCGTGGTCTGATCAGACGGAGCCCTGCAGGCTCGGAGGCCTGTCTGCCGGGAGGGCCAGCCCGTGACCCAGGCGCGCGGGCTCCGAGCAGGCACACTGCTTCCTCGGGACCCGACTGTCCTCAAGGCCCCGTCTGGCAGCGAGGGCCTCGCCTGCCCAGACCTTCTCTCGGGACAACGAGGGACATTCTCGGAGTCCTCCCTTTGCTGCAGAACTTGCCTCCTCTTAGGCAAAACTTCCAATGCATCTATCAGCTCACAGCCCGGCTAACTTGAGCTTGGGGGGTGTGGGGTGTGGGGTGTGGGGTGTGGGGTGTGGGGGGTGTGTGTGTGTGTGTGTGTGTGTGTGTGTGTAGATGGGCTTGGAGCACATCCTCATTCTACATTCCTTCTAGATGCTTCGCACTTCGTGCCTTTCTTTCTTGTCTCTGAATCCAGATTCCTAAGGGCTGGGTCACAGTTACCCCATCAGAGCACCGCCATGGGTGCTGTGGAGACAGACCGATGTGGGTTCAAATCCCAGCTTTGGCGTTTCCTACCCCCGTGACCTTGGGCAAGGTACTTAACCCCTCGGCCTCGATTTCTTCTGCGAAATGGGAACGGTCTCATCCGGTGGCTGTAAGGACTAAATAAATAAGCAGAAGTAGAGTGTGTAGCTCAGGCCCGGGCGTGTGGAGTACGGCGGCCTCGGTAGCACCCCCGTGCCGTCCCGAGGCCCGAGAGTCATGTCCCCCCGTCTGTCAGCTCGGCTAGGCAGGGGGAAATCTCTCTCTTCCTGGTACTAGTGAGGAGAGACGGATGGGGCAGTGGGGACCCAGCGATGTGGTTCACTGGCTCTGGTGACTTCTTAGTCACCGAGGGACAAATGTAGCAATGGGCGCCAACATTCTTGGCGCAAGTTGTGTCTGGAGGGATCTGTGAATTTGTGCTTTCTCAGTGTCAGCCCTCGCGGCCTGAGGGAAGAGAGGGGGTTTCAGAGACATTGCAAGTGAGGACGCAGGATCAGATGGAATGAAGGACGATTCCAGAAGCGGAAAGACTCACAGTGAGAGCCACAGAGCCCAGCAACAACACCACGGAATAGACCAGCCCCCGGCTGTTGATCTTCACCTGGAAAAACAAACACACGTGCCCTGAATCTCGGGGCCGCTCGGAGCCCCGTCCCGAGAGCCCAGGGCTCCCTGGTGTGTTCCTTTGGGAAAGCATAGGCAGGTTCACGGGGAACACGTGGGGGCGGGGAGGGTGGGCTAACTGTGGATTTAAGTCTCCAGTTGGCTTGTGAGGGAACGGATGAGGATGCCCGTGAGCGGAGGTGTGGGAGGTTGCGTGTGGGGGTTTCCCCCTGCAGGTGCCCCTCGGGCCGTTCCAGAGGCCTTCAGGGAAAGTGGGTGCCGGGGTGCCCAGGAGAGGGGGTAGTGTGTTCCCCGGGGGCCTCTCTGCTGGCACAGGGCCAATGCCACCATCCGTCCCCATCAAGGGCTTGTGTCTGGCGTCCGTGGGGCTTAGGAGGCGGCGAGAGGAGCTTACCGTGGACCCATAGTTAATGACCATGGTCTGCAGGCCCCATGGTATGCCGAGTCCCACTAGGATGTCAAACACGTTGCTTCCTATGGTGTTTGAGACCGCCATGTCACCAAGGCCTAGAGCAGACAATTGACACGTGTCATTCACCGAGATTAGGTGGCTGGAAACCCCTATTCGGGTCCCAGTAGTGCTATTCTTTGGAAAGGAGTTCCTTCTTCACGGACCCCACATTTCAGAAACTTCTTATGAGGTCTAAACCCACTCCATGAATTCTAAGGGGGGGCCTCCTAAGGGCTGAATAATGACCCTTAAGATTCATATGTTAGGGTCCTAACCTCCAATAGCTCAGAATGTGGCATTATTTGGAGACAGGGTCTTTGCAGGGATCATCAACTTAAAAGGAGTCATTGGTGGGGGGCAGACCCTAGTCCAATATGACTGCTGTTCTCAGAAGGGAACACCTGGACGCAGCACAGAGGGAGCATGAAGACAGCCATTTTTAAGCCAAGGAGAGAGGCCTGGAACAGATTCTCCCTTACGGCCCTCAGGAAGAACTGACTCTGCCAACACCTTGACCTTGGGCTTCTAGTCTCCAGAACCGTGAGACCACACATCTCTGTTGTTTGTGCTGCTTTGTTATGGCAGCCCTGGGAAAGGAGTACAGGGCCCTTCATCATTTCTCCTGCCAGGTCAGTCTGCTGATGTTCTCTAAGGACCCACTGTGTGCTCTGAGGACCCACTATGTGCTTCACCTCATTGAATCCTCCCAGCTACCCTGGGAGGGAGGGGGCATTGTCCTCATGGCAGATGATGGAACCAAGGCTTGGGGCATGCCCAAGGTCACACAATTTGTGAGGGGTACAGCATCCTTCACAACGAGCCAGGATGTATCCTTGGGGTCCAGGTGATGGCCCCACAGCCTGGGCGCAGAGGATAAGGCATCGGGTCTCATGCCCTGGAGCCTTCTGCAGGGTAAACTCTTTTCTCCCAATAGACTAGAAGCATCTTAGAGGCTGGGGGCCTCGCCATCATCCTTTGCTTCCTGCACAGTTGGCCGGGATCATGCTTGCCACACAGTCGACGGACTTAACAGCTCGAGGGATATTAAAAGTTAGAAAACAAACTTGTACAGATAAGATTCCTGCCGGCTGCCATTTGCTCGAACCCGGCCACCCCGCTTTACGTTGACATGACCATCAGAACCCGGCACGAATACAAGTGTGTGTGCAATGACCGAGCTGGGAACAAATGCCTGCAGCGCTCCGACTGCTGGGTCCCTGGGAAGCTCGCAGCTGCTCAGCCTGGCACCTGGACAGCTGGTTTGCAGGCGCCTGAGCAGCGGCCCTGTGGGGGGGGGGCGAGCTGGGCCGCCCCCTCCTCCTGCCCTGTTGCTGTCACCTGCAGTCCCCCAGGACACAGTGCCTCCCTCAAGGACCTCACGTCCCCCCCACCCCCATCTGTGTCGGCACCGTGCTGAGTGCCTCCAATATCTCGGCGGTGTGGGGGGGGGGGGGGGGGGGGGGGAGCGGCGCTGACTCCGGGACATCATCCTCCCAGCGTCTCAGTCTCCGGAACAAGTCAGGGACGCACAGCAGCTGTTTCGGGTCAGCTACGTGCCTCTGGTGAGGATGCAGCCCTTGCCCGACGGGGCAGGAGGGACGCGGATGCCCGTGCTTGAGAGGAGAGAGGGAGGCTTCCTCAGATTTCCCAGACTTCCCGCCCTGCACAGGTGCTGCATATCGAGGAACCTCGGGGCGACCTTTCTCGAACTTCACGAGTGTAAGACTCACCTGGGGGCCTGGCCGAAATGCAGATTTCGACTGAACGGGTCTGGGGTGGGCCTGAGATGCTGCATTTCTTTTTTTAAGTTATTTCATCAATCAATTAATTAATTTTGGCGGGAGAGAGAGCAAGAGTGGGGGGTGGGGAGGGGCAGAGGGAGAGAGACACTCCTAAGCAGGCTCCACACTCGGCTCCGCGCAGAGCCCAGCTCGGGGCTCGATCTCACAACCCTGAGATCACAACCTGCACCAAAACCAAGAGTGGGATGCTTAACTGACTGAGCCACCCCGGCGGCCTGAGATTCGGCATTTCTTACTAGCTCCCTGGTCAAGCTGCTGCGGCTGCTCCCGCCGCCAGCCTGGACCGCCTTGGAGCTTGGAGGCGTCGGGGAGCCTAGGGTGCGGGATCTCCACGTTAGAGCATGTGGCACGGTCTGCTGGTGCAGCAGATTCTGCGCAGGGGTTTCTGGACCCTTTGCCATGAAGACACTGTCCACGCTTTAACCCTATCTGCTGGATCCTCAGCCAGGGGCCCCAGTGTCACCTTCGTGACGATGTACTCCACCTGCACTTTGCCCTCGCTCACTTTCTGTGCCTCCACATTCCACAGGAGTCACTCTGATAGGATGTCCTCCCTCGGAACCCCACTTAACTCGGGTTCCTACAGAGCCCTTTCTTGACCTCACCCCCCCCCCACCAGTCCTTCACCTTCTAGCATCATGACCCCGGCCCCCAGCAAGCCGGGCCCCCAGGGCCGGTTGTTTCGACAGCACGTTCTTCTGCCCCCTTGACTTTCCCTGCACCCACCCAGCAACCCCAGCTCTGGGGGGACGTGTCACCCCTCATGCATTTGTCACAGGAGCTGGTAGGACTGAGTCCCACCTGGCCAAGTTGACGCCACTGAACATCAGCCAGGCCCTCGGCGCTCGGCAGCTCTCCTGTTCCTCGCTGCACGGGGTCGACCAGTGCCCCTCCCCGCGGCTCCTGTCCGCCGGCCACCTGTGCCTGGGGCCTTATTTGCAAATAGGGTCTTTGCAGATATGACAAATTAAAATGAGGTCACACTGAATTAGGATGGGCCCTGATGCAAGAACGGGTGTCCTTGTAAGGAGAGGGAAGTTTGGACACAGACACACGCAGAGGGATGAACACCACGTGCCGACAGAGGCAGAGACGACGGTGCTCAGCCCTGAGCTGTCCGGTCACCCCTGGAAGCTGGGGGACGGGCCTGGAACAGACCCTTCCCTACAGCCTTTGGAGGGAGTGTGGCCTGGCTGCCACCTCGATTTTGGACTTCCAGCGTCCAGACTGTGCACCAATCAGTCTCTTGCTTTAAGCCACCCTGTTGCGATGTGGTTTTGACAGCCCTAGGAAGTGGATACACTCACTTCAGAGGTCACTCCATTAAACCCCGTTCCCCTCCGCTGCTGTCCCCACCGTCCCCACTCTCTGCAAGCCTCCGACCTATGACAACCACATTCCCACACTTCTCTCCCCTCATCGCGGGTCTTCTCAGGACCGACTGACCCCTTATCCCCCACCCCGGTCCACACTTTCTCCTAACCTGGGAGGAATAAAATGTCACTTCCCGCTTTCCAGAGCCCACTTTCTCCTCGGGCACTTCTTTCCTCTCCCATCTCCTCCAAGGTGTCATTCCATCATTAGCCCCCACCGCCCGCCCCCCATACGTTCACGCTCACAGCTGTGAAGGAAGATGTGTGGAGGTCCGTGCTGGGTTGCGACCTCACCGGCAGAAACACCACAATCAACAAAGGTCGGCCCTTTACGGGGCTTTTGTTCTGCATTAAAGAGCATACAGGTACTCCTTCCCTTGCTTAACCCATGTCAGGTGGTTAACGCCAAAGAAAAACCACCAACCAACCAACCCACCCACCAGCCAAGTAACCAAACCCATATCCATGTCTAGAACCTTAAGAGTAGGAAAATAGCTGGAGGTACACGATGCCCCTCCCCCAATGCCTTCCTGGGACCCGGAGGCTTCTCATTACTATTGTATTTGCTGGAAGCAGTTGGGCTTTCAGCACTGTTTAATGTCACACTGGTGATTTCAGAATGAGTTCCTTTGATCCAATTCTGCACAAGCAAATGCTTCTAGAGCATTTGGACTGATGCATGAAGCTTTCCCCTCATCTGCCGGCTCCATAGCAGGACGTAAGAGCTAGCAGTCCGAAGGGCCATGAAACTCTACCCCCAGCAGGGGCAGGGGGCCTGCCTGGTGGTGCTCGAAGCTGGCGGGGTGAGGGGGGGCAGTGCACCGCCCTTACCTTGTCTCGCCACGATTAAGCTGGCCATGCAGTCTGGAACACTCGTGCCTGCTGCCAGGAAAGTAATGCCCATGATGACATCCGGGATCCCAAGCGTGTATCCAATAACAGTCACCTGCAGAAGAGTCGGGGCGGGGGAGGGGCCGTGAACTCCGGGAGGAACACCCAGGACCTTCGCTTACTCTAAGGGCTTTCCACTGGAACGTAGGGCTGCTGTTCCAGTTGTTTTATTATTTTTTTTTTATTTTTATTTTTTTTCCCCCAAATACTTTTATTTTATTTTTTCAGTGTTACAAGATTCATTGTTTATGTCCAGTTGTTGTTTTAAAACATTTAGAAACTGGAGGCACCTGGGTGGCTCAGTGGGTTAAGGCCTCTGCCTTCGGCTCAGGTCATGATCTCAGGGTCCTGGGATCGAGCCCCGCATCGGGCTCTCTGCTCGGCAAGGAGCCTGCTTCCCCCTCTCTCTCTGCCTGCCTCTCTGCCTACTTGTGATCTCTTTCTCTCTGTCAAATAAATAAATAAAATCTTAAAAAAGAAATTTAGAAACTGAAGGAAAATGAAGACAAGACCCACAGATGACCACTATGCCCGCTTTCCAGCCGCCCGTGGTTCTCAAACTTGAGCACGTGGAACAGCCTCTGCCAGGCCGGTAACCACGCAGATGACCGGCCCTCCATGCCCCTGAGTTTCTGATCCAGGAGGCCTGGGGGGAAGCCCGGGAGTTTATGCTCCTACCCAGTTCCCAGGTGGCTGAGACCCTCTGGCTCCTGGTCTGGGAACCATACTTGAAAGCTGTTGCTTTAGAAGAATATCCTTGACCTTCTTTTTGGTGTGTGTGTTCGAAAAAAACAGAATCAGATTATGCTATCGGTATATGGTTTGCAGTTTCGAGTTTCACATACTAAGAGGCCGTGGATACCTTTCCACCTCCCGTCGTCATCTCCGACACCATTTTGAACCGAAGCACGGATTTCATGGCGTGGCTGTACGGTTCTAGCCAATCCCTCCCCCTCGGACAGCGAGATGGTCTCTTTCTTTGCTCTCACGACCTCACTGCATATAAGTAACACGTATTGAGCACCTACTGTATACCAGGCGCTCTACCATGTATGTTGTGTACGCAATCTCAGGTGCTCTGTTATCAGCACCCACTGGTGAGGGGGCGTTGCGGTTACGCTCATTTTATGCCCAGGGAAACTGAGGCTCAGAAAGGTGATGCAGCACGGCCCGTGGGCAAGAAGCTGGTGAGTGGTGGAGCAGGGATTCTGGGCCAGGCCTTGCTGACTCTAAAGGCCGTGCTCCTACCTCAATATCATGGACCTTGTGTGTACGACTTGGGGGTCCTCATCTTGCTGACTTTTTAGCATAAGCTCCAAGAAATAGAACTGCCAGATCGAAGGATCTTGATTCGCAGTCACATGCTCTACTGAGAAATGCCTGACTCTCGAGAGATGGCTGGGGCCCTGAGCAGCAGCCAGATGGAAAGCCCTAGAAGCATTTGGATAATCCCATTAGCTATGGCTTGCCTCCCCATCTCTAAAATGGGAACCCTGGCACCTCTTGGGGTTGTTCAAATCTCGACAGATGGCCCCAATCCCAGCGAATGGTTGTGTGACTTAGGACAAGCTGGCGTGCTTCTCTGAGCCTCAGTTTCCTCATCTGTAAAATGGGTTGCTAATAAAGATTAAGTGAGAAAATGTGAGGTGACAGTGCCTGGCCTGAGCAAGATGTTCACAGATGTAGGTTTCCCTTCTCTTTCAGACACCGAGGAGGGCAAAAATGAACCACTGATCCATCAGTGTTCAGTCTACCTGGGCCATGAACGAGATCTCCACAAGTCCAACCAGGCCGTGGCTGACATGCTTTCCGTGGGGGATGCCAGACATTATAAATACAGGAGCCTGGCTTATTCTCGTATTATAGGGGATGCCTCCATTTTCCCCCCTTAAATCCCTGAACTACATGCCTAAGAAGCTGAAGGATGGAAGAACAGAAGGAAGGTCCGTGTGTGTGTGTGTGCGCGCCCTGAATTCCGGCCCTGGGCCCTCTGAGCCCAGCCAATACTTAGGCTTAAGACAGGGGAGCACAGCTGAGTCCCAGCTCCGCGGCTGACCATCTGTGTGACCTTGTGGAAGCCGTGGCCCCCCTCTGGTCCTCGGTCTCCCCAACTGCGCAAAGGTGCCGGACAGGACAGTCCCTTTCCAAGGGTCCTCCCTTTTCACAAGGACATTCAAGAATCATTTTCTCTGAAGCCTTAGGGGTGAGAGACACAAAAGGTGGCAGGAGTAAGGGGTGGGCGGGTGAGATCACTGCTGCCTGGCGGTCCCCATCGGAGCACAAGGAAAGCAAGCTCGTGGCCCGAATGAAGGCTAACATGGGGTGCTGTTGTCTTGACCAATTTCTACTGTCAGAGTCATTCCATTCCCCCCCAAACTGAGGCAGGCTGAAGTTCAAAGCCACAGGTAAGGGTGCCCTGGCCAAGCGGTTCTGTGACCCCAGCCAAGCTGCTCCCATGACTGTCTCTGCTGTAAGCAGCACGAGAGGGCTGAGTCAAGGTGGTGGGGATGCAGGCGTTGCTAAACGTCCTGCCTCACGGCGAATGAACAGAGCTGATTTCATATTACTGTTGTTTCCAGTAACTGGAGAAGAAAATGTTTTACCCATTCATCGATTTGATCTTTCCTAACTCCCATACCTACTCCTTCGATGTCATGCAATACTTTTTTTTCTCCTTGCTTTGGGCATGCACTTCAGTAAGAGAATTCCCTCCTTTTATCACGTATAAAGATGGGTTGGTGTTAGTCAACCTTACTCAGTGTCAATTTACAAGTGTAATTCATGTAAGGCATCGTTTTCGTGATCCTGGATTGTCCTTCACTCGGGGGTTTGGATAGTAGCTATTTTCAGCTCTTCCCAAACCCCAGCACGCACGTGCGCACACGCACACACGCACACACACACACACACACACACACACACCGGCATCTACGAGGATTTTAACCTTTATCTGAACAAAGCATGGACACAGCACGGGCTGCATCTCATGGTGGGCTGCATCTCATGGTGAAAACATGTTGTTGTATCAACAGTTATCATCCATCCATCCTGCTGCCAGCTAGGGCCACAAGGCCTGAGCAGACTTCCCTCCTCCCAGTGACCCTGTGAGACAGAGATGTCGTCCCCCTTCTGCAGAGGGGGTGACCGTGGCTCATGAAGGCTGAGCCACCTGCTGGGGTTTGATGGCTGGTACGTGGGGGGTCTTGGACTCTAACGCATTTCCATGTGACCCACGGCCCTTCCCTCCCCACAGGGTTGTACACAGAGCAAGGGAAAAGGGGCTCCTGCTTACCGCCACCTCCGCCCCCCAGCCAATGAAAGGTTTGTATAGGAAGCTGTCACACGTGGCCAGAGGAGCTTACAAGGAGCTATGCCAAAGCCTCTCTGCCTGCAAAACTTCAGACCAAATGGCCTCTGAAAATTCCAGTAAGAAACTGAGGGGGCAGTTCAGGATGGTCGTTGAGATCATGAACTCAGGAGCCCGACTCTAGAACTCACAGATTCTGTAACTAATCCCATAATAGTTGATAATTGTGCAACCAGGCCAATTACTCAATCTGGATGCCTCAGTTTCCTCACCTGTAAAATGGGCAAAATAAACACACCTATCCCACTGTTGTTGTTATGAGGGCTGAAAGAGTTTACTGGCAGAAGTCACAGTGAAGACTGCCTTGTGTTCGTCTCCCACTGACTCCAGTCTCCCTCACATTCCCCCAGGGGCCCTGGAAAGGAAGGGGGACTAGTGACTAGCCCTCCAGAGATCTTCCCTGAGCATCCCCACCACCCTGCCATATTCCTCTTCCCACTGCACCCGAGCAGCAGGTCTCAGAACCTCGTCTCCCGCTCCTGCTCTTGCCTTAAAGGCCGGCGCCACGCTGTGCCCATCCAGAAATCTGCGGTGCCCAGCGCAGTCCCGGGCACCTGTGATGAAACCCCCTTCTACAGAGAAATAAGCCAACATCTGCGAAGGGAGGTGACTTGCCAAAGGTGGCACCGCCATGTCTGAGGTTGCTCTTGAACCCAGCTCCCCCACCTCCGACAGGTGCTGGGCAGGGGCTGTCTGTAGCGCCCACCCCTGCTTCCACCACCACTCACCAGCCACACCATTAGGTAGGAGAAGACAGCGATCCACAGCGTGGCGGTGATGAAGGTGACCATGAAGTACTTCTCCCAGCGGGGCTTGCTGCAGTTGGGGATGGTGACGCACAGGAGAAAGATGAGTGGCCAGGTGAACACCCACTTGGCCTTGTCTCCTCTTCCCTCTGCAGTGGGAGGGGGTGGAGCCAGAAGGGGGAGGAGAGAAACACATACCTCGTTACACACTTTCCAGTCTACCTGTCTGTCGCTTTGCGTTTTAGTAGTTTCTTCATCAGTTAAACGGGAACATTTTCTCTTTCTTGGTTGGTGCAAGAATGGCATGACATAATGTACATAAAACACCCAGCACACACTGTGGTGAATAGTTGGTACCCTGGAAATCTCAGCTCCTCTGTTCCAAGGTCATATCCTCAGCTCGTTGTAGATACAAGACTAAAATGTGGGAGGTCCTGGCTGGCAGGCATGACCTCATTGGCCCTACCAGCAGAATCCACAAACAATTCAACCAAGGAAAAGTGGCCTCACTAAGCCACAAGTGCAAGCATAGTGTCCTTAATTAGCCACTAAGTACGGTGTACACATGCAGGCTCAAAATTAGCTTGTCGGCCCACCAATGACATAGTGAAGGACGGACTTCTGAGGATTCTGTCCTCCACAAAAGCAATGAGAACATTGGCAAGAATGGTCAGAACCAGTTTTTTTCAGAACTCTGGAAATTAACCAAAGGCGTGTAGTAATTCCAGCAGAGTTTACTTAAGAAAATTGGTTGGATCTCAGTGAGAACAGTGAGCTTTGTGGAGTTTTAATTTGCTCTATTTTCCAGGCCCTTCCACCAGCTCTGGAGTCGCCTTGAGAACCAGCATCCTGGCATCCACCATAGGGGGCAGGGCTGGAGCTCCTTCTAGTCTATTTTTAGAGAACTGGCATTATTTGACTGGTCTGGTGGTTTCCTGGAAGATCCCACTTTCAAGGCTGTCTTTAGTTTTCCGGAATCAGAGCTCAGCCAGTGTGAATAACCTTTTCCTTGGGGGCATTTGTTGAAAACAATCAGAGGCAACTGTTGAACATCACACTGTCCAAGGTGGTGGGTAAGCGTTGAGACAAACAATGAATGGGACAAACAGCTTAAAAGGAAAAAACTGGGGAAAGGGATATCCATAGAAGGCTTTGCAAAGCTCCTACATATTTGGGAATCTAAAAGACCATGAGTATGCATAAGACTGTGCCCACAGATATTTGCATAGTCAGGAAAGATTTGAGGATATCCTAAGCTTTCACCTCTGCCTAATGTTGAGGCTCTGAGCAGGCAAGAAAGTAAAAACTAAGGCAGATTTGTTAATTGTCTGCCTCAGTGTTGAAGGTGTGCCCCCAAACACACGCAGAACTTATTGCAAAGACTGAAATACTTATTTGGTCCAGGCATCTAAGGAAATCTCTGTGCAATCATTAGATGACCTTAAGAGAATCTAGCAGATAGTTCAGAGGCCACACACAATGAAGAAGACAGATTTTACAGAATTAGCTAAGAAAATTGACTAAACAAGCAACAACAATTAATAGTAGTAACCAGAAGCCCAGGGAAGGGAGAAGAATCTGATTTGTAGCATTGTCAAATCATATTATTTTAAATGTCCAGTTTACAACAACAACAACAAATTATGAGACATACAAAAAAACAAGAAAGTATGGTCCATACACAGGAAAAAAAAATCAGTCTAAACTACCTCTGAGGAATTCCAGACATTGGATTTGCTAGACACAGACTTTATTTTTTTATTATTAAAGTTTGTTTATTTACTTATTTACTCATTCATTCATTCTAGTAATCTCTTCACCCAACGTGGGGCTCAAACTCATGACCCTGAGATCAAGAGCAGCATGCTCTTCTGACGAAGCCAGACAGGTGCCCCTAGACAAAGACTTTATATTAGCTGTTTTAATCATATTCACAAAGGAGTTGTCATAATGTCTAAAAAAATAAAGAGAAGTAAGAGAATGATTTCTCACCAGAGACTATCAGTAAAGAAGTAAAAACCATAAAAAAGAACCAAGAGAAATTCTGGAGTTGAAAAGTAAAATAACTAGAAATTCACCGTGGGGGGCTCAACAGCAGATTTGAGCAGAAAGAAGAAATCAATCAATGATTTGAAGATAGGCCAGCTGAGATGATCTAGTCTCAGAAACAGAAAGAAAAAGAGAAAAAAGGCAAGAAGAACACCCAAAGAACTTGCATTCAAAAAGTTTCCAAATCTGATGAAAACATTAACATATACATTCAAGAAGGATACACATTCTTCTCAAACTCACATAAAACATTCTCCAGGATAAACAACATGATAGGTCATAAAACAAGCATCAGTACATTTAGAAGGATTTAAATCATGTGAAGGATGTCCTACAACCACTCTGCAATGGAAAGAACTTAGAAATCAGTAACAGAAGGAAAACTGTAAGTTCACAAATATGTGGAAATTAAAGAACACGCCCCTAAATAACCAATAGGTCAAAAAAGAAATCACTAGGGAAATTAGAAAATACTTTGAAATGAATGAAAATGAAAACGCAACATACCAGAACTTATTGGGATGTAGGAAAAACAGTACTTAGAAATTTATAGCTACAAAATGACCATATTAAAAAAGAGGAAAGATCTTAAATCAATGACCTAATCTTCTTTCTTAAGAAACAAAAAAAGAGCAAATTAAGCTCGAAGAAAGCAGAAGAAAAGAAATAACCAAGACTAAAGTGGAATAAAATAGAAAATTTTTAAAAAAGAAAATCAATGAAACTAAAAGTTGGTTCTTTAAAAAGATTAATGAGGGGCGCCTGGGTGGCTCAGTTGGTTAAGTGTCTGCCTTTGGTTCAGGTCATGATCTCCGGGTCCTGGGATCAAGCCCCGAGTTGGACTCCCTGTTCCTCGGGGAGTCTGTTTCACCCACTCTCTCTGTCCCTCCCCTACTTTCTCTCTCTCTCAATAAATAAAATCTTAAAAAAAAAAAATACAAAAGATCTATGAAATTGGCAAACTGTTAGCTAGACTGACCATGAAAAAAAAAAAAAAAAGAGAGACAGGATTCAAATTACTAACATCAGGAATGAAAGATGGTGATGGTTATGTGCCTCACAGAAATAAAAACATTTATTAAAGAAATACTATAAACAGCAGTGTGCCAACAAATTATATAACCTAGGTGAAACAGACAAAATCCTACAAAGACAGAAACACCAAACCTGGCTAAAAAAGGGGGAAAAAATCCAATAAGCCTTACAAGAGACTGACATAGTAAAAAACCAAACAAAACAAACAAATAAACAACAACAACAAAAAACCTTCCCTTAAAGTAAGGCCAGGACCATTTCTACCAAATGTTCAAAAAAGAATTTGAATGAATTCATCACAACTCTTCCAAAAGGTATTAGAGAAAGGAACATCTTCCCATGCACTCCACGAAGCCAGTATTATCCTGGTAGCAAAGCCAGACATCAAGAGAATAGAAACAGACCGATATGAATTTAGAGGCAAACATCTTCAACAAAATTCTGGCAAACTGAATCTAGCAAACATGTAAAAAGGATTATGTACCATGACCAAGTGGGATTTATCCCAGGAATGCAGGCTTGGTTTGACTATGAAATTTAATCAATCCAGTATACCATGTCAATAGAATAAAGGGGAAAAAAAAAAAAACAACCCTGCACAATCATGTCCACTGAGGCAAAAAGAAAAGGCAGACATTTAACAAACTCCAACACCTTTTCAAAACACTCAACAAACTAGGAAGAGGAGAGAATTTCTTCATTCTGATAAAGGGCATCTATAAAACCCTCACAGCTAACATCATAGTTAATGGTGGAAGACTGAAAGCTTTCAACATGATGAGGATGTCTGCTCTGATCATTTCTATTCAACACTGTACTGCAGGTGTTAGCCAGGAACACTAGGCAAGAAAAAGAAGTCATTCAGCTTGGAAAGAGAAAGTAAAACTATCCCTATTTGTACATGGCATGATCTCGTAGAGAGAACATTCTAAAAAGTCCACGCACACAAAAAACTATTACAGTAAATGAATTTAGCGAAGTTGCAAGATACAAGATCAATATACAAAAGAAGGTTGTATTTCTACATGCTAACAATGAATGATCCAAAAATGAAATTAAGAAAACCAGTTCCATTTACGACAGCAGCAAACAAAACAAAACAAAACAAAAACCTTAGGAATACATGTAACAAAAGAAGTATAAGATTTATATGCTGAAAACTACCAAACAATATTGAAGGAAATTTTAAAAGCCTTAAATAAATGGAAAGATCCCTGTTAAATCCTGGTGACCTCTTTTTTTTCCTTTTAATAGAAATTGACCAGCTGTTTCTAATACTTACATGGAAATGCAAGAAACTTAGAATAGCCAAACTAATCTTGGAAGAAGAATAAAGTTGGAGGACTTACATGCCCTGATTTTAAAATTTACTACAAAGCTACCAGCAATCAAGACCATGTGCTACTGACACAAGGATTCATAAATCAATGGAAGAGAATTTTGAGTCCAGAAATAAACTCATCCATTTAAGACGAATTGATATTTAAAAAGGGTGTCAAGACCATTCAATAGGAAAAGGACTTTTTTTTAACAAATGGTGCTGGGACAACCCATCCACATGCAAAAGAATGAAATCAGACCCCTCCCTCACACCACATACAAAAATGAATTCAAGACAGACTGAAGATCTAAATATGAGGTGAAACTATAATATTTAGATGAAAATGAGGGCATAACTCTTCCTGACACTGGATCAGGCAATGGTTTCTTAAAAGACACTGAAAAACACAAACAAAAGAAAAAAATAGATACACTGGATTTTACCAAAATTTACAAAAGTTTTGAGCTTCAAAGGACACTATCGAGGAAGTGAAAGACAATCCACACAATAGGAGAACATATTTGGAAATCATATAAAGGTTTGCAGAATAGTTTGCAGAATATATAAGGAACTCATCACTCGACAATAAAAAATCCCAAGTTGAAAAGTAGGCATAGGATTTGAATTAGATGGTTCTCCGAAGAAAATATAAAAATAACCAATAAGTATGTGAAAAGTTGCTCAACGTCTTTAATCATTAGGAAATGGCAAATATAACTACTTTATACCCACAAGTATGACTATACCAAAAAAGACAGATGATAATATGGGCAAAGATGTGGGAAAATGTGGACTCTCATACACTCCTGGTGGGAATGTAATATGGCGCACGCAGCCTCTTGGAAAATAGTTCAGCAGTTCCTCAATATGCCCACACAAAAATCGGTACTCAAATGTTCCTAGCAGCATTACTTATAATAGCCAAAAAAGTAAAACAACCCAAATATCCATCAAGTAGTAAATGAACAAAATGCAGCATATATATAAACACAATGCAATGTTATTCGTCCATAGAAAGGAATGAAGTACCAACCTAGGCTACAGCATGGATGAACCTAGAAAACCTGCAAAATGAATGAGGCCAGACACAAAAGGCCACATGTTATGTGATTTCGTTTATATGAAATGTCTAGAACAGGCAAATCCAACAGAGACAGAAAGATCAATGGTTGTGGACGGGGATGGCAGTGATTGTTCATGGGCATGGGGTTTCTGGGGCATAGAAATGAAAATTTTCTGGAATTGGGACCCTGGGTGGCGAGGTCGGTGAAGACTCTGGGTTTCAGCTCAGGTCATGATCTCGGGGTTGTGAGACTGACCCAGGAGTCAGGCTCCGTGCTCAGCATGGAGTCTGGGATTGTCTCTCCCTCTCCCTCTGCCCCTCCCACTCGTGCATGCACGCGTACTCCCTCTCTAAAAAATAAATCTTAAAAAAAAAAACCTTTCTGGAAGTATACAGTGGTGATGGTTGAACAACTTTGTGAATACACTAAAAACCATTGAACTAGACACTTCATAAGGGTGAATTTCATGATCTATGAATTATATCTCAATAAAAAAATCTGCAAAGTAGGCCTGTAGGAGCTGTTTTAGCTCTGTACATCTGGGCTTGAATCTTCCTACATCATTAAAAACATATTTACTAAGGAGAAAAAACAAAAACAAAAACACCCAGCCTGCTTATAATAATGAACCAACAGACTATTGTTAGCTCAAAAATCAGCAAATCCATTCATGCTTCCATCCTAGAAACTTCATCAGAAAGACATTTGTCTTTCCAGATCTTTCTCTACATACCTTTCTGTGCCTTGTAATCCTTGCATAAAGAGCAGAAAAGTTTCCTGCCTGATTGTCCAAAATTCCTGGCTCTTCCCTTATCAGCCCACACCCCGACCCATCTAGGCTGCCGGGGCTCTCCACGATTGACCTAAAACTCCATATATGTGGGAAGAACCCACTTCGGGGAACTGTAACCCTGAACACTTCAATGCCCGCGAGCATCTTTGGAGATATATACAAATGCCACAGCGGGAAGATCATTTTCTTATCTTCAGACACAAACTTGTGTTGTTTTTGCCTGGTACGGGTTTCACATCTGCTTTGGACATCTCCCCGGATCTGGCCGCACCCAGCTGGCCGGCCTCGGGGCGCACCGTTGTTCTCCATAAAACAATGCTCCATCAGACCTGTGCTGCTGCTGTTGTTAACCGTTGGATGCCATCCATTAATGGACTGGGAAAGCCATTAAGCGGATGGCAACTAGCATTTCTTTAAAAGAAGTAAATAGCAGAGTTATGGTATATGGTAAGAGTTAAATATTCTACGAGACTTCTGTTTCCCTTTTACAGATATCTGTGTGTAAATTAGCTATTGCTGCGGATCATGGTCAAAATGCGGAAAACGTCCGCAGGGCTCATGCAATGCCCCTTCCCCCTTTCTGCAGCCTCCCCATTGTTCTGACTCTTCTGGAAAGCCTTTCCTCATTAACTCAGTCCACGGCGATCTCTTTCTTCTGTAACTGCTTTGAATTTGAAGGGTATTTATGAGCTATTGAAACTAGCGAAGCTGACCTATGGCCTCACTGCCCGAGTCCCCCATCTACACTTTTCCGGGACAGGGTGCCAATGCAGCTGGTGACAGCTTCGGGTGCCTTCTGCACTCATCTGGAGCATATGATTAGCGGGAGGTGACACACTGTCCTATTTGCTAACGGCCTGTACTGTGTAATTCAGCACTTTATTTACTGTTTTGTTCCCTGACAGCTGGGTAGGTTGAAACTCAATGATTAAAGGCCAGAGACCAGACAGGCAGTGGGCAAAGCTCTGGCATCCGACCCCGGGGTCAAATCCTGCTGGGTAACTCATTGGCTACGGGTCACAGGGCAAGCAGTCCCCGAAAACCTCTTTTTCTTACTTTACAATGGGGGTGATGTTAGCAAATTGGGGGCTTGGGAACAAGACACTGTCAGTGCACACCTCACCGTTACTATTGGGGCTGCTAATACGGAGCCAGTTCCGGATATTTTAGGCTATTGGACCATGGCTCTTGATATTGGCTTGGGTGGTACAGTCGCTTGGATGAGTTTTAAGCCAGAGCTTGAGCTGCTCACAGGCAGGGACCTGCTAGATCCTTACATGCTTGCGCCCTCGGCAGAGCCCCAGTACGTGAGAAATGAATGGGAGGCCAAGGACCGAGACAAGAATAGGAAAAGACCATCAGAAATAAAAACGAATTAAAAATATCTCACATAGCAGGAGTGAGAATTCCCATCTCAAAGCCTATTCCCAGGAGAGGATTTCTCTAGATCACGCTGATGAAATGAGAAATTTCCAGAACTTCTCCAAGAGAAGAGAACACATCCCGAGGACGTTACTGGAGTAGAAACAGAGAACCCAGTCGCACCTGACTGGGCAAAGGAGGTGCCAATGTCCTGGAACCACCACCCTAGGTCTTGCTGGGTGGCCGGGCACGGGAGTTCGGATTCGGTGAGATTCCTGGGATGACTCTGACAGCGATCCCAATCAGGGGGCTATTTCCTGCCAGCTATGTTTGTGCTTCTGCCTATGACTGGCCCAGGGGTGGCTCTGATCACACTGAGTTATCACAGTCTGTTTCTCAAGACACTGAACTTGGGACCGACGACAAGGAGCATGGCGGAATTGTGAAGTGAGGATCGACAGACAGAGGAAGCAGGTCTGAGGGGCAAAGGTTTACACAGGGATGAGGAAGAAGACAGGGAGGGAAGGGCCAGTCTGATCCTGTGTTTTCTGGCTCTGCTTTGTCCTGAGACCCACCTGCACCAACTCCAGGAAACACCTATGCACCTTTCTCGTGAAATCCCCTTTCCTGCTCAGCTGAGCCCTGGCTCACTTGTTACAACCAAAGTGTCCTAAGCAATAGTTACAAAGACGGAAAAAACCCTGCCGTGGGAGGGGCTTTTCTTCCTCGCCGGAAGCATCTCACTCCTTGTTTTAATTCTGTGCTCACCACACAACCTCCTGCCCCAGGATGTGGTCTCCTGACATGCCCACCAGGCTGGGCCCCAGCCTTCTCATCCGCCAAGTGAGAGGATGAGACTAGATCATTGGTTCTCGGTTCTCACTGACCATCCACATCGCCTGGGCTGCGGTGGTTGTGGGGGCGGGGGACGGTTTGCTAACAGATTCCTGAGTCCTACCAAGATTCTTTAATGCCTTCAAGTTCTAATACATATTATCTTACCAAACCCACATCTAGTGTGTTGTAAAAAGCACCTAGCATTGGTTTTAATCAGGTACAGTAAGATACACAAAAATGATCATCATGAAAAAAGTTTTTGTAGTCACAGATCCCTAGAAACAGGAGGCAAGGTAAGCCATGCAGAGTCACAGGCAGAAGCACCCGGGTTGGTCAGGAGGCAGGAGGAGCAGGAGAAAAACACGGGCAGGAGCCTTTATTGTGATTTCCATGGGAAAAGACAAGGCACAGTAGGAAGGCTTCGGATTGGCTAGTTTGAGTCATTTCAGCAGGCTCTGAGGTGTAGAGGCCATCTCTAGTTATCTGGTACTTGACCTTGGGGTGATGGCGGCAGAGGAAAACTGCCTCCTGGAGTGGGAGAGGCAGACAGAGAAGGTGGTTCAGGGTACCGGGATCTGGACTGGTTAGTTTGCTTTGGTTGGGTTGTGCTCCTGGATGAGTAGTTGGCGATCTCTAAAAATTGGCAAGTCTGAGTACTTCTGGGTTGCACTGGGCATGTGCTGCTCTCATCTGGCCAGCATCCACTCCTCTACTGGTAACAGCGAGCCAATGTTCCTTTAGAGAACCAACCCTCCATCCCACATCAGTCTACATTTGGAGGGCTGATTCTACCTCCTAGCTCTTTGGGTGTGAGTCAAGCGTGGCTAATCACGTATCCCATAAATACTTGGCGTGTGCCTTCTCTGGGCTAGGCACTATCCCAGGTACTGGGACTCCAACAGTGAACAACCCTTGCCACTAGGAGGTTTACATAGGTTTGGGGCTGGGCACGTGACTAGAGAGTCAACCCTGGGGATTTTGCTGGGAATATCTTCCTCTAATATCCATTGTCCCTTTCTTATTAGAGGAACCTTATTTTGCTTGTGATAGTCCTTTTCCAGCTAAAAATCTTAATTTCCTAGGCTTCCTTGCAGGTAGGAGTGGTCACAGCTCTAACAAAGAGATCTAATTGGAAGTCTGTATGGTGGAGCTTCCAGAAAGGTGGATATTTTTGTGATAAGAGACAAGCTTTAGGAGACCCTGGGTGGCTCAGATCATGACCCTTGGGTCCTGGGATTGAGCCCTGTGTTGGGCTCCCTGCTCAGCAGGGAGTCTGTTCTCCCTCTCCCTCCTTGCTGCCCCCTCACCCCCCACTCATGCTCCTTCTCTTGCTCTAATAAATGAAATCTTTAAAAAGAGGCAAGCTTTAGTGACCTGTGTCTCCCGCCCTTTGTCCTTCCTCCCTGTTCCTGGCTGGAACACGGGTACACTGGAGGTGCAGGACCAACTGGGGACCTTGAAGACAAAAGCCACCCACTAAAGATGGAGGAACAGAAATGGATACTGGGGATAGAACGGAGCTGCAAGACTCCCTAATTTCAGGACTCCTTCTTGTGAGGTAACAAAAATTCCTTGAGGCCAAGGTTCCATGACTTGAATTTTCTATTACATGCAGCTAAATTCAATCCTTAACTCAGAGGCACCATCGGAGCTTTGAATTAACCCAATGGGATGGAAGTCTGGACGGCTGGTGGCCATCTTTGCAAGCCGCGCGAGGATAAAGCCAGTCCAGGGAATGCACAGCAAGAGACGAACAGTATCTTGTAACAGTCGGAGCCCCATGTTCAACTCTGCCTGAAGGTAGATTCTCCTAGCGAACTTGCCACAGTGGGCTTTTTTGGCTTAAACCAGCCTGAATTGGGTTTCTCTAACATTAAAAGAGTATGGACTGGAGCACCTGGGTGGCTCAGTTGATTGAGTGTCCGACTCTTGATTTTGGCTCAGGTCACAATCTCAGGGTCATGGGATTGAGTCCCACATCAGGCTCCACGCTGGGTGTGGAGCCTGATTAAGATTCTCTCTTCCTCTTCCTCTGCTGCCCTGCCACCTCCACCGCATGCACATGACCTCTTAAAAAAAAAAAGTCTGGACTAACTCATGGGTGAAAGGAGTTTGGGGGGTGGCTCATGGGACAGTGTCTTTACCTACGGACATCTCCCCCACCACCAGGAGTCCCTGCTGTCCCCCACTGCCTTTCCTTCAAGTTTAATGTCAGGGACATCTGAGAGATGCTCCCCATGGACTCTGACTGATTTACAAACACAAGCAAGAGAAGGGCTGCATCATTTGTGTCACTAAGCTGCTCAGGTTTTCCCTTTGAAGTAGAAAATTACAATATAATGATGTGAAAAAAATCTTTAAAACAAACTGTAACAAAACAGATGACTAATCATACTGGAGGCAAAAATAAAGAATGGATGCAATTGTTGATGGAAAACTTCAAACAGATGAATTGGGACAGTGTACTAGGCACTCCAACTAAGGGAACGGTTAACTTGTGGCGTGTGGGGCGGTGTGACTGTGTGATCGGGATATATACATGAACCCCGGAATGAGGAGTGGCTATAAGATCTAGGGAGTAAAGCTCTAGACCAGTGATCCTCGAATGTGAGTTTAAATCTGAATTCCGTGGGGAGCTCATTAGATGCCACCCTCCTCCCCACCTAGAGCTAATGGTTTGGCTGGTCTGGAATGGGGGCCCAAGAATTTCCATTTCTAACAAGTTCCTACGTGCTGCTGCTTGTGCTGGGACCACACTTCGGGCACCATCCCTTCTGATCAGCTCTATATTTAAAAGCAATCGAGATATAATTAACATTAAAAATTCACCCACTTAAATGGATAATTAGTGGGTTTTTATGTATTACAAAGCTGTGGAGCCAATCACCGCTATGTAATTCCTACATGCTTTTCATCACCTCCAAAAGAAAACCTGTACCCATGAGCAATCATTCCCCATTCCCCTCCTCTCTCCGACTCTGGCAACCACTAACCTGTCTCTATCAGATTTACCTATTTTAGACGTTCCACATAAATGGAATCATAGTACGTAGGCTTCTGCGTCTGCCTTTCACTTACATATGTTTTCAAAGTTCATCCATGTGGCAGCACTGGGCAGTATTTCTTTCCTTCGTATAGATGAATAATGTTGCATTATATGCATACACCAGTTGGCTTCCCCGTTCATCACTCGATGGGATTATTTGGATTGTGTGTACTTCCTGGCTACGATTCATGCTATGAACA
The DNA here is from genome assembly GCA_028534135.1 of Potos flavus. NCBI lineage: Eukaryota > Metazoa > Chordata > Mammalia > Carnivora > Procyonidae > Potos > Potos flavus. Next base: position 117,116,994 of record CM052896.1, on the reverse strand, counting down.
TTCATGTGCGAGTTTTTGTGTGGACGTAGGTTTTCATGGCCATATAGCTAGGGGCGGAATTGCTGCCTCAGAGAGTGACTCTACGTAGAACTCTTTGAGGAACCAACAGACTGTTTCCCAAGAGGCATACATACCGTTTTACATTTCCAACAGCAGTGTTTGAAGGTTCCAAGAGGTCCAAATCCTCGTCAACACCTCGCTGTCTCTTTCAAATCTAGCCATTCTAGTGAAGTGGTATCTCACTGCGGTTTTGATTTGCATTTCCTTGATGACTAATAATGTTAAGCATCCTCTAACATGGACTTATGACTTGTATATCTTCTTTAGATAATGGTCTATTCAAATCCTCTGCCCATTTTAAAAATTAGGTTGTCTTTTCAGTGTTGAGTTCTAAGATTTCTGCATGTATTCAGGAGACTAGATCCTTATCAGAAATATGATTTACGAATGGTTCATTCCATTCCATGAGCTGTCTTCTCACGTTTGGTGTCCTATAAATCACAAAAGTTTTAATGAAGTGCAATGTATGCTTTCCTTCGGCTACTTATGATTTTGTTATATTTAAGACTCCATGGTCTAACCCAAAGTCATGAATATGGACACTTGTTTTCCTCTAAGAGTTTCACATTTTCAGCTATAACCTTTAGGTCTCTGTCTTGTGAATTATCTTTTGTACATGGTGTGAGTTTGGGATCCAAATTTTTTTTTTTTTAATGTGGCAATCATTTTTCTAGCACCATTTGTTGAAAAGACTATTCTTTCCCTATCGAATGGTCTTGGCACCCTTGTCAAAAACTATTTGACCTTAAGTGTATGGGTGTACATCAAGACTCTCAATTCTAGTCCATTGATCTATACTTCTATCCTTATTTCCAGTACCAGTCTTGATTACATCCTTGTAGTAGGTTTAAAAATCAGGAAGTGTGAGTCCTGTACCTTTGTTCTTTCTCAAGATTGTTTTGGCTATTTGGGGCCTCCCATATTCCCATATGAATTTTAGGATTAGCCCATCAATTCTTGCAAAAAAATAAAAAAATAAAAAGCTAGTGATGATTTTGATTGCTCAGAATCTGAAGAACAATTTGGGGACTTGTATCATTTAAAAGATTTTTATGTCTTCCTATCCATAAACATGGGATGTCTTTCCATTTAGATCTTTAATATCTTTCAACAATATGTTGTGGTGTTTAGTGTGCACGTCTTGTACTACCTTTGTTAAAGTTATCCCTAAGTATTTTATTGTTTGATGCTATTGTAAATGAAATTGTTTTAATTTCATCTTCAGGTTAATTGCTTATGTACCAAAACACAATGGAAATCTGTACATTGCTCTTATATCCTGCAAGTTTAGTCTTATGGTTGTGGATTCCTTAGGATTTTCTATATGCAAGATCATGTTATCTATGCATAGTTTTATATCTCCTTTCCAATCTGGATGCTTTTTATTTTTTCTTGCCTGTTGGTCTTGCCTAGAGCCTCCAGCACAATGTTGAATAGAAGTGGTGAGAGTGACATCTTTGTCCTGTTCTCGGTCTGCAGGGGAAAGCTTTCAGTCTTTTACCATGAAGTAGGATATTCGGTCTCCATGCCCTTTATCAGGTTCAGGAAGTTTGCTTCTCTATTCCCAAGTTGGTCGTGGGGTTTTTCATCCAGAAACAGTGTTGGATTTTGTTAGGTGCTTTTTCTCTACTGAGATGATCACGTGGTTTTATTAACAACGTGTGTATAGGTTTTCATACGTTGAACCAACCCTGCATTCCCGGCGTAAGTTTCATTAGATTAACTACATTTCATAAAGAGGAAAACAAAGTTCCATGAAGGTTAATGAACGTGCCAAATCTCACAGAAAATTAGAGGCAGAGCCACAGACAGACTCTGCTTCCCCAGCCAGGGGGGGGGTGGGGGTGGCTCCAGACTGGCCTTTGTGGAGAGGTGGGGAAGAGGGGCATGAGGAATGCAGGGGAAGGTGGAGTGTTGTCAAGGAGGGATTGATGACTGACTACCTCACCATTACCCAACATTCGAATCGTGCCTCACATGTTGAAGGTGATTTTCACACTCTCTGTTCTTCACGTCGACTTTTAGGGGACATTGTCCCTATTTCATAGGTAAGGAAATTGAGGTTTGGTGAAATTCAGGGACTTAAACATCTCAGAAAGTCAGAGATAGTGCCAAGACTTGAAGGTGGGTTTTCAAAGTTTAAAAATCCTGAGTCCTTCACGCTGTATTTCTTGCCTGCCCTCTGAGTCCCGTGATTTCAAGGCCCGTGGAAGTCCTTTTGCAGCCTGCCAGCTGGGGGAGGTATCGACTGTCCAACTAGAGCCTCCCACCCCTAGCTCATGGCTGTGATCGAAACAGAAAATTCCTCTTGAGAAAGGGAACCATACAAGTTTTCTTACTCCTTGGGGCAAACGAACTTCAGAATAATTTTTAGTTTTTAACACATTTTTGTTTTATCCTGAAATTTAGACTTACCATTAAATGGACTGCTTCCTGAGGGGCGCAGCAGCTCCGAGGTTAACTGTAGCTAGATTGCCAGGTTCAAACCCCAGCTGTGGCATATGCTACCTGTGTGAACTTGGGAAAGAACTGAGCCTCACTGTATCTGTTTTCTCATCTGTAAAATGGGAGAGAACAATGGTTCCTGCCTCACAGGAACTGAAATAAAACTGAAAATGAGCCAACACACATGGTGGGTCTATGAGAACCCCTCGGTATGAGTAAACACTAAATTTTAACTATTGTTGATGTTAATGACCACATTAACTTCCACTTCACAGGGACTCTTGTCAAGTACTGGGTTGGGGGGTCTTACAGAGAACCGTCTCAGAGAGGTAAGGCTGCGTGCCCAAGGTCGCACAGCTAGGAACCGACAGACCCAGAAGTACAACACCAAAGCCTTGTAAGGACACCATCCCGAATTCTGCAGGGTGGGTTTTGATCTTGAGGGCCCTAGAGGGGCGAATGGAGGCCCCATGAGAAGCAGATGAGGTCAGGACTACAATCATGCTGGGAAGCCAGGCTGAGGCTTGGGAGGGAGGGGGAGAATGGAAGGGAGGATGAGAAGGCACACATGAGACTTCAGCCAAGTCAGAGGCAGACCCTGCTCAAGGCTGACATGGGAATGCAGGCAGGGCTCGGCACGCGGGGATTCAAGGCCCAGGGACATGTATCTGGCAGTCTAGGGTAGAGGCCCACAGGGCTCAAGGGGTCTGTGAGAGGCCTTCTCCGAGGGAGATGTCTTGGCTTGGCATCCCCCCAGACCCCCCAGACACTGGCACAGTCAGGGAACACAGTTTGGGCACTAGGACCCTGTTCCTGTCCCCCTCCCCCCGGCCCCCCCTAGAGCAGCTGCCTTCATGGGGAAGAGGGCAAAGATCCGACCCGTAGACCAAGATCTCCCAGGCCACAGAGAAGTGGGGCTGAGCTCCCTTGGCTGGTGCAGATCCCTGGGACCCCACCCCAGCTCTGGGGATGAGCCCATGGCCCCCACCGAGCTCTGTGGAGGCTCCACATCCAACTCAGACTGGATGTAATGGGTCCCAAAGCTGGAAGGTCATCTGGGGTTGGCGTGTCAATGCCCTCGTTCTAAAGACCCCAAGTTACGGCCAGCTCTGGGCCTCATTTGGGGATCTCAGGGCATCCAGCAGAGAGAGCTGTTCTGTGCCACCCCCCCCCCCAACTGTGTGGCAGTGGATGGACGGTCAGCCTCTCTGAGCCTCCTCTATGACATGATGGAGAACTGCGCCCCCTCACCCACCTCCAGGAACTGTGGGGAGACCAAAGAAAAGCAGAAAGTACAGAGCTCATTGCCCAGCCTCTGAGGGCCTTGTCTGAATTTGGAGGTCCCGGGGAGCATGAAATTAGAGATCGCTAATCCCAGAAATACCGGGAAAGGATGCTCACTGGCCCTCACCCCCACCGGCATGTCCTCTAGCCTTGAACATTCTGTAAAGCCTACAATGACAGGGAGGGGTGGATGGGTTCCTGGTGTCTGAAAACCAAGCAGACCCAGCCGCTGGCCTCTTCCCTCCCCTTCCTTCCTGCTGCCCCTGGCATCCTAGAGCACACGCCAGCTTGGCGGAGGGCCCTCTCGGCCAAAGTCAACGGCGGCACCAAAGGACAGCACTCTGGAGCTGGACAGACCTGGGGCCAGCCCCAGCCACGGCAACTGCCCACCTGAGCCCCAGTTTTCTCTTTTGGGAAACGGGGACCAACACCAGCCACCAAGCAGGGTGTGCTGAGCTGGCCCTCAGCTCCCTCAGCTGCCATTCCAACCTCCCTCCTCCGGTGTCTGCAAAGGTGTCTCCCAGGCTCCCTTGCAGCTCCAGGTCTGGACTCAAAAGAGCCCCCCTAATTTGAGAAGAATGAAGGTGGGGCAAGGCTGCCTTTCGGCTGTTCCAGATGCACTCCTGTCGGGCAGGGCTCTGGGGATACTGGGATTTGCCGCAGGAAGTCCGAGCCCAGGCACTAGCTGCATGGACATCAGGGACCGTGGACCATGGGAGCTGAGACCCATCTGTGGCAGCAGCCTCCGGGCCCCCGGACCTGGAACTCACAGTTCTGTGGTGTCCTGGCCCCCACCGCCCCGATCCTGGTGTGGCGGCCGGGGAAGCAGTTTCAGTGGGGAGGCTCTGGGGTCGCTCCTGACGCCCAGACTAAATAAACTGTCCTTCCTGTGATCACATAAGGCACCTACATCTCTGTATTTTCGTTTTCCTGCATCTGAGATGGGCTACACCCAGCATCTCCTGATAAGGCGAGAGGCAGCAGTCACGGGTCCCACAAGGGTTGCAGGCGCGCGTGTGCGCAGACTGTCCTCCCCCACAGCCACCTTCTTAGGGGCCACCAAAGCCACACTGGCTAGCAGAGCGAACGGACTGGGGGTGGAACCTGGCCTCTGGGCCCATGGCATTCTCTCTCGCTCTCCAGACTCTAGAATTCAGATGCGGCACCAGCGAGCTAAGGTAGGGGGTTGGAACGGTCATGGGCCACTCTGGGGTCCGCATGAGGCCACAGTCTGCCGTGTGGACTGACCGAATCTGCAAAAGCCAGTCTGACAGGCGTCTGTGGAGAAATGAAGACAAGGACCAGGAAAAGTCCTGACAGCCACGGAGACCCCGAGTCCTGCGCCTGGAGGTCTCCAGCTGTTTCTGTGCCCTAGGGATCTGTGACGCACCCCTATAGCCTTACCTTCCAAAAAGGGTTCCCCTTTATCTTGTGGGAGCTCGTGTGGTCTTTGTGTTGCTGGCACATGAAGAGGCTCCGGGACCCGGGCACAGGCCGGGTCCAGGCCCCCTCACCCCCGCCCTCCCAGCGTGCACCGCGCTGGTTTGGGGGCAGCGACCCCACAGAGCAGCCTCCGGGAAAGACGGCCTGGATGTTTGGTTCTTTGTGGTCCAGGCTGCCCCTTGGGGAAGCCCGTGCCCCTCTCTGGGACTCGGTTTCCCACGTCGTAGAAGGAGGCGGCAGGACTTAAATTCCCACCATCCCTTCCAATCCTAGTGTTCAGACACTGTTTGTCACGAACCCCAGGGACCTGGAGGAAAATGGCTTCCACTTAGATTAAAAAAAAAAAAAAATTGAGCTTCTTTCTCCACTACGCTCTATTATGTTTTTATAAACCACCCATAGCCAGGAAGTGAAAATAATCCAAATGTCTAGCAACAGATGGATATCCATACAAGGGATTATTCAGCCACACAGAAGAACGCGGTACTGACACAGGCTACCACATGGATAAACCTTGAAACCATCCTGAGGAAAAGCAGCCAGTCACAAAAGGCCCCCTACGACACGATTCCATTCCTGTGAAATGTCCAGGCAGATAAATCCAAAGAGACAGAGTAGCGGTTGCCAGGAGATGGGGGGCGGGGGCGGGGGGGAGAGGGAAGGGAGGGGGATAGTCGCTCAGGGGGAGGGGTGGTAGAGAGAGGCTAACGGTGGTGGTGGTGGTGATGGTTACCCAGCTTTGTGCCTCTACTACAACCCACTCGATTGTATACTTTAAAGGTGTGAGTACCAGAATAAGTGAATTCTAGATCAATAAAGCTGTTAGAGGGGAGGAACCGCACACCCAGCGCCGCGAGCAATGTGTGGAATTGCTGAATCACTGTTTTGCACACCGGAAATGAACACCTCATGTTAATTACACTGTTGTTAAAATTAAAAAAAAAAAGTTGTTACATTAAACAAACAAACAAATAGTCCACCAGAGTTTGTTCTGATGGGGCTGTGAACGGACAGCTCAGCAAGGGCAAGGATGCTCCTCTGAAATCCTGACTTTGACTTAGGAGACCCTCTCTCTGGCGACTCCGGAGACGGAGGCCGGAACGCGAGGCTTTCCCTGTGGAGAGCCGCGCGTCTCTGCGGGCCTGGGCCAGACGGGCATCGTGTCCGGACTGTCCCATATCCACGAGCCCACGGCACCTGGTTTCTCTGCCGCGTTCACAGATGTGGAAATCTCCAGACTGCCTGGGCTGGATCGTATTCCGATAAAGGAAGAGAAGACGGAGCCATGCCGTCCAAGGCCTGAGGAGGACACCTGTGAGGCCCCCGACGCTTTATGCCCCGCAGACACATTATTTGGCAATCCGCTGGTTGGACTACAGTGCTGGTCCCTGAGCACCGCTGCCGTCAGATCGCTAGCGTGCAGATCCTGGTCTGTCCCCTCCTCCCGGATGCCCTCGGCAATGACAGCTCTCTGTGCCTCAGTTTCTTCATACGAGAAATGGGGAGCATGGCACCCGCCTTCCAGGGTTGTCATGTAGACTCAGCAGGTGACTACGTGCAAAGCCCCCTGCCGGGCCCATAGTAGGTGATGGGCAAGTTTTACCTCCTGCGACTGTTCAAGCCCCTCCAAGGGCCTAGACTTTGGAGAGATGCACATTCATGGCGGTCTCTCCAGTGACAGGAGCTGCACGGCCTCGCAGATCCCGGATGCATACATCTAAGGTCACCTGCCGGCTGTCAGACAGCCCGGGGGCTCACGGTCCGGGACTCTGCTCCCCGGGGGGCCAGCCTGTGATGGCGTTCACAGCTCGGGGGGCATAGGATGGAAGAGGGGCTCCCCCCACTTAATGGCCGTGTGACTCGGGAAGTCACCCAGTCTCTTGGGGCCTCAGTTTCCCTCTGCAAAATGGAGAAAAAGATGATGCCTCACCTGAAGGGTGCTGTGAGGATAAATCAAATGCTCGGTGCGGAGAGGCGGGACAACGCAGCGGTGAGCGGGGGCTGCCCCGCCGGGAACCCTCTCCTCCCCCTAGATGCTGGGTGACCACGCGAGTGGCTTAGCGTCTCCGCCCTCTCTTTCCTTCTCTGCAAAATGGAGAGCATCGTCCCCACCTCATGGGAGGATTCAATGAAAGCAGAAGCACCGAAAGCTCTTAGAATGGGACATAGCACTCAGAAGCCCCCAAAGAGCCCTATAAGGATTCCTGACGTTTCACTCCAGGCCTGACCTACAGCAAGTCCCCAGGGCCACTACAACAGTGGCAGACGTGAAGGCCAGCATCCCAGTACAGGGGCTGGGATTCCCTTACACTCCGGGGGGCAGAAGAGAGGAGTCCCGTTGACCCCCTGGGCTGGTGGGGCCTCCCAGCCCACAAGTCAACCACAAAACGACCCGCATTATGGGCTTTCCCTGGCCAGGCTGGGGTCTCCAGCTGGCGACTTCGGAGCCATTCCCCGGGGTTGCAGACCACAGTTTCCACGGGAGAAAAAGCTCTCCCCTTCCTTCTCCCCTAGCCAACAGCTGGCCTGGGGAAGCCTAATTACCAGCCTCCAGGGCCCCGAGTGGGAAGAGCAGGCTGCACTGGGTGTCCACGTAAATCCAGCAGCAGGCCAGGTGACTGCCAGGGCCGGGCGGCCACTGAGTGTCCCCGGGCTCCAGTCCACATCCCCGTGATCCCACATGCGGTGGCAGGGCCCGGGGGCCACAGGCTGGGACCACCTCCTCCACCTGTCTGTCTGCCGCATCGGAAAGGAAGACGAATCGTAATCGTGTGTCCTGTAGTTAACTGCTTGGATTTATCCAGCATACCTGCAAGCTCACAAAGGACGGGGACCACGGCTGTCCTGTTCCCACCTGCGTCCCCAAAGCCCACAGTGGTCTCGTACCCAAGTATTTCCTGAAAAGAGTAATCTTGTCTGCAAAGTGCCCAGAGCTGGGAACCTGGCACACAGCAGATGCTCCCGGGCCCTCAGGATGACCACGGCTCCAGGCCTCCAGGGATCCTGGCCCCCGTGACCCTTCCAGAACATAGCTTATGGTCCAAACAAGGGGAAAGGTGTGAAAAGCTGACTATAACAGGAACCACGTGATTCAAGCCCATAATCCAAATAAGCATGTTCCGCGCACCTACTACGTGTCCGGCGGTGCTGAGTCCGACAGTGGCTAAGCACCTTACTCAGTACTCAGAGCAACCCTGGGGCGTAAGCACGGCCGCCCCCATTCTGGGGCTGAGGAACAAGGTTAGGGAGGCGAAGCAGCTTTCCCAGTGCTACCTACCGGGGAGGGGTAGAACCGAAACTTGAACTCAGGACTTCTGGACTCCAGAGCCTGCCTCCCAGGCTGCCCCGACCACTCGGAAGTACTGTGCACAGAATTAGCAGGCCCCGATTCACCCCGCCACGGCAGAAAGGCTGCTTCCAAGCCCACCAGAGGAATGGCTCCTTCCCTCCTCCCATCCCCACCCCTGCTACCCCTTTCCTCGCCCCTGGTGACTCCTTCCCGGGCCCAGCTTAGGGGATGGCTAGCTCCCTCGGCCCCTAAAGCGCCCCCGGGGGCCACCGGCCAGCCTCGGATCTCTCCGAGGAAACCACCAGAGAGGAACTGAAAAGACAAGGTAAGCGAGTGTGGCTGGTCCAGGGCCTGGAGCCAGGCCCGCGGACTTTCTCACAGGCACCGCGTCCCACCGTCCAAGTTCCTGTAAACCTCTGCCCACACTGGCCTTGCTTTTCCATGGCCGCCGTGCTCGCCTAAATGGGCAGCCGCCACAGGGCTCCCTTCGCACGCCCCACTCCTCAAAGGAGGCGAGCAGAGGGAAGAGGAGGAGGAGCTGGAAGTAACTCGTGGTTTCCAAGGGCAACACTGGACACACACCCGCGGGGACACAAAGGGAAAGGGGAGATTTCCACAGGGACGCAGGAAGCCCGGCCTGTTCCTGAGGGCAAGAGGCAGCGAGCTCGGGGCAGAAGCTTCCAGCATTTGTCTCTGCTCTGAGCTGAGCCCTGGGGAATGTCCTGGAGCCTCTGGCTGGAGGAAGAAGGTAGACCAGCTCTTGCAGGAAGCCAGGACCCCGCCAGGCAGGGCCGTGCTCCAGGCGGGAGGACTCACAGGTCCACAGAGCCTGGGAGCTCCCGGGCCCAGCCCTGGCAAGATAGCAGCCTTTGAAACTCCCCACCCCACCCTGGCCCCGGGGGCTGAGCCCCCCAGACAGAGTCCCGCAGGGAGCTAGACTCCGTTTCCCACGGCCACTTCTCTGAGAAGCGCCAGGTCCCGGGACAAAACCAAGGGTGAGATGGCTGGCCTGGGGGTCCACCCACCCAGTCCTGCCAAACCCAAGGTTGCAAGGAAACGCAGAGGTGAGTGGTCCGTACACGTGGCTGCCTGAAGGGCCGCTGCCCAGAAGGGCATGTCCCTTCTTTGGTTTCCCGCTGAGCCCTGGACAGCGGGCTATACCCGCACAAGGGTCCACATGAAGAGGCCGGGGCAGAGTGGTGGCTGGGGCCCCATGAGGCCCTACACCTGCCAAATGGGGACTCTGCCACGCACCTCCTGGGACTGGAGAAGACAACTCACGACACGGTAACTCCTCCCCGGAAAGCTTGGCGGGGCCACGGCCCCCTCTCCCTCCACATCCCAGCCCCCTCCGCATCTGGGCCCTGAGGAACCGAAACCCCCGGGGTGCCTGCCGTCCCGAGTCCCCATGCTCGCCCTGTGTGGATGCGGGAGAGGAAGTGGGCTGCTGGTGTTACGATGAACGGCTATGGGGGGAACCCGGGGTTCCGGACTCCGGGGCTGTGTCTGCCCCGCTCGTGAACACAGAAGTGAAAAATGCTAGACGGGGCAGGACCCCATCCCGGCTCTTCAGAGGTTCTGCTCTGGGGGGACACACTGCCCTCCCGGGGTCCGGCCGCACAGGAGAAGGACACCCCTTCTTTCAGTGGCCCAGACCTGGCCCCAGGGGCCAAGCTCCCACCTAAGTACACTGTGACCTTTAGCCCACAACACAAGCTACATGAACGTGACCTCTGCTCCCCAAAGTCTTCCAACAGGTGTGCTGACGACTCAGGGATGTGTCCGACACGGCTCCCCTCAGCCTCCTGGTCGACAGGGGAGGTCCTGGGGGGGTTGCTGAACCCCAGGGCTGGGCCCCTCTGTGACGTCAATGAGGGGAAAAATGTCACTTTACTGGTCTGCCTTTCATGTGAAGGAGGCTGGGACGTATTCCCTGGGATCAGCAATTCCTAACCTGGCCAGTTCCCAGGAATCACCCAGAGAAGGTTGGAAAACGCTGATTCCCGTGTCTGTGCCAGTCTTTGAAATGTCCGTGTTTCAGAACCGACCCGGAATTTTGGGAAAAGCCAGGCAGCCGTGAGCGGCATGCCCCCGGAGACGTTCAACTAGACTCTCAGCTACCCGAGGCAGCCCTGCGATCCCAAATGGAGCCTCTATTTTCAGGATGAACCAAGATGGCAGGGTATTTCAGCCTAGGTAGGCCCCCTGCTGTCTACTTGGGGACAGGAGTCTTCTCGTAACGTGGGGACGAGGGACTGGACGGCCTCTCTCCCCACAGAGCCATCTCTTAAATTACGTGCTCTTGCAGCCCAATGTTAAAGACAGAATTCTTTTCAGAAAAACACCAAGTTCCGGACCTGAAAATCCTGGAATTCTGCTCCCTCTCAGGATGGCAGATCACCAAAGCAAAAACTCTGAGATCAGGGCCTTCATCTCCCATCTAGGACTCAAAGGCCTGCACAGAAAGCTGGTTAAAGAGGAAGGTACACTGCGTGTGTCTGGGATTCCTCTTGCATTTGAACTCGCTGGACAGAAACCTGCTAATCACCTACTGTGTGTCAGGCAGGAGCGAAATAGACAAAGATCCCTGCCCTTTGTGGAGGTGACGTTTTAGCTGGGGGAGACACACAAGGGAAAAAAAATATATAAAATATTTCAAACAGGGTTGTCAGGGAAGGCCACCCTGAGAAAGTGACATTTCAGCAGGGACCTGAAGCAGGGGAGGGAGTGAGCCCTGTGGACCACCAGGGAAAGTGCATTCCAGGGACAGGCAAGTGCAAAGATCCTGAGGCAGAGTGTACTAAGGACAGGGTGTGTTCTAAGGACCGGTGTGTTCTAAGGACAGGGAGGGGGCCAGTGTGGCTGGAGGAGAGGATGCATGAGGGAGAAGAGCAGAAGTTGAGGTCAGCAAGGAGCCGGCAGTCAGAGGTCACTAAGCTTCAGAGGTCACACTCCAGTGAGATGGAGGAAGCTGAGGGCTTATGTATGGGTAGGAGATGATGTCCAATGTAGAAAGTGTAATTGTCTATGGGTAATTTCTGGCCTTAGAATATCCTGTCAGTGAATGTCGGGTTGGAGAGTCAAACCAGGTCTGTAAAAATAACAATGGTGGTTGCTTTTTCTTACTGCAAAAGAAAGACCAGATGCCCTGGGCATTTAAATGCAGTCACTAGGGGTTATTGGGGCTCCCCACGTCTCCAGCTGGCCTGCTGTCCGGCACATTCCAGTGACCTAATGTCGACCCATCGCACCAGCCTTCTCCGGCCCTCGCAGGTCCAGGTCTCCGTTCTGAAGACCTCGGCTTAGCCCAAGGGCCCCGCGCCCCCAGAACTCACCTGGCATGGAGAAGGGGGACAGGAAGGCAGACTCGACCGGCTCTGGCTCTGGGGGGGGTGGTGGCGGCGGGGGCTGTGGCTCCTGCTCCCGCTGCGGGTCATCGGGGTTTTCCACGGGAACATTCCCGTTCTCGATGTTTTCGTGTCTCCCGTTTTGAATTGGCTTGCTGTTGACGCCGTTCGCCGAGTTGATCAGTCTCTGCCGCTGTGTGGACAGGAGGCAAGTAAGACGCCAAGACATGGGACAAAGGGGCCCACGGTGGCTTTGTTCCTTACAGACACACAGCCCTGAATGGCTTCTGGAACACGGTCCCTGGAGATCAGTCTCCCTGAGAAATGGCCCAAGAACCTTGGACTCCATCTCAGTTTGCTCGTTTCCAGGTGGACTGACACTGGCAAGCCTGTGGAGACTGGTCAGAGCCTGGGCCTCCCCGCCCTCATGCCAACCCGACCACCCAGTCCCTGACTCTGGAAGACAGTGACCGCTCCAGATCCTTCACTGGACATTCATAAGCTGCCTGAAGATAGTCACGGGAAACGTCCCGCATCATTTTTTAAATGTTTAATTTTTTCCAGGTCTGTTGTGCAAAAAGACACTGAAATGAAGCATATAGCTCCATGATGTTCTCCATCAAGGTGTAGACCACTTCCGGCCCCTCAGAGGAGTCCCTCAGCCAGCTCCCTGGTTTATATGCCCCTTCTCTCCAGAGGTAACCAAGGTAACTGCTATTTTGACTTTCATAAACATCAGTTCATTTTTCCTGAACTTGAACTTCATATAAATGGATTCAAATGATATGTATTATTCTGTGTGTAGCTTCTTTCACTCAATATCTGTAACATTCATTCATGGTGTTGCCCGACCCAGTAGCTGGCTATTTTTCATGGCTGTCGAGTATTCCGCCGTATGAATAACACACGCTACCTTGCGCGGTTTCCCTTCTTTGGTTCTTACAAAGAACACTGCTCTGAACATTTGTGCACAGGTCTTTTTCTGGACAAATGTGGTCATTTCTTTTGGGTATTTAGGAGTGCAATTTCTAGGTCATACAGTAGGTGCATAATGAACCACTCCACACTTGTATCAGCAATGGATTATAATTTCCATTGTACCCTGTTCTTGACCCTGGTACCTCTTCTAATGGGAACCATTCTGGTGGGTGTGTGATGGTATCCGACTGTGGCTCTGTGTATTTCCCCACCGACCAACGATGCTGAGCACCTTACTGGGTTGCTGGCCACTGGGATGGCCTCTGCTGTCCCAGTGCTTTGTCATGTCTAATGGGTACGTCCTGAACCAACCTGTCCCCTTCCCGGCCCCATCTTGTAGCGACTGACAAAGGCTGCCTCCTTTCTGCCCACACAGAAGCTGATCTTCCTCACCAAATCCATGGGCTTCTAGAAACCAGGGAAAAGCAGAGGCCACATTTCAAGAAATCAACAGGTTTCCACTTTCCTTTGCCTTTGCCAGCTCCCATTCATTTGTTCCAATTATAAATACCCATGGATCAGTGTAAGTTAGGCCTTGGGGGTAAGGACTGTCACACGATGGGCAAATATAGACCCCTCCCGATTCTTCACCAGGAGACTAAGAGTGTGTGAGTGTGTCCCCAAGGCACTGTTCTCTCTACCTATGTGTCCAATGCCTATCCCCATGGTTACTGGAAGTTAAAACATCATTATTAAAATAGATACACATTATTTCTCTTTAAAAAAAAAAAAAAAAACAAAGGAACTGACCATTTAACTGCCTTCATGTTGGTTTTAGGTAGGAAGTCCTAAATGATGAAGTCTAGGGTGGGGTGAAAATTTTAAAATTCTTTTCTTACAAGTGTGTTCACAACACTTAGCCTACCAAAAAGAGCAAAGAGATCTATGTCTGAGACAAAAGCTCAGATGTGGAGGCATAACATTTTGCTACCCAAGAGGCAAACCCAAGTAGTATTAAATGACAGGTGATTCCTATAGCTAAACAAACGAAAAACCTGGTTGTGCAAGGACAGAATTGTAAGGAGGGAGGCATGACTTAATGGTAACATGAATGGCAGCAATGGAAAGGGGTCATGATTCTAGCTTAATAGGAATCAACAGAGCATTGTAACTGGAAAAATATCTAACGTTACCTGAGGTTGTATTAAAAGAGGCATAGATTACAACACAAAGGAGGTGATGGGTCCACATGCTGAGAGAGACAAGCTGGAAGATGGTGAAGACAGGATCCCTGTTACATCAGGGAGGGTGGGAGGTTCTAAGGATGTTTAGGTTCAAGGAGAAAATCAGGGGGTGGTGATGTTCAAAGGGTTGCCACTTGGAAGAGTCAATTACAAGCAACTCAAGCAGGGGGTGAACATTATAGAGGGAATAAAGATAAAGAAAAAAAGGGTGCGAGGAGATGGACTCACTGACCCCCGATAATCTACGCACTCCCATTTGTGCACTCTAGACCCAGATTTGGGTGGGAATTCCTGTTCTGCCCTCATACTAGCTGTGTGGCTTTGGGCAAATTACTTTGCCTCTCTGAGAAATTGGAAATCTCATCATCTGCTGCAGAAGGTCATTAAGAGGTAAGACATCCTGCACCTGGCTGGCCCTCGGCAGCTGGATGGAGCAGCTCTCAAAATGACCAGCACCCAGATGTGAGATGCATGGAAACTGAGGGTGGGGGACATTCGGAGCACTTCAGGAACTCACTGCAGTGGCTGTGGGTGAGGACAGCCAAGTGTAGCCTTGGAGTGAAGGAAAACTCCTTGCCCTCTCCCATATACCCACCCCCTGCAAACCCCCTCTCAGCCACTCTGTCCTCTCCGATGAACAAACAAGGGCATTCATCCCACAAGCACTAGACTCTATCATGGCGTAACTGCGGCTTTGCAAACATCTCTAACATTTTGGAATTAAAATGACTGAACATTCTAATGAGACCCAGGGTCTTAAGAAACAACTTTGAAACTGGGCATTTGGGGTTTTTTTTCCTTCCCCTTACTCCCATTCTGTGATGAATTTACCCCAAGAGACGGTTTTGCCTCCATGCACAGTTTATCGGTTGCGTGCCACTGAAATTTTTAGTGCTGTAAGCATCCTGCCAAACATTCTCATTTAGAGAAACTGAGGCCCAGGAAGATTAAGCCAGTTAGTGGCTAATGTGAGATTAAAACTCCATTTCCTCTCCCAAGCCCGGCCTCTCTGTATCCCCATGTTCCCTGCCAGTGCACTCAATCCCGGCCTGGTGGGGGGAAACAAGGTTTTCCCAGTAGCCTAAAACATCTAGGGGGCTGAAAATCAATATTTTACCAGCTCATCAAAACCCCAATGATTTCCCCGGTGGGTCTGCCATGAGAAAGATACTATAAGCCCCCATCCTTCAGAGTTGTCCCCACCCCCACTCAATGGGTATAATTACGCTCATGAAAAATAGCCAGGATTCAGTACAATTTCTCCGATTCCTATTTTACTGACTTGGGTCAAAAGGATTCAGAATAATGCAAAACTTGCAGTGTTTCTTTCTTTCTTTCTATACCTTCTACAGGGAGGACGTATTATGTACGAAAGCAGAAATGTTCAAAATACAGAACTTTTCAGCCCTGGGTGATATCATTTCTGCATACCTCTGACATGCAAACTTCAGATTATTAGTTATCAAAGTTCCAAGCTCTCTGAGAACTACCGGGGTGTGACGGTAAGGATTTAAACTCTGATATGCACATATGTGGCAAAGACTGGAAAAAAGTTGGAAAGCCATTAGAGCCTGGGATCTTTGCTATACTGTCTGGACAAGAAATAACACTAAAACTGATTTTTTTTTTCCAATTGAGAAAGAGGGCACAAACTTCAAGCAGAACAGGAGGGTGCAGAGTGAAAAGGAAGTCCCCAAGGGTAAGTGACCTTCGCCAGCATTCTTTTCTTCTAGAGTTGTTCTATCCTAGAAAACAGGCGTGTGCCTTTCTCCACTTAGCTTTCCTTTAGTGCCTGACGAAAGTCTTAGTGGCACATCTTGGAAAGTGTATTCGATTGCTGCCTGCCTGTACCACACCTCTGGAGAGGATCATGTGCTGCCCGTGGGGACCGTTAGGGCCTCCTTCCGTAGCAGGGACAGCAATAAAGGCCAGCCCGGCCAAGGACATCCTAGTGGCCCAACACCAGCCAGTGTCCTCAAAGCACAGCATCACACCCGAGGCCACTCGCTCTCAGTGCCCTTGGCGTAAACTGACCTCATTAATTATGATCCTGCTGGCCATCCGCAGCCGGGTCCTGGGCCCAAACTTATTGGTGATCATGACGCGTAAGCCCGCCTCCGGGAAGGTGAACTTGGGAGGGCTGGAGCTCATGACCTCGTCCACCATCACCACTGGGTTTTTGCTGTACTGAGGTTCCTCCTTCACTATATTGAGCACAACACCATGATTAGTGCCGAGATCTCCCTGGGGACGACACCCCAGCGCTGGGCTGGCTGATCTCCCCTCACGCTGCAAACCTCCTGGGGATGCCGGGGAGACTGCCTGAGACCACGGGGACCGCCTGCCAGCTGACAGTGCTAACCGGGGCCCCGGGGTCCCATGCTATAGGACCACTCATGAGCAGACGTTTCACGTCTAGCCCCTCTGCCTGGTGATGCCCCCTCTCTTTGGGGCCTGTCTTGACTAAGGGCTCTCCGTTCCTGGTCCGCGTCTCACTGGGAAATGCGGCTACAATTCAGACAGGGTCCCTGCCCCCTCCCAGCCCATGACTGCGAGGGGACCTTTTTTTCTCTCTGTTGACAGAGGCTCAGATAAAACTTTGGAAATTGACAAGGGCCCTCCAGGATGGAAAATGCTAGAAAGCACCAGACAGCATGGGCTCTCAGCTTCCCACCAGGCCACCTGCTCTGTTTGAGCACCCATCTCTGCCTGGCGGAGAAGGACGGGTCTAACTCTGCTCTCCCCGAGGCTGGCAGTGAGGGCGAAGATGAGGCTCACAGGGACTGGACGAGGCATGAGAGACCCCAGAGGAGAGCCTGCTTGCTGAGAGCTGCTGGCCACATCCCGGTCTCCGATAAAACACACGCCCTCCAGCAGGGAGGCCACTGTCTCTGACCCTTTGCTTCCTGCCCTCCCCCCTGCCCCCCACCCCAAGAGGCTGAAGAGTAAGTGTCTCCAGGCCTCAGGCCTCCTCCTCGCCACCTTCGGAGACTCGTTCAGGGCCGGCCTCCCTGGGGGATGTGACATCTAACTCCAGAGCCCTGGGGAGGCCAGTAATGGAACCACTCAGGAACATAGCACACGGAAGCAGGTGGAGTTTTCCCCTCCGGGGAGACTGTCAAAGCGGACAGGCCCGTCCCTCTGCCCACTCCTGGCGAGTGGCCTTTCCGGGCAGGACTAGCCAAGAGCACACCCTCGAGAGAGTTAATGGCACCGACACGAACAAATGCACACCAGACACGCACACCCTCACCAAACAGGCAGCAAGGCTCAGCAGACAGGAGGCGTGGAGGTTAGAAACGAAGCCAGGGAGACCATGCACTTGTCGGGGACAGACGCTAACCTCCAAGGAGGCGTGCGCGCAGGTCCTGGTTGGTTTGTTTTTGTAATGCACGTGCTACCGCTGGGGTGAAAGCAGATTACTTACAGTTTAGAAGAGAAGAGTTAAGGAGACCAAGGCCAACAGAGATTGCCAGGGGTGATTAGTGTGCGGCGGCGTGGAGAGCCTGGGGCAGCGTTCTCGATGGTGGCCAAGATGCCGGGGTTATTTGAAGGAGGAGTTAGTAGAGGGGTTCCTGCTACGGGGGGCTTCAGTGCTCAGGGCTTTGGGGAGGGCCCCTCTCCTGGCCAATTTCCATGGCTCTGGCCCACTTGGAGGAGCAGGAGCCCCTGAGCCCACCACCTCTCGCTGCTGGAGAGCTTGGACCACTCCCTCCTAGGGAGGAGCCTTCACCTCCCAGAACACCTGCAGGCTCCAGGCTCCGTCCTGTCTGTAGAACCAGCCCTGACACGGGCATCCCCTGGGGGAACCCTGGGATCAGAAGGAGGGAGCCTCTGAAGCATCCATTCATTGAGGCAAAAGCCAGGATAACTGGCTCCCCTGGGGGTGGGGGAGGGGCTCTTGTCGTAGTGCTGTCACCAAGTGGCAGCACAAGGTGGTACAGCCAAGCCAAGGGGGCCTGCCCCAAATCACTCCATTACAGAATGTTTTCTGGCAGTTCCTTCAGCCCCAGGCCAGGCGTCCGCCTCCCTCCTCCCTGCTCGAAGCCCAAGTCGGATCCAGGGCCAGGGCAGCCTGGAAAGGTCCACTGCGAGCCTAGCCGTTAGCCCCAGGAGCCCTGGCTGTCAGGCTGTGCGCAACCAGCAAAGAGAAGCTGGACTCCCGCAGCAGTGGGAAACGGGGAGCGGGGGCTGCCCTCCGCCGCCGCCCCGGGGACCTTTTCTTGGACCTTTTCTCTGGTTTCTCGAGCAGAACTGAAGTGTGCTGTGAAAAATTTCTAAGAGTTTTAGAAAAACCCAAACATCTGAACAAAGAGTAAAGCTGGAAGATGTTATTCCCCAACCCACCCTCAAAATAACAACAACAACAAAAAATTGGCCCGAGGGGATTTGGTAAAAAGAACCTCATGACCTTTAAAGAACGTTTAAGTACCCAAAGGCATTTTGCAAGAGGGGTAGTAACGAGGCCAACACCTGTGAAGAGGCCGGGTTAAAAGTTTTGATTTGACACAGGGAAACCGTGAAATGGGTACGAGGAGAAGCCGGAGCTGTGTGTGTCTGTGGGGCCCTGACAGAATCCACCGGCAGCCATCCTGGGCTTCCTCGAGTGGGTGGGTAGATGCGGACCCGCCTGTAGGCCGGGGAGCAGGGAGGGGAGCTCTGCCTTGGAAGAACTGGTGACACCACCACCACTGGGAAAGGCAAACTCCTGAGGCCCCCTCCTCAGTCCCTGCAGGGTTCCTGGGAGCTCCTGCCTCCTGCCTCAGTCTAGTTCTGGGGGGACGGTGCCCTGCGGTGATTTACGCCAGCAGGGGCTACAAAATCCTGAAGGCCCCTCTCCGCTTCCAGGCCTGCAGCCCCCCGCCCCACCC
>CM052896.1:117064738-117097993 GCA_028534135.1 Potos flavus | reverse complement strand
GGCGCCTGGGTGGCTCAGTGGGTTAAAGCTTCTGCCTTCGGCTCAGGTCATGATCTCAGGGTCCTGGGATCAAGCCCTGCATCGGGCTTTCTGCTCAGCAGGGAGCCTGCTTCCCCTCTTTCTCTCTGCCTGCCTCTCTGCCTACTTGTGATCTTACTCTCTCTGTGTCAAATAAATAAAATCTTTAAAAAAAAAAAAAAAAAAAAGACTAGGCAGGAATCCGCCTCTGTCCTGAGACACTGGGCGTGGGGATCTGCAGCTGGGACCTCGGGGCCGCTCTATCTGTGGAGCTAAATTGCAAACCGGCAGCCGCATCCTCCCTCCCCTCTGAGGAGGTTGTCCTGGAAACGGTCTCTCCCCTGGGGTAGGCTGCTCAGCATTTGGGCGACAGGACACATGGCTACAGGCCTCCCCTTTCTGACCATCAGGGACCGGGGCGTCTGGCAGCGGGGCCGTAACCATGACGACGCTGGTCCTCCCCGAATCCCGGTGGGCTTCCTCCTTCTCTTCCATATGGAAAGAGGTTCGTTCCTCCCTCGAGCACCTGCAACAGGTGCCTCCCGCAGGGGGTTGCCCGAGATGGGACAGAACAAACTGGCCCTACTCTGATCTGCCCCAGGGTGAAGGCTAGTGAGGTGCTAAGAAGGACAGATTTCAGCCCCCATACATCCCAGACAGGAGCGAACCCCCGAGTGGCCCCCAAGACCACCTGGGCTGTCGCAGACCCCATGAAGGAGTTAAAGTCGTCTGAATGAGGAAGTGGCTACCCCGGGGCCACGGGGAACATGGGAGAAAGACCCTCGCGTGGCCCGTCCACCTGTCCCGCTGGTGAAGAAGGCCTTTAGCACCACCGTGGGTGGAACTGGAGACGCCAGGCTCAGCTGTTTTTCCGTAATCCTCATTACAGGAACCTATTCAGGCCTTACCGCTCCCTGGGGGCCCAGAACCCCAGAGGGGCCCAAAGAGAAGCCGAGGAGACAAGGCCGCAGCCCCTCAGGCCAGGGCTCCCAAGCAGGGCTCTCCGGGGCCGGTCTGGGCGTTCCTGCTCAGCTCCGTGGCCGCCCTCCCGGCCCTGCCGTTCCTCTGGGGGACGAGCCACAGATCTCTCCAGAATGGAGCTCTCCACCAGAACTGGGCCTGGCGTGTGAGAAGTCACAGGGAGACCTGAGCCTGCTTTGCCGCCCCAAGTCCTCCGCCTCCTGCCACTGGCCTTTTGCGAGGGTTGGACAGGTAACTCGCTGGGTTTCACAGGAGCCCGGCAGGCCTGGAGCCTTCCTCGGGAGGCTTGGGGCAAAGTCCCCGGGGCATGACTGTTGACTCTCTTCATCCTTCTCCCCTCTACGCGAACACAAATCTGAGCCACAGCTCCCTGTTTAGGGCCCTGGGACCAAAGGTAAGAGAGTGACAATTTAGGTGGGGGGCGTGTGTGCGCAGGAAAGAGAAGGGGAGAGCGGTTCCGGTGACACAGTGGTGGCCGCTCCTGTCTGCTCAGCCTTACCTCGCCCCAGCAACGGCACGGAGGGGTCGTCAGAGCTACCATCACAGTAATCATTACCATCCTCCAGCTCGCTGTTGACGGCATTGCCATTGGCAATGGTCTTTTGTTTGACGGTGAAAAAGGCCTGCATCTTCACATTGTACCTGGAAGTTAAGGCAGGAGGTCAGAGCCCGGGGAGACGCCTGGCACCCCACTCCCACCCCGTGCACACACAGTCAGGAGGCCCTGAGAGCGGCCCGTGGAGGCGGCGAGGGGGAGTGGGGGGCGCTTAGCGGAGCTGACAGTTCCTGGACAGGACCCCGAGAACATCGTGCGGTCGGAGGGCCTGCCCCACTGGACTATTAGTGGCTTCCCCCGGGGGGTGGGGGGGGGCATAAGGAAACTATGGTCCAAGAGCATGACCCATGTCTACTCATGCCTGTCCCAAGCCTGTCCTAATAAAAGAAGTTCAGGCCAGGGTCAAGGGCAGGCTCCAAGGAAGGCTCACCAGGCTGGCCCTCCCTCCCACAGCTGCGAGTCCTGCTCCCGTGGGCTGCCCGGCAGGCCAGCCTGCACCCCTCACAGCCAGGCGCACCCCCCACCCCCCACCCCCAGAGAAGACGCCATCTCCGGCTCAGACCCCAGGCCGCCCACCTCACTGAAAGGCGCTCGGAGAGCGAGTGGGTCATGTGAGGACCAGCCTCCCGCACTTGGAGCGGTGATCACCCATTTGCACAAAATACTATAAACATTTGATATAAATGTGGGGACTCAGAGTCTCCTAAAACTCAGCGTTGTTTTCATCGCTTTCTGGGGATGTGGATGAGACGACAAAACCTGAAGGCGACTCAGCTCACAGGGAATCTTTTTTTTTAATGTGGAAAAATGTGCTATGTTAACTCTTTCTCATTTTTAAGTGTCTAACTCACTGGCCTTAATCAGAGGCCCAGGACATGTCGGGTGACTGTCGGCATTATTTACTGCCGGGCTGCGGCATCCCAAACGATTCTGTGCCCATTCATCAGTTAACCAGTAACCACCCCCACGCCCCTGGTAATCTCCAACTTACTAGCTCTACGGATTGGGCTCTCCTGAGTCCCTCGCCCAAGTGGAATCACACCAGCTTTGTCCTTTTGTGACAGGCTGCTTTCCCTTTGCATGTTTACAGGGCTCATCCCTGTTGGAAGTCCCTTCCTTTTTAGGGCTGAATGATACTCCCCGCTGGCACTTTTGAGATCACGCTGAGCCAGGCGGTTTCGGGACTGCTGCAAGCGAGCCCACCCCCGACCCAGGGTCTGGACCTTCCTTCCCGAGTGGCGTCCCCTGCACTTGCATCAGGCCGAGGCCCTGACAGGTGGCACTGCACGAAGCCCAGCATGGAAGCGAGGCAGCCTGGCTCTTTGAGAAGAGGGGATTTACGGCAACAGTGAGACAGGGCGGTCCCCCAGGGCAGCAAGGAGCCCCGGGGAAAGAGGTCTTGCTCACCACCCGTCTTCGAGCAGCCTCATCCTCCACCCACCAGCCTGGCCTCCCTTGGCCCGGGTGTGGACAGGAGCCCCCCAGTGTCTGAGCACCCCAGTGGTTACCCCCAGAGACCCGGAGCTGGCTGGAAGTGACTGGAAGGTCTGTCATCACTTTTGTCTGGGCTCTAATGAAAGGCTAAAGCAGGAAGTGGGACAAGGCGTCAGACTGCCCAGCGGGGAGAAGAGAAAAGCTACTTACTTCATGATCAGAATGTAAAACGCGTACAAGATGATGAGAACCAGTCCTTCCCACCTCAAAGAGAGAACGGAGACCGTGGTTAGGACGGGGTGCCTGCCGCCATGGGGCCTGGTGGGGGCTGCCGGCTAGGCAGGGGGGGGGATGGAGCAGGTTGGAGGTCCTTTGACCCTCCCCAGCCCCGGCCCCAGGCATGCAGGGGGACCATCTGAAGCCCTCTTGGGGACAGAGAAGGTGAGGGTGGGTTCTTCTCAGTGACAGGGGGTCCACAGGGCTCAGGCAGCATTCCCACAGGTACCTAGAAACGGAGGGACCAAGGCCACCCCATCCCAGGACCCACAGAGGGGAGTGACCTGGAGTCATCCTGACTTGGTCCTTAGAGACCTGTACGCTCACCCAAGATTCTGGCCCCGGGACCAGAAAGGCTGGGGGTACAGGTGGGGAGGAGCCCGAAGAACTGCCTGGAGAGAGGGGCCGGCACAGGAGCCTGCAGGGGTGAGCGCCGGGGCAGGGCGGGGCAGGGGCGGGGCCTTCCCGGAGGCTCACCCCTGCTATTCAGCAGGTGTAGCACCCAACCCCACATGTGGCGGGGATCTTTACAGCTCAGATCACAAGCCTCTGAGGAGCCACCCAGTTTAATTTGTCTGGTCATCTGACAAATGCATGCTGAAGGCCTACTACGTGCCAGGCATGAGCTATGGTTGTTTCGGGAACTCTCCCTCTGCTGACAGAGCCTGCAGCCCAGCAGAGCTGCGGAGAGACTTGGAGATGACCCTGCCGCCGCCACCCCAACTCCATCTAGGAGAAGGAGACCCCTGATGAGGAGTGGCGGCCTGGCTCACATGGTGGGTTAGGGGCCAGGTGGGGGCCGAAAGCAGGTTTCTCTGGGACCACAGCACCTGGCTGCTCACGTCCTCAGCGAGGCCTCCTAAGCACAGTCCCACAAAGAGACACTGATGCGGACTCTGAATCATGGTCAGGAAGAGAAAGTCTCTACGGCTCATGGATGTACGATACATGTATTCAGTGACTACACCAACCTTTCAAGTTTCTGCTTTATGTATCTTAATTAAGGCATCATTTCCTACCTCAACGTCATCAAGTTGAGTCCCTACATTTTATTCTATTCTGTTTAACTTTGCTTTTTACAGTGAGATCTTTAGTGCTCTTTAAAAAGATTTTATTTGAGAGAGAGAGAGAACGAGCATGAGTGGGGGGCAGAGGGAGAGGGAGAAGCAGACTCCCTACTCAGTAGGAAGCCCAGCACGGGGCTTGATCCCAGGACCCTGAGATCATGAACTGAGTTGAAGGCCGATGCTTAACCGACTGAGCCACCGGGTGCCCCTACAGTGAGATCTTTGATTCACCTGGATTCTCTGCTTGTATAAGGTGTGAGGAAGGGGTCTGATGTTATTTTGTTCTGTATAGCTCCCTAGTTTCCCCAGCAGTATCTGAGACCTTCTCCCTAACTCACTGCCTGTCGTGACACCTGTCATATCTCCCAGCCAAGAAATGGGCCCATGCCCGGGTTCTTGGTTCCACAGTCCATTTTGGCCCATGCTTATCCCTGTGACAAAATGCGATACCGTTTTCATTATTTTAGCTTTATAATATGTTTTGTTATTTGGCAGAGCAGGAACACTGAGGAAAACGATCTTTGTCACTTTGAAAGAATAAAGGCATGATTGCTTAGAATGATGCCTTTTTACTTTCACAAGGGCATAAGCTCATGTCTGTAAAAATAATCTCAAAAAAGATTCAATGAACCCAACGAGGTAGGCAAAAAAAAAAAGGAACAAGAAACAAACGTTTAAAACTTACCACACAATTTCTTCATCATATATGAACTGGAAGGCAAAAAGAAACAAAGGATGGGGGGCATTATTTATTCCAAAAGAACACACACAGACCCTTAAACACTTGGAGCTCACCCACAGTGCCTTGTTATTTTTACACAAAGCTGGGCTCCTCTCTCCACTTCTGGGTTTCTCAGCTGCAGGTGACCTTTCCTTAGCTGAAACCCATCCCAGCAGATGCTACCGTGTGTTAGCGAGGGCATCCCGAGAGAAATGGCCCGTGCTTCATTATGCTCCAAGTCACGGGTGGGACCAGCCTGTCAGGGGCCTGCCATCAGTAAGGATATTATTTTTTTTTAAAAGTATTTATTTGAGAGAGAGAGAGTGAAAGCGCGAGCAGTGGGGAACGGCAGAGGGAGAGGGAGAAGCAGACTCCCCGCTGAGCAGGGAGTCCGACATGGGGCTCCATCCCAGGACCCCGGGATCATGACCTGAGCTGAAGGCAGACGCTTAACCATCTGAGCCACCCAGGTGCTCCAAGGGACATTATTTTCTTAAAATAGAGAGTAACCTCTTCGGAGATGCTAAGAGCAAAGGACCCAACTGATCTTGGAGACAAAGAGGCCCTGCACAGGACGTGGGGGGAAGCCAGGGGACCCACGGTGCCCCTCTCTTCCGGCTGTCATGGTGGGCAGCACACGCGGGAGCTGCCTTGGGGAGGCCACTTCTGAGAGGGTGTCATCCTGACCGAGCATCCCTGTGAGTCCCCCCAAACTCCAGGCTCTGAGGAAGTGGCACTCAACAGATGGGTGCCTGGCGCCCCCCGGGTGAATGTGAGGACGTGTGTGTGTGTGTGGGGGGGTATTTTTAGTTTTTACAGCCCAGTGGAGGGCTATTCAGAGGCAGGGACAGGCAGGTGGTAATCAGCCTAGAACATGTAACATAGTCAGAAGTTTTTCCCACATGTGGCACACATCTTATTTAAATGTCTGGCTAAATATTCGGGCAAGTGGTGGCATGGGGGGCAGTGGGGAGAAAGAAGACCTAAACCCAGAACTTAACTGTGTTGTAAAAATGAAAGTACTTTTACACAGTTTTAATAAATACGTAATTTTCTAGTGAGGTCGCTGTCATGCAAATGGAGGGACAGAAGGACTTGGCTCTGCCTAGGATTTTATCAGGGGTCATTCATAATTTTGGAAAATCAGGTCATCAATGTCGGCACCCCCCCATGGGGCCCAAGGTGCTTTCCCAGCACCCAGCCTCAGTCTGCGCGGGTCGTTTTCAGGCTCTGAGATTTTTCCCTAGGGGGGGGTAACGATCACATCATCTGGGGTTCTAGCATCTTTGTGCCAAAACATTTACACACTGAAATGTAATCTCTTATTATAAATGACTTTTGTCTTTGATAGTTCAGGCATCATGTTGATTTTTTTTTTTTTTTTTTTTTTTTTTTTTTGAGACCGTGTACAGGTATATTGTTTCATCTATGACTTTCCTTTACGGGGTTGTGGTAGGCAGGGGTCCCACTGGTCTCAAATGGTCCCAGTAACGCCCCGCCTGACATTCATACCGCGGGGCCTGTCTCTACAGCCTGGACCTAGGGACCGGCTCCTGACAAACAGAATGTGGCGAAAGCGATGGGTCATGGCCCCCACAATCAGTCACAGACTCCCTTCCACGGTGGCAGCTTCTCACCCCTGCCCTGATGGCAGCCAGTCAGCGTGCTGAGCACTGGAGGGCGAGCAGGCGGCCAGGAAGGCTCGGAGGAGGCCTATCTGCAGCCCGCGAGGGACCCCCCCCCAAAGTGGATCCTCACCCGGGGGAGTCGTGTACCCCGGCCACCATCTGGGTGAAACCCCGAAGCAGAGGACGCAAGTCAGCCACCCCCCGACTCTGATCCACAGACAACAAGAGCGAGAAATACTTGCAGTTGAACCCGCTGAGTTTGGGGGAACCTTGTCACGCACCCAGAGATAATTCCTACAAGGGATGGGACTGTCCTATACGGTTAGCTCTAGACCTTGTGAGGTCAAGAACTGTCTCTCTGGGGAACATTCCAGAAAAGCTGGGCACACCACGGGCCTCTGCCCTCATGCCGCCACCTGGATTGAGACGGCTCCCCTGGGGATGGCACGCTTCTCGGCAGTAGCCTGTGCCTTGTGCTTCAGTGTCATGGGCCATGATGTCATGCTATCCCTCGGGGGACCGCGGGGATAATCTCTTGTCACTCTCCCCCCACACGAACACACCCCAGAAACCCCTTTTCCAGCTCCTCTGTCTTTCTCCCCATTCCCCAAGCCACCCACTCTGCCTGCCTCCAGCCTCTCTCTCTCTCTCCTGCTCTGCAGGAAGCAGTGAACCCGGAAACTCTGATTCTCAGGCATCAGGCTCTAAGGGAGGCTCTGAGGGCCCCTGAGCAGCAAAGGGCTTGAACTTAACCGCATGGACCACGTGACACGCGCTCTGACGTTTCCAAGGCCTTTTGGAATTCAAGGTGCTCCCTGGATTTGCTCCATAACTAGGGTGTCAGGCATGAGGTTTCAGGTGAGGGAGAGGGAGTGGCGAGGGGACGGGGACAGAGACGGGCGGGGGGTAACTCACAGCAATGAGCACGATGACCGAGAGGGTGTAGTACGCGGAGTCCCGGCACACAGCCCACCACGTCAGACCGACCACCTGCCAAGCAGAGGGCTGTCAGCTGCTGCTGGCTGGGGAGATGGGGGGGTCGGGGAGTAGCTTCCTCACCAGCCCCGAGCCCCGTAGGTGCACGGATGCGCCCCCGGAGCTCCTGCTAACTGTGCCACCGGAAACAAGCCTTTCCCAGCTGCTCAAGGCCACCCAGCAGTCTTCATTATATTTCGGGACCAGAACAAAAGTATGGAGTGTTTGTAAGTGATGGCCTGGCTGTCCCCCGCTCCTCTGGGTAACAACCGGTCTCACAGCGGAAGCCCCGGGTCAAGGCAGAGCCAGATGCTGGAAGCTTCTGGTGGTAAACTACCTCCCTTGGCCAGTAGGGCCTACTCATGAGCCTGGCTCTCTGGGGGCGAGTCTACTGCCCCCGCGGCCCTGAGGACCAGGAAGATGCTCATGGGGTATCAGCAACCAGCCAGCTTCATGCCCCTTGCTAAGGAGGCCAAAGGCAGGCCAAAGGCCTCCAGAATCTAGCTCAGGGTCAAGGTTATAGGAGGCGCTGCTGCTGAGTGAACGCTCACGCTCGGCCCGGACAAGAGAGCCGACCCTGTCCTGTCCTCGGATCCAATGGCGCCGGACGTGGAAGCCGACTTGCTCAGCCCCGGTCAGTCGAGGGAACACCTAAGGCGAGGCCCCGGGTTCCCCCTCTGCTGTCCTTACGTCACCCTACAGAGGGAGACAAACCACTGACCTGCCCCGCGAATAATCCACAAACGCCGATTATACACAAGATGTTGAACACAGCAGAGCCCACGATGGTCCCAACGCCGACGTCTCCGTGGGTGATGAAGACGCCTGCAACAGGAAAGGCGGAAATCCCCCTGGGCCAGCCCTGCCCCCGCCCCAGGCTGCTGGGAGGGCTGTGTCCCCAGCCCCACGGACGGAGGGCGTTGCTCTCCCCACCACAGTGCCTGGGTGGCTGAGGGGGACAGCAGAGCCGGAGAGGAGACAGTGTCCCTGGCAACCAGCTAAACCCCTCCTCCAGTTGTTTTTTTTTTCACAGCTTTATCGAGCTATAATTCACATGCCATAAAACTCACCCATTCAAAGTATACAATCCAGGTTTTTGGTATAGTCACAGAATTGTGCAACCATCACCACAATCTCATTTTAGAACATTTTTATCGCCCCCGCCAAAAGGAACCCTCTACCCACCTGCCCTTCGCTCTCCCACATGTCCCAGGGAACCCCGACTTTACTGTCTCCCCAGCTCTCCCACTCTACAGCTGAGAAAACAGAGGCTCAGAGCTGACAAATGCCCTCACTGGTCAGGGGCGGGGGTCCGGATCCCGTGTCCCTGGCTTTCTTACCAATAACAGAGGCAAACAGCTCAGGCGTCGAGCTTCCTGCGGCCATGAAAGTGGCCCCAGCCACATCTTCACTCAGGTGGAGCTTCTGAAACAGAAGGGACCACAGACACTCAGGCTGTGAGGTGGGGACAGCGGACACAGTCACCAGGCAAGCCCGCAGACACGGAAAGCGTGGGGAACCGCTGTGGCCAGATTTCAGCACCTGGGCTGGCCGTGTTGCCTCCCGGCACCCTGAGCACATGCCTCCCGCTACTCTGTGGGCCACCCCACCCAGAGTCCCCTGTCCCCTTCCCCTGTCACTTTCTGCTCACTCTCCAAGCCCCTAAATGAGGTCTCCTCTCAAGCTGTACCCCTGGAGCTGGCTGTTCCCCGGTGGAGGAGTCTGGTCCCCAGCTGACGAAACAAACCACCCAGTGAGGCTCGGAGGACTATGCTCGTGCCTTCCCCACTGGACGGTGAAGGCAGGGTTGGTCATTTTCACCTCTGGATGGCCAGTGCCTAACACGGAGCCTGGGACGCAGTGGCGCTCAGCCGGCAGCCGCCTCCAGGGCCCACGCAGACCTTGGGTACCATGCAGACTTCCCCGCATCAGGGCTGTGGGACCTGGAGATCCCAGAGGCAGTCTGGCCCTTGCATTCCAGAAGGCCTTCTCCACGGCAGCCCCCGGTGCCTGGCTGCTCACGGAGACAAAGAACCGGACACCCTAGCTCCGGGGAAGAGGCTGGAACTCTGTCAAGACACACTCTCCTTGGCAAGGCTGTGCTCCAGCCACAGAATGTGGTGCTGGGGGCTTTGGATGCCAGGAGAAGCCATGAAGATTCTGGGTCTCTGAACCCCAACTTGAAGGCGCTTACTCTGTGGTGCTCAGAAGGCGTCTGGGCTGGGCTCGGTCTCCTGCGTCCACCTTCCGAAGTACCCTGGGCAGCCTGGGGTCAGCACAACCTCCCTGCTGACCTTGCTATAGGAAGGGGTCCCTCACAGGGGTCAGAGCTCTGGCCTTCTGTCAAGCACTGACCCCCCAGGGCAGAAGCCCGGCCACCCTGACCTCATCCATCAGGAGAGCATTCCACAGAAAATGATCTGCCATCAGAGCATCTCTGGTATCTTCTAGCACATTATAAACCATGCTATATCCCCTTCTGTCTTTGCCTGGGCTGTTCCTTCCTCCTGGAATGCTGTTCCTTGCCCTCTCTGCTTAGGGAAATCCTTACCACTTCAAAAGTCTGGACCAAATACCACTTCCTCCATGAAGCCCTCCTAGGCTTCTCCCCAACAGAGACATTGGATCTCTCCTTTTGGCTCTTCAATCCTTTGATGGCTCTTACTGAGCCCCTTCCAGGGGATTTGCCCAAAGGGCCAGGACCATCCCCTTCGCTCACGTCTGTGTCCTTACAGAGACAGGTAACCTGGAGGAGCATTTCCACAGGGCGCTGTCCTGTGCATCAGTCACCCATCCCCAGAGGCCATTTCCTGATTCTCTCCGTATGCTCTTTCTCTGGCTCATCTTGCTCATTGACCATGATTCGGTCTGAGTTGGTGGAAAGATGGAGAGGTGAGCCAGGGGAGACCAGGGGAGGGGAAGGCCTTTGCACCTTGCTGCCACATCGCTCGCTCCTCAGGAGGCCCTGTTCTGTGCTCAGTAGCAAGGAAGCTCCTGTCCTAACAAGCTCTGTCCCCAGCTGCAGATGTCACAACAATGACATGGCCTCAAATAGCTGGGAGATTTCACGGGGACGAAGTGTGCCAAAGCCCAGAGCGGTCTGCACATAGTAGGTGCCAGAAACAGAGGTAGTTATCCTTTCTCGGTTAGCAGCCAAGGGTAAGGCAGAGCAGAGAGACACACTGGAGCCTTTTAAAAAATATTTTATTTTTAAGTAATCTCTACACTCCATGTGGGGCTCGAACTCACAACCCTGAGATCAAGAGTTACATGCTCAACCGACTGAGCCAGCCAAGCGCCTCAGCACTAGAGTCTTACGTGTGAGGAGAGAGAAGACAAGAAGATCAAAAGCTCACAAAACAATGAGAAGAAGAAAAGGTCAGCCTGCGAACGTTGGACCAAAGGGCATTCCTTGCTCAGCCTCTGGATCCTCCCCCGAGACACGGATCCCCACCTGGTACCCGCCACCTACAGCTTGTTGTGGGAAACGCTCCCTAACTGGGCAGGTTTGGCTTCACCAGTGACAGCTTGCTGGGAAACCAGAGGTCCTAGGCACTTACCGTGCATGGGGGACCAAATCGGGGAGAGGACGCCCCCTGCCGACTCTACTCTGGGGGTGTCAAAACCAGGCTTTTCCGTGGCCACACTAAGCGCATGGCCAACTGTCACCACTAGAGTGCTCCCTGCTTGGTCCTTCTCGGTCTGGCCCTGCTGTGTCCCATGTCCTTGGTCACCCCAGGCTCCCCTACCCGCCGGCCGGCTTTGTTGTGGGATCCCAAGTTCCCCCCACCCCACATACCTCGCAGATCTTCTCCAGAGACGGAACAAAAAAGTCATCGCAGACTATGGCCAAGGCGTAGAACATGTACAGAGCCTGAGGAGGAAACAGGGCGATGGTCAGCGAACACACCTGCCGCCGAGGAGGCATGGCTGGCCAGCTGTCGCTCCCCGAACCAGGGAGCCATCTCACCCTGCCAAGGCAGAGGCCAGGTGCAGAGAGAGAGACACAGAGGAAAATTCCAGCACTGCAGAGATCTGCTCCCTCAAGACCAGATGGGGAAACTGAGTCCCAGGGAGGGCAAATAACGGGCTGGGCAGCAAAGGGGACGAGAGTTCAGGCCACATGGTCTTGGGCTCCTTCCTGCTTTGTAAAGCACCAGCTCTTTCCCCAGCACCAGCAGCTGCTCTCCAACAGTGAGATCTAACCCTTAGGGCTAAGAAGGAAAGCATTTAGAATCACCATTTTAAGAGTCTAAAGTAAGAACAATCCCGATCTTCCCCCTTCATTTTTCGTGAAGGCACCATTTCCTTCTTACCACCCGGCCACCCCCCGCTGGAATGAATGGCAGTGAGCCAGTGAGCCAGCAGTTCCTGGGATGCTACCTAATGCTAGCCAAGGCTAAATAAGATACACAAGCCATTCACATGCGGAGGTTCATGGAACAAAGAGTCCAGATTCTAATGCTGATTCTGGGACTGATTTGCCATGTGCCTTTGGATAAGTCACATCTCCAGGGCTCAGTCCCTTCATCCGTTTGATGGCAGAGTGAGAACAGATCTGTAGTTTTCAAATCGCTTTACAGAACTCCTCCCTGTCCTGTTCATCTTTCCACTGAGCTCAACCTACGGGCCAGGCGCTATGCTAGGCATCAGGGATCCATGGCTAACCTGCCAGGAAATGCCTCTGCCTCCTGCAACTGACCTTAGTGGGGCAAATAGGCAAATAACATGTAACTGTTGGGGAAAGGCCAGTGCAAAGGTCCTGAGGTAGGAGCGTGCTTGATGTCCGAGAGGAACAGCAAGGTCACTTATGCAGGTAGACCGGAGTGAGAGGGAAGTGGAAGACAGAGGATGTGAGGTTGGAGGGATAGGCCAGGCCCAGGGCCCATGGACAGATGGGGCTTTGTGCTGAAGGCCGAGGGAAGCATTTCTTTCTTCAAAGACAAAGTGATACAGAGGCTATGTTCACAAAACTGGGAAAGGCTGGGCTGCTTTAGCAAAAACAATTGTGAAGTTGTTGGAGTAGCACACTGATGAACTGTGATTAAATTAACTGGCAGATCTATTAGCTGTGACCAAGGCCTCTGAGACAGGTGTTTACTGCAGTCCAAGTGTGGCTGTCCCTGGATCTGACTTATTACCTTTTGGTGGGGGGGAGGGGAAGCAAAAAGAAACCAATACTGGGGGTTATGGGTGAAGGGAGAGAGAATGAGGGGAGAGAGACCCTGCTATGAAAATCTCAGGATATAGATTTGAATTCACATCCCCAGGAATTCCCACAATATCCTCTCCCAGGCAAGGGGAGGCTGCATAGCTCTCTTGACAGCCTCGGAAACACATAAGAGAAAAGGAGGCCAAGTTGCCCCCACTGCTCTAGCTGAGCAGCTCTGAGAAGCTTCCTAGCGCCACAGATGAAAACTGGCTCCAAAGCGTGGGCCTTGTCTTGCTCTTAAAGAAGGGGTCGGCAAAGTTTTTCTGAAACAGTCAGTAAATATTTCGGTCTTGACAGGTCACATGGTCTCTGCCACAATGACTCCACGGCCATTGAAGAGAACATGGCATGAGTGTGGCTGAGTTCCAATAAAACTTTATTTATAAAAATCAGGAGGTGGGCTAGATTTGGCCCTCTAGCCATTGTCTGGCTCATGTCTGCTCTGGAGCGCTCCTGCGAAATCCCTGAAGTGTTCTCAGGTTTGGAAGAGAAGGTTTTATCTTAGCGATGCCAAGACTTTCCCGAGGCAGAGCCCCAGAACTATGGGATTAATTTGCCAAACCCTCAGCCTCTCAGTGAAAGAGGAGGGCGTGGGAAAGCCAGGGGAACTAGGAAGATAATAACTCACTTACAGAAATACACAGGCCTGTCATTCAATATTTGCCCACAACTTTCATTGTCATTAATGGTTTATCCTGTTAATTAAAACTTCACTCATTCAGCATTCTCAGGGGGCTGCTATCTCCATGAGAATCCCAGCTTTTGCTTGAATTATCTCTTGCAAAGGCTAATACTTGGTGGGGCTTATAGAAGCAAAGAGTGCTGGGTGGTCGGGGAACCTAATTAAAGGAAAATTTGCCGCGTCCCAGGTAGGAAAGCAAATCACGAGCACTTTCGTTTCCCCACGCCATCCGAGAGGGCTGTCAAATCTTTTCTACAAAGGGACAGATAGTAAATATTTTTGGCTTTGTGGACCACATCGCTGTGTTACAGCTACTTTGGGACTGAAGCACAAAAGTAGCCACAGAGAATACAGAAACGATGGGAAGGGCTGTGTTCCAATAAAACTTTATTTATAAACACCGGCCACGGCTTCAGGCTGCAGTTTGCTTACTCTTGTCAGAGAAGAGCAACTTTTGCCTATACTTGAGGTTTGGACCCGCTAGTCCTTTTTGAATTGGTGTCTGAATTCCACCATTTGTCCTCAAGGCCCATCTGAAAACGGAGGGAGATTTGAGAAAGGGTGGGCCGGAGTTTTCAACTATGGTTATGTCAAGGTGGCGAGATTTGGGGTGGGGGTGGAGGATCACGGGAATCATGACAGCAAGCACGCACAGAGCACTTCTTACCCGTTGTGCAACGTCCAGTGCACTTTACTCACACTCATGCATGCTCGCGGAGCTGGGAAAGATGCTGTCACTGCCTTTTTGTGAAAGCAGAAGATGGGGCCCAGGAAGACTCAGGGTCTTGTCTTGGCTCTGGGGTCACTTGCTGGGCAACACAGACCCAGTCACCCGACATCTTTAAGATTCTGGTTTTTGTGTGGCTCACATGGGTCCAGCACCTGTTCTCCCAGGTGCTGTCTTACGAGGACGGGACGTCACCAGCACACTGCACCTGCCGGAGGCACAGGGACAGCCCATCCCACCCGGGCCACTTACGCCGAGGATATGCAGCAGGATGGCTCCGTGTTGTCGCTCCTTGTTGGAGAACAGGTCTGCGGGGAACTCGTGAATCGCTGGAAGACAAGACACGGTAGGGGGTTAGTTGTTGGCGGGTCCCGTGATGGCCTCACCGGCAGCGTGAGAGTCCCCCGTGGAACCGGAGAACCCGCTAGGCTTTCGGCTGCCCCGGGAAGGGGCAGGCCAGCGACAGTTCCCACATCCCCGGCATGCCCGTGCTCTTCGGAAAACATTGCTGAGCACCGAATTATCCACAGACGTTCTAGAAACTTGGCGTTGATCAAATTTAACGTATCCCTTGCAATTTTTTTTTTTTTTTTTTTTTTTTACTTACGAAACACTTCCGACCCACTAGGATGGCCAAGAGAGATAATAACAAATATTAGCAAGGACATGAAGAGGTTGGAGCCCTCATAACTGGCCAGGGGTTATAGCTGCTGTGGCAAGACGGTCTGGCAGTTCCTCAAAAGGTTAAACATCGAGTTATTACACAACACAGCGGGTCTAATCCCAAGTATCTGCCCGAGAGAAGTGAGAACATGTCCACACAAAATTTGCACGGGGATGTTCATGGCGGTATTATTCACAAGCGCCAAAATATGGAATCAACCCAAACATCCATCGGTGGATGAATGGATAAATAAAATGTGGTCTAGTCATACAAGGGAATATTCGGCCATCCAAAGGCAAAGCACGGACACATGGGACAACATGGAGGAATCCTTGCGGAGGAAAACACGATGCTGAGAGGAGCCCTTCATGCGGGATCACGTATTGTAAGAGTCCATTAATATAAAATTCCAGAAGAGGCAAATCTAGAGAGACAGAGGTAGAGTAGTGGTTGCCTAGGGCTGAAAGGCAGGATGGTTTGGGGGAAAACTGTTAAAGGGTGAACGGTTTCTTCCGGGGTTCATGAAATTGTCCTAAAATTGCGGTGATGTTTGCCCAACTACAAACATGCTAAGAGCCGCCCAGTTATATACCTTAAATAGATAAACGGTACGGTGTGGGAATTCTATCTCGATAAAGATGTTACTGGAAAATCAAGTAGAAAAACATCAAAATACACCAAAGACAGAAATCAGGGGATGGTTCCTCACTTTGTCCAAGGGTTCTGATCCCGTTCCCAGCAGAGAGCTGTGTCCCCAGTGGCTTCAGCACCTGCCTCGACCTGTTACAAACACAGTCCCCGTTGGCAGCCAGGCTGAGGCTGGAGACGGTGTGTCCCACTCGGGAGGGCAGGCTCTCTGCAGTCACACTGCCATGAGGTTCAGATCCTGCCTCGAATGTTCGCAGTCATGTCTACAGGGACAGTTCCTTAACCTCTGTGTACCTCAGTTTCATCATCGGTAAAATGGCGAGATGGACCTTAATAATATGCGTTACTTTTTCAAACATTTCCAGCCTGTAGTGAATTTCAGGCGTGCTCTCCCAGGATTCTGGGATATGATTCCCTTGGCACTGCTGGGTCAGAATCCCCTCACCCCGGAGTCACCTCTGGTCCCCTGTCTACCCTCCCAGAGCTCAGGGACAGATGTTCTCCTGCAAAGCACTTCTAGCTTCGCCCAGGCCCACCGACCTCTCCTCCCATCCACGATGGATCTGTCACTCCAGATGGGGAAGCCGAGATCCCCAAAGAGATCAAGTGACATCGGCCGGTTTGGGGATGGCAGTGTTGGCACGAGGAGGAAAAACTCCCCTCCCCCAGCTGGGTACTCTCAGCGGAACCACACACACAGGGAATATAATCAGTGGGAGAGAGGCTCCTGGTGAGTCTTGGAGCAGGACCCGAGGCTGAGGTGCAGCAAGGTAGGGAATGAGGGCCGAGAGCACTGGTCCCCATTCCCTTATCCCCTGGACCCCTCAGGCCCACTCAGGTACCAAGTGTGCCGCCACTGGCACACCGCCATCTTGGGTCATCGAGCACCACGTCTCAGTCCCTCCTTTGGCCCCAAGAATGGCCATGTTGGGGTGGGTCCCGCCACTCCCGTTATGGGCTCTCATCGTCCTGGACGCTGGGCGGCCCTGTGATGTGCAGAGCCTTCCTCATTAGGAATCAAACACTCAGTTTTTGGGGTATCACCCTTGACATTCCCGAGGGATCTGAGCAACTCATTTGCTTCTTGGGCCTCAGAAAGTTCATAGGGAATGAAGGAATAATTCCTTCTCACATCACTCCCCCATTCGAGATGACCGGTGGATGAGTACTTTGGGAAGGTCATTTCTGCAAATCCTCGGTTGGACATTCCCACAGCCC
The DNA here is from genome assembly GCA_028534135.1 of Potos flavus. NCBI lineage: Eukaryota > Metazoa > Chordata > Mammalia > Carnivora > Procyonidae > Potos > Potos flavus. The sequence continues at coordinate 117,081,186 of CM052896.1, read as the reverse complement.
TAGGTCTTTATTCCATCAGCTAGACCGGAAGCTTCTGGAAGGTGGGGATCCACACTGCCCTGTATTATTACATCCTCTGTGCCTTAGCCAGGCCCGGCACCGCAGTGGGTTCCCAAAACACTCTAACAGTCAATTGAACTAAAAAATGGTAAAGTACGGATAAAAATGCCCATCTATATCCTCTCATTCTATTAGGATGCTCTCATTACCCTCATAAACCGCTTAAACATCTAGAAGGACACCAGTTTCATAGTAGGTGCTCCATAAATGCTCACAAAGAAACTTCCAGGACCCCCTCCCAAAAAAAAAATCCCTTCTCTGTAAATACAATTTGGCCTTCAGCTCTGAGAGTGATGATTTCTCCCTTATGTGGAAAATTTTGTTTTTTAAGACCAGATTCTCCTGCAAGAGCTAGAAAACATCAGCTCCCCAGACACCCAGAAAATGTTCCCACTTTAAAACAAGCAGCCTTTAATGAAATATGGATTCTTTAACCTTTTTTTTCCCCCTGTAATCAAAATTCTTTAATAGAACCATTGCTGTCATTTCAAGGGAGGGGGTCTGCTCCCAGGTCTGTGGGCTCAGAGATGCTTATTTATAAAGTGGGGAGGCTTGGCATTCCTGGGGCTGGGGTCTCATTTTTCCAGGAGAAATGCAACAGTCTGGGGTATTTCAAGGCAGATCAATAGACGTTTCTGCCCTGAAAATTCGAGATAGTTCCTGATTCTCCGAGTCAGTGTGCTGAGAGCTGCTGATTTATTCAATCCTGGGAATTCTTTTGAAAATTAGAAGAAAGTAATGTGCCTTTTCTTCTTCGAGGACCTATCATCTGGGCTCCAGCAGGGGGGAGCTATGGATGATAAACGGCTTTGTCCTTGGTAGGAGCAGGCTTCTCCTGGTTCAGCCACAGTACCGAGCTTGCTTTGCAACCCCGAGTAGAAACTGGGCGGTGGCAGAGGCGAGGGCACGCCATCCAGGACTTAATTTTGCCAGCCAAGATAGAGTAACCAGCAAAGCTCTCAGCTGCTCATGACCCACTGCCCTCTGTACCCACCCAAATCTTCTGGACACATCCCGAACCCGTGAGGCAGGCCCTGCAGCCATAAACGTCGCTCCCTGTTTCCCAGGTGAGGCTCAGAGGGGAAAGCGACCAGCTCGGGGACCCTCGCCATGGAAGCCAGGACTCACCATGGGACCCCGCGTTCCTTGTTTAGGATTAGGGGCTGCCTCTCACACGGAGGGATGTCCCACTGCAAAGGAGGAGGGAAGACCTGAACTAGAGTCTTAGCACGACCACCCACAAGCTTGCGGGACCCTGGCTGAGTCTGTCCCTCCATTTCCTCAGTGGCACCCTGCTGCCGCGCGAGCTGGTGGAAGGTCATCGTGACTGTTTGTGGCTGCCTCAGGTGGATGGCCAGGCTGCCCTCCCCTGTTGGCGGCTGGTATCGGGGACCAGTCTGCTCCTCAGCTCAGGAATCAAATCTTCTAGAAACTAACATCTGGGGTACAGGCCACGGAGCACGCCCAGCACGAATGCTGTCCATCCCACCTCTGTCACCAACAGCAGCAACTTTAAACCACACACAGCTTATGGAGCCGCTCAGGGCACGGGCTCCAGAAGCAGACGGCGGGTTCCGGGAACCGGGAAAGGCCTCTGCTCCTTGTGTAGTACTCGCAGGACCGTCGCAAGCTGCTTGACACCTTGGGGGCTGTTTCCTCACCTCTAAGTGGGGATCACTGCAGAGTCTGCCCCCCTCCCCCCAGGCTGCTGTAAGGGTTAAAGGACCTCAGCACTCAGCCCCAGTTAGGCAGCTGTCCCCCGGGATGGTTAACTTACAGACCTCACCCTTGATACAAGGCTGTCGCCATGGCTCCAGGGGCTGAGCCTTGGGTTTGTGAAAAAAGCAAAAGGGAAGACAAAACCAGCCTAGTGGGGAAGAGCAGGAGACGGCGAACGAGATCAGATCAGCCACATGAGGATCTGGAGGCTGGGGCTGCTTAATCCCAGCTTCCTGAGAAAAACTCTCCTCCTGGGCTTGCCGGGATCAGGAGTCCCTGGGCCATGCTCAAGGGCATGATCCTTGCACAGCTGCAAGGGGCCGAGCCACCCTGTCTGCTCAAATCCCCACCAGGGAGGAGGGAGGAATCAAGGGGGCAGGCACACGTGGCTTTTGAGGTCACGCCTAAGCCTTTAAGCTACAGAAATCTGGCACCGGTGGGTGTAGGGAAAGGGAAGAGATGCATCTGCAGGTGGAAAACAGGGATGATCCCAGGACCCTGACACTAGGGGGTGGGGAGGTGGGGGGAGCCTAGGGAAGAGGAGGAGAGGGACAGCTGCCGAAGACCCAGCAGCCTCTGCCCACCTCCCTTTTAAGATTCTCTCCTTTGGACTTTGGTGCCCAGAACCGGCTTCTCCATTATTTGTGGTTCTGAACATATCCCTCTGCTTACACCTCAGATGTCGGCCTCCCTTCCATTCACCCACCTCCACTGCATGCAGGGCAGGTGGGAACTGTGCGTGTGTATGTGGGGGGGAGGTCTTTCCCACCAGGTGTCTTCCTGGACATCGGAGGGGAAACTGTAAGGCCCCTGGGGACAGAAGTGTCTGCAACCCCCTCCACCACCAGCTACCCGACTAACACCCTATAAATGAGACCCCTAGGGCACACTTGACCTTTTGTGTTGACAAACTTAACACGGATGATGCCGTTATATTTCAGAAGCCCTGCATCACTGTTGCCCTTTCGAGGCTCTGTACTTCTGCCAACATTGCTGCTCGTTTTCAAAATGTATTAATTTGTTCAACGAGTATTTGCTAATAGGTGTCGGGCCTTCTGGGAAAGGGCAGATGGAATCCTGAGGCACCCGTGGGCTTGGCTGCTCCTCATCTTGGAGGGTGACTTGACTTTCAGAGAAAGCCAAAGTTATCCAGAAAGCAGCAGGATGTCGAGATGGCTAACACCCTGATCCCGAAAGCGTATAGATCAATACACATTCTCGAGAATCACTGTGCGCCAGGCACAAGCATTTACCACGAGTGGCACGGATGTGCCATAAGGGGCTGGGGGCACCAGGACAAGTAAGCAAATGATTGCAAGACAGTGAGATGCTTGCAGGGATGGTGGGGAATAGAAGCAAGCCAGGGGGTTACTGACTTGAGGGGGCGCGAGCAGCAAGCCCATGGAGAGAGGGGCACCCACATCAAGTCTCAGAGACTACCTTACAAATCTTTCAAAGCCCTCCCATCTGCCACGTGGGTCTGCCACCCTGACTGCCACATTGGTCCCACGTCCCCATTCTCTTGAGGAGGAAATGGAGGACCTGGATTTGCCCACCATCACAGGACTGGCACAGGGGAGGAGAGGAGGACCCAGGCAGACACCTGACCAACGCCGGGCTCTTCGCCAGAGCATTTTACCCGCAACAGGGACACGTCAGGATGAATGTGTCCTTTACCCAAGGACAGGCTCTATACTCCTGAAGCTCTAAGGGCCAGGGCAGGAAGTCGTGCTCTTGAAAAGAGGGCTGCACACGCAGGCCATAGGCCAATTCTGCTGATAGTCTGTGGCCCACCCTGGCAGAGGTCTTGTCCATAACTCCATGGATCTGGGAAAACCTGTCACTCCTTCCTCAACCTACCTGAAACATTTAATAAAACTGACTACTTCCTATTTATGGATGTATGAACATATGAATGAATGAATGAATGAAAAATATATCCACCCACCCACTGACCCAAGTTACATATAGAATTCATTCTTTGGGACATACACTCCCATAGGTCTTGAGATGCACACATCACATCCCGAGACAGCAGCATTCCGTCACCCCCAAGAAGACCTAACCCACCCAGCTACCAATTGAACGTCACACCTTCACCATTCTCGAAGTACCTTAAACATGTCCCCAGTGAGTGGCCCACCATCCATGTTGGTTTGCATGAAAGAAATCCTGGTGTCAGTCCCTCCTCCTCCCCCATGCTCTGTGATGGGCGGACAGGGCTAACTGGCACCCAGCTTCCAATTCAACTTCCTTCCATGAGCAGGGACAACAGTACAGTGCACAAGGTTGTGCACTACACGGTCACACATACCAGCTCTGTTCCCTGTTCTGTGGAGTCTGGACAACCCTGAAGCTGGGGTTCTGCATGAGAAGTAGGTTCTGCCAACCTAGTGGACAGGGAGGGAGGACAAGAGGCAGAGGGGTTCCTCCTTTGACAACCCTGGTTACAGAGGTGTAAGTGTAGATAGGCTTTCCTGGCAACAGGACCCATTTCCTTGTTCCCGCCAAGGTTGTCTTTGAACTTGATCTTCCCCTTTCCAGCTCCTGTTCCTTTAGCCCTTCTTACAATTTCGTAAGCACGTTGTTCCCTGAACTAAATTCCTTTCTGTATAAAATCTGGAGAAGGGCTTCTATTTCTGCATGGACCGCGGACTGCTTTCCGCCCTCTGCCCGCTTTCAGGCAGCGCCCCACAGGGCCCTGATAATCTTACCTCCCACGTGGCTTGGGTCCACCCACCTCTCCAGTTCGTGTCTTCTCTCGATCTGCCCCCTTCTGTGCTCCGCCCACAGCCAGACCAGCTCCTTCCCAGTCGCAGGGGGCTCGAAGCCCTTCGACGGTCCCCAGCTGCTCTGGGGATGAGTGCCCACACCGGCAAGGGGCGGCCCCACCACCTCTCGCCTCCTCCCGCCGCCTCCACCTGTCCCCTGTGTCCCACGCTGGCTCTGCTTGAGCCTGTGAGCTGCCGGGTGCTGGCACCAGCTGGGGGTTCGGGAAACATCCATGGGGTAAATGAGTATTTGGCCTTTGACCTCCCTTCGGACACGAATCTGCTAGAACGAGCTCTGCCCAAAGGATGCCCCAGAGGGGGGCTGGCCGGCCCTGCTTCCTCGGCTCTGGCCTTCCAAGGTGGTGCCTGGATGCTAAGCCGTGACCTTTCCCAGGACCAAAGGGTTTGACAGAGATGGGCCCCCATAAAAGGCTGATCTTTCTTCAACCTTTCAGTCAGTCGACTCTCTTTACGGAATATAAACTGTGAAGTGAATTTTTCAAAACAGAAAAAAAAAAAAAGCCTCAAAACATGCCATTCTCTCTCTCTCTCTGCTTTCTACCTTGGTTAAAAATAACTCCACGTTCTGAGCCCTGACGTTTATTCTGAAACGATGTAAGCTACACTGTAAGGCTGGGGAAGGAATTTAAATAGCTTCAAACTTCCATCATTTCAATGTATGTGTTTTAGAAACCATCCGAGTGCCAGAAACCAAAAGCAAAAAAAAAAAAAAAAAAAAAAAAAGATAAGAAAAGAAAAAAATCGTGATTTTCCCCCCCAATTCTATGATTTAAAATAACTTCGTGCAGAATTTTATACCTTTCATGGGCAAATAGCTGGAATGTCTAGGTTTTATACCATCACCCTCATGTCTCAACCAGGAGCAAAAATAGTTAAATTATTGGCCTAACCAGCATGAAAAGAAGTTTACAAATCCTTTTTTTTTTTTTTCCCCAGCACATTCCAAAAGAGATTAAGCACCACAAATAAATAAAGATATGGTTGGAAGATCCAGCAGTAGGACTGCTCTCTCCAGGAGCAACCCCAGTGGGATTTTAGGGCTGGAAGAGACTCCACATGCTACCTGGCCTCGGGGTCCTGCACCCAGGACAGGGCGCGGGCTTACCAAAATCACAGGGACAACATCGAATCCAACACTTCCATCCCTCCCACCCTCCCTCCCTGGCCTGATGCTGAGCACCCTTGTCCTGTCCACGAGAACCACTTAACCCCCCCCCCCATTTTAAAGGGGAGAAAAGGACACCGAAATCCAGAGGCATCAAGTGCTTTACTCAGTGTCATAGCTACTTAGCAATGGGATTAAGAACCCAGATGGACAAATGGACAATGGCCATGCCATACGGGACAACGGGACTCTGACTCACGCGTCTGGAAGCCCAGGAAGCCCAACCACGACGGGCCCAGATGGTCAGACCTTGGTCAGTGAGGGCAGCTTCCCCACTGCTCGTCCCCACTTCCAACCCAAGACCACCAGTGAAAGCTAAATATGCTCCCTACAATGGGTTGAATAAAACTCATGTCCACCAGGAAACTTATTTAGAAATTAGATGAACGGATAAAGATGAAGTGATACATCTATATATATATACAATGGAGTACTACTCAGCCATTGAAAAGAATGAAATCTTGCCATTTGCAATGACGTGGATGGAATTAGAGCATCTTAGGCTAAGTGAGACAAGTCAGAGAAAGACAAATACCATATGATCTCGCTCATAGGTGGAATTTAAGAAACAAAGCAGATGAACATAGGGGAAGGGAAGGAAAAACAAAATAAGATGAAATCAGAGAGGGAGACAAACCATAAGAGACTCTTAATCATAGGGAACAAACTGAGGGTCGCTGGAGGGGAGAGGTGTGGGGGATGGGGTAACTGGGTGACGGGCATTAAGGAGGACACGTGGTATGATGAGCACTGGGTGTTCTATGCAACTGATGAATCCCTGAACTCTTCCCCTGAAACTAACAATACACTGTATGTTAATTAAATTGACTTCAAATTAAAAAAAAAGAAATTAGATATATGAGCCCGCTAGGGCTGCCACAACAAAATACCACAGACGAGGGGGCTTAAACAACAGAAATTTGTTTTCTCGCAGTCCTGGAGGCTGGGTGTCCGAGATCAAATTGCCCACGGGGTTGGTGTCTGGTGAGGCCTCTCTTCCTGGCTTAGGGACAGCTGTCCTCCCACCGTGTCCTCACGTGGCCTCCTCTGTGTGTGTGTGCGTGGAGACTGAGCTCTGCCATCATTCCCGCTTTTAAGGGCCGGTCCCGTTGGATTAGGGCCCCACCTATACCCTCATTTAAGCCAAATTACCTCCCCAGGTGCTGTCTCCAAAGACTGTGACACTGGGGTTAGGGGTTCGATATATGGAGTATGTGTGTGTGTGGGGGGTGGGAACATCATTTTGTCTCTAACTTAAGGTCTTTGCAGATGTAATTTATTTATTATTATTATTTTTTAAAGAGATAGAGCCAGAGAGCACAAGCAGGGGGAGGCAGAGGGAGAGAAGCAGAGTCCCCACTGAGCAGGGAGCCAGAAATGGGGCTCCATCCCAGGACCCCGGGATCATGACCTGAACCGAAGGCAGACGCTTAACAACTGAGCCACCCAGGCGCCCCATAGATGTAATTATTTAAATTAAAATGAGGTCATACTGGATTCGGGAGGTCCCTCCATCCACTGACTGAGGTCCTGATAAGAGGACAGGATACACGGAGACACCGCGAAGGCTTGTGATGATGACCTCAGAGACCTCAGTGATGGGTCTACAAGTCGAGGAACGGCAAGGATCGCTGGCGGCCACCAGAAGCCAGGGAGGGGACAGCAAACAGATTCTCCTCAGAGCCTCCAAGAGGCACCGACCCTGCCAACACCTTGATCTCAGACTTCTAGCCTCTGGAACCAGGAGAGAAAAATTTGTTGTTTCAAGTCACCCAGTTTGGGGTTATTTGTTACAACAGGGCCCAGGAAACAAATATACTCCCCAAACCAATGGCCCGACACGCCCTGCTTCCAGTCAGCCCGCCGCCGGCTTCCCACGCCAACCCTCTCCCACCGGGGCCTGCCCCGAGCCCCCCGCTCTCGCTATAAAGCTTCTCTACTCCCCTACCTGCCTTTGCGTCTCTGCCAAAGACAAGCGATGGTAGCGGACTCCCTTGCTCAGTAAACTGAGGCAATGTCGGGGATGTGTTCTCATTGGGGTGACCTTTGTTGATTTCCACTGTTCCAACGGCCCCTGGGTGTCTATTTCTCCCACCCCCAGGGCTGAGTGCTCTCAGTGTGCAGTGGGGTCGATTCGTTCATCCTGGGCCTGCCCCCACCTCTACCAGACAGCGTCCAGCTACAGGACGGGACCAAGAATGTACCCTATATACCTCCAGTGAATCAGCAAGCAGGGTTCTCGTCCACGGTACAACAATCCGCTCTGAGCTGCTCACCACGGAGCACCACACAGAGGCACTGAATTTATCAGAAGGACCGTGATTACTAACGTACACTATTTCTCCTTGGGAACAGCGATGTAACTTTTGGTTGGCATGACATGTTTTATGTATAAACCATAAATAGCAAAGACATATATGTGGCCTACTGTGTACCAAGCACTCTAAGTACCTTACACATAGTGTTCCGTTTAAATCCTTACAATGAGCCTGTGAAATATTATCATTAGTCCCATTTTACAGATGGGCAAACTAAGGCACAGAAAGGTTGAGGAAGTTGGCCAAGGACACACGGCAAGCATCGGAGCCAAGACTGATACCTGGGTAATTCACTTGACTATAGTGAATAGCTCTAAATAGCACTTGACTATATATCAAGAGCCAGAAAAGGTTTCTTCTCTTTGACACAACTCATCATTTGGTTTATGTTCTAAGTGTGTCATTTGACATATAAGGGGAAAACCATAGAAGTGAAGCGTCCATTATCTCGAATGGTAAAACACTGTAATCACTCAACATCCAGTAACAGGGAAATGGTTCTGTGATTGGGGCACATTCCTCCAGTCCTTCCAGAAATGTTTACTGGCACCTACCATGGCCCAGCACAGTTCTGTGTTCTGGGAATACAGCCATGAACAAGACAGGCAAAGCCCCTGCCCTCGTGGCACATTTTAGATCAAGTGTCATTAAATAAAAAAAGACCTTAGATGTGGAAATAAATCTAATCATTAATGAAAAACACACAAAATCGCAGGTGGTTTGGTTGCAGCTATGAACAAATAAGCCAAAGAAAAGAACCAGAAAGAAATACACCAAAACCACTCCAGTGGGTGCAGCAGGTGGAGGAATCCTAAATGGCTTTCTCTTGTCTGGTCCCCACCCAGCCCCATCCCAGCGTGACCTCCTCCTGACTATGCAAAGACCCTATTTCCAAATAAGGTCACATTCAGAGATACCAAGGATTAGGATCCCAACCTATCTTTTGGGGGGACACAATTCAACCCACAACAATGCTCGTGTCGTTGACTTGATTAACTCTTGCTCTGTGGAACAGACACAGAAAATAACTCCCCGTAAAAGAGCTCTTAAGAAGACAAAGCAGTGGGGGCACCTGGGTGGCTCAGTTGGTTGGGCAACTGCCTTTGGCTCAGGTCATGATCCTGGAGTCCAGGGATTGAGTCCCTCATCGGGGTCCCTGCTCTGCAGGGAGTCTGCTTCTTTCTCTGACCCTCCCCCCATCTCATGCTCGCTCGCTCTCTCATCTTCTCTCTCTGGAATAAATACCTTTTTTTAAAAATCTAAAAAAAAAAAAAAAAAAAAAAAGACGCAGCAAAGGCCACGATGAAGTCTTCTATACGCTCTGGTCTTCCCAGGACCGTCCTGATTCACATCTGCTGTCCAGAGTGATTAACAGTGCCCCTCCACTCTCAAAAGTGTCCTAGTCTGGATGATAAATTTCATGGCCACTCTGCTCATTAGGAGTTCAGTGACCTGGAGTAAAAATTAATACCAATTAGCCAAGAGAGTTCAAATTAATCTGTGCTGACATGCCAGGAAGGCCCTCCATCAGTTCCAACATGAACACTCGGTACATCCTTCTCCTTGTCAGCCTCAAGTTCAATGAGGTAAGTGACTAGTTCCTAGGGAAAGGTAGTTGCTGGAGCACCTCCCACCAAAGACACTCAGATCTAGGCGAGGTTGGATGACTTGCCAAGAGTGAGTGGTCCAGGGTCCCCACTAACCAGTAATGGACCTGGAGAAAGGTTGGAACGGCCCCTCCCTTTACCTCTATCTGGTCCTGAGGTCACCGCTGAGCTGTATGCCGGATGGAATGGTAAATTTAATGTGGCAACTTGGCTAGGCTATAGTGCTCATTTAATCAAATACAAATCTAGGTACTAGTATGAGGATATTTTGTGAAAATGCTTAAAATCTACCTTCAACTGACTTTAAGTAAAGGAGACGGCCCTTGAGTACATTGGTGGGCCTCGTCTAATCAGTTGAAGGCTTTTCGAGAAAAATTCTGCCTCAAGACTGAAGCATCAGCTCTTGCCTGGAGAGTTTCCAGTCTGCTTGGCCATCTTACAGATTTCAGACTTGCCAGGACCTGTAATCACAGGAACTAATTCTGTGACATAAACCCTTTTATGGGTGTGTGTGTACATATGTCTCTTATTGGTTCTTTTTCTCTCAAGAATTCTGACTGATACACTGGACTTGTCCAGCTGGGCTTGGGAAGTAGAGAATGAGAAGGCATTCCTATCCCCTGGATGAAGGAGAAGCGAGACCCCAGGTGACAGAGGGACAAGCTCATAGAGTTCACAGAGGGACGTGCCAGGCTGCTCTCACCATTTCATAACCCACCGCTGTGGGTCAGGGTCACCCCCTCAGCACTCTTACACTGTCTCCCCATCCCAACCCCTGGGGTTCCCTGTTTGGCCATCTTTCTCTAGCATAATCCTGTCTCTCTCCCAAGTGGCCTCAAGGCAAGAAGTGTCAGGCCAGGGGCACCTGGGTGGCTCAGATGGTTAAGCATCTGCCTTCAGCTCAGGTCATGATCTCGGGGTCCTGGGATCGAGCCCCGTGTCGGGCTCCCTGCTCAGCAGGGAGCCTGCTTCCCTCCCTCTCTGCCTGCCTCTCTGCCTACTTATGATCTCTCTGTCAAATAAATAAATAAAATCTTAAAAAAAAAAAAGTGTCAGGCCAGGATTCGGCAGACAGGGACTGAGTTCATCAGTCCCATTTGGGAAGGCACAGTGAGACCCTCCCACAAAGAACAGAATGACTTCTCTCCCGAGAGGCATGGAAGGCAATCCCTCAATGAGCACTGGCTGAGGAAATATGCAGTCCTTGTAAACATTTACACTTCTTTTCCTTTCTTCAAGTTAGTTAACATAGAGTATAGTATTGGATTCAGGGGTAGAATTTAGTGATTCATCACTTACATAAAACACCCAGTGCTCATCCCAACAAGTGCACTCCTTAATGCCCATCATTTAGCCTGCCCCCCACCCATCTCCCTCCAGCAGCCCTCAGGGTGTTCTCAATATTTAAGAGTCTCCTATGATTTGCCTCCCTCTTGGTTTTTCTTACTTTTCTTTCCCTTTCCCAATGTTCATCTGTTTTATTTCCTAAATTCCACATATGAGTGGAATTATATGGTATTTGTCTTTCTCTGACTGCCTTATTTCGCTCAGCATAATAGCCTCTAGCTCCATCCATGTCGGTACAAATGGCAAGATTTCTTCCTTTTTGATGGCTGAGTAACATTCCTGTGTGTGTGTGTCTGTCTGTCTGTCTGTGTGTGTGTGCATGCGTGCGCATCTTGGACATTTGGGCTCTTTCCATGTTTTGGCTATTATGGACATTGCTGCTATAAACATTGGGGTGCATGTGTCCCTTCGAATCACTATTTTTGTATCCTTAGGATAAATACCCAGTAGTGCAATTGCTGGGTTGTAGGGTAGCTCTATTTTTAACTTTTTGAAGAAACTCCATACTGTTTTCCAGAGCGGCTGCACCAGCTTGCATTCCCACCAGCAGGGCAAAAGGGTTCCCCTTTCTCTGACTCCTCGCCAACATCTGTTGTTTCCTGAGTTGTTGATTTTAGCCACTCTGCCTGGTATGAGGTGGTGTCTCACTGTGGTTTTGATTTGCATTTCCCTAATGATGAGTGATGTTGAGCATCTCTTCATGTGACTGATGACCATCTGCTGTCTTCTCTGGAAAAGTATCTATTCACGTCTTCTGCCCATTTCTTACCTGGATTACTTGTTACCCTTCTAACGAGATCATCTAGTTGCTATAGTTCAAGTGAGAGGGTAAAGCAAAATGACAGGTAGAAAGGAAGGAACTGGACATCTCATGTACTTCCAAGGGGGGTCTCACATAGTAGGTGCTTAACTAAATAGTGGTTGAATGACTAATAGGTAAGCTTTGGCCACAGAGCCCACTTTCCTAAGATCTCAGAACAAAAACGTCTGCCTAATTCCTTCTAGGCTCTGTGCTTATTCTCATCCTTGGCTTCTGTCAAAACATTTCCAATAAAGAGTCACTAGGGTCTGAATTTTATTCTTGGCTTTCCTTTGTGAGCTGGTGGAAAATTACTTAGCTCCTTAGTTTCCATGAGATTTGAGGAAGCTCTTAGCTTGTTATAAATGGGAGATTCATCCAAATCACAGAAGAAAATCTCTCCTTAGATGTTTTCCCAGGCCCAACCCCCCCTCTTCAAAACATCAACACAAATCAAGGTTCAGGAGGCAATTAAGAATTGGGACTACGTGCTCTGCACTGGGAGTCTAGAAAGTTCGATGCTGGCCTCAGTTGATGAAGATACTAACTTTGACAGACCTGACCTCAGCTTCCTCCTCAGTAAGAGGAGAGCGGAAGTCATCAGAGCCACGGACCACGATCATTTCTCAGCTCAGTGTCACTGGTGTTGAGTCCCCTTGCTGGAGGGGGCCCCGCACAAGGCAGGAGGGAAGCAAATTCTTAATCCAGGAGAGCAACGGTTCACTTTCTCCCCAACCCTTCTCTTCCTCCACTTACCTGCCCAACACTTCAGACTTTCACCACATCTTGTATTAAGGTTAAAAAGTTAGAAATGGTGACACTATGCAAGCCACTGACCTTCCTGACTTCTCATCCGCCATGCCCTGCCACAGGCAGACACACACACACACACACACACACACACACACACACACACACACACACACACAGCACTTCTGTTTTCCAGAAAGGATGGCAGGATTTCTCTATATCTCCACAGAGTTCAAGGCTTTGAATTCAAAATCCACACGGCCCTCAACTGCATCTTCCGCCATTTGCAAGCCTAGGCTGGGCCACAGGCACAGGATGAGAGGCAGGGGCCTTAAACTTCCGGGTTGACCACCCAGCACGGGAAGAAGCCGCCCTAGACTGTGGGCCAGAACTGGGAATGTAAGCAGCCTGTTTGGAGGGAGAGGAGGGCAGAGAAGTGTGTCAGCATGGGCTCTGGAAGACAGTCAGGGAGGGGAAGGACTTATAAGACGGCAAGGGGAAAAGTAGGACTCCAGCCCCTCCTCAGGAGAATTCTGAGCAATGCCGTCTCCACAGAGCGTGTTATCCAGGAAGCGGCCAATGAGCTTGTTCCCACACGAGGTGAATATCACCTTTCAAGGGGAGTCTGACCAGCATCCTCCTGTGGGCTTTTCAGAGGGTCAGTCACTGCACAAGATGGTAAATAAACGTCCTACCAAGGGCCTACGAGTGACAAAATCCCAGCACACAGTGAATTCTACATGAGCAGAGAATGTTCTCAGACACATTAGTGTTTTCAGTTTTTTGGGGGGTAGATACCCAGTAGTGGGATGACTGGATCATATGGCAATTCTGTTTTTAATTTTTTGAGGACCTTCCATACTGTCTTCCACAGCGGCTGCACCAGTTTGCTTTCCCAACGGTGCATGAGGGCTCCTTTTTCTCCTCATTCTCACCAGCACTGGGTCTTTCTGCCGTTTTGATTCTAGCCATTCTGACAAGTGTGAGGTGAGATTTCATTGTGGGTTCGATTTGCATTTCCCTGATGAGCAGTGATGTTAAGCATCTTCTCATGGGTCTATTAGCCATCTATACGTTTTTGGAAAAATGTCTATTCAGGTTGCCTGCCCATTTTTAATTGGCTTATTTGGAGGTTTTTTGGTGTTGAATTATATAAGTTCTTTGTAAGTGTTGGGTATTAAGCCTTTATTGGATATATCATTTGCAAGTATTTTTCTCCCATTCCATAAGTTGTTTTTTCATTTTATTGGTAGTTTCCTTTGCTATGCAAAAGCTTTTTATTTTGATATAGTTCTCATAATTTATTTTTACTTTTGTTTCCCTTGCCTCAGAAGATATACCTAGAAAAAAATGCCAGCAGCCCCCCCATTTTAACTGATTTTCTTCCCTAGGTTAGTGGTTCTCAACCTGGACACTATTGGCATTTGGGGCTATATAATTCTTAATTTGGGGGACAGTCTGGCACATTGTAGGGTGTTCATCATCCTTGGCCTCTACCCATTAGATGCCAGGAGCACCCAGGAGCCCAGTTTTGCCAACCAAAAATGTCTCCAGCAGTCACCTAGGCAGGGTGACTGGGGAGACACCATTCCCCCCACTGACAATCACTTCCCCAGATGACCACTTCTCGCACTTTCTGTGGTAAAAAGCTCGTTTCTTTATTTGACTGACCGTCTTATAAATACTAGAAAAAGAAATCCCTAGAAAAATGACCACGCACTTGGCTGTCACAACGTCAAATCGCTTAAAAGTGTTTAAATGCTTATTTTCGCACTCTGTTCTGCTCCTGTCACGGATGGGTAACCGAAGTTCCCAGACCACATTCCAGAAGGTATGATGCTAAGTGAAATGAGTCAGACCCAGAAAGACAAATACTGTATGATTTCATTTGTCAGCGGAACCTAAAAACAAAACAAAGGAAGAAACGAACAAAAAGCAGATAAATTCAGAGCACCGATGGTTGCCAGAGGGGAAGGTGGCGGGGGTGGGGGGTGAGCGAAGGGGCTTGGGATGGGGGGGGGGTTTACAAGCTTCCAGTCGTGGAAATGAATAAGTCACGGGGATGAAAGGCACAGCCCAGGGAATGTGGACAGAGGGAGTGTCACAGGCCTGCATGGTGGCGCTCCCCTTGTGAGCACAGCCAAACACGGAGAGTTAGGCACAGAGTCGCTGAATCACTGTGTCGTACCCCTGAAGCTCACATCACATCGCGTGTCAACTCTACTCCAGTTTAAAAAAAAGTGGTAGCGGCTGCCTTCGTCCACTGAACACGGATGCCTGCTTCACTCTGCCTCCTTGTCACTAAGAGCTGCCCACTCTCTGCCTCTCACACGTGGCGTATCTCCACCAGCCCCCATGCTCCTAAGCACAGGTCCCCCCTGCTCCCCAAACTCTCCACCCAAACCGAGCGGCGAGAACATGCCAGAAAGCTCTGAGTCTCGCCCCTTCCCCCTCGCGCCACCTTCTCTCTCTAGTCTCATTAAGTCGACTCAAATGCACGCTTTTCAATAGTGGCACATCTCTTGCCTATTTCTACCCACAGACGGTACAGAATGAACTTCGCTGCTCATTCTCCTACCGCGCTGTATTTTTCTTCTCCCAGCTGCGGTGCTCCTACGTATGGGTTCCTGTGCTGCGAGCGGGAACAGAAGCTGCTCCCAGCCCAGATTTTTGCCTATCGCTCCTTTGGACCAGCGCAGAGTGTGTGTGTCCCCCTGCCCCCCAGGAGGACTTGTGCCAGGGGCTGCAAGAGAGTAAGGGTAAGGCAGGCAGGGTTTGCAATCGACCACAGAGGGCAAAGCAGATGGGGAATCGATGGTGGTTAGAACAAGACAAGTGCCACGGGGAGAAGTTTAAACAGAGCTTCAGGGGGACACAGACGAAGGAACAGTGAACTCTAACTCAGAAAAGGTGACTCGGGGAAGAGCCCGAGACGGGAGAGCTGAGCTCTGGAGGATTTCCAGGGATACCCCAGGAAAGGGGAGAGAGGTTTTCCAGGCCAAGGAATGAACTGGATGCTGAGGTGGGAAGGGGGAGGGAGCCCAGGAGGCTGGGAATTCTGTGCCATCGGGACCCAGGGTGTTCCGGAAGGTAAGGGACGTGACGATGGGAAGACAGACTGGGACATAGGGTCAAACCAGATCACAGGATAGGAACCTAGCTGTGTCTCACTGACGCCAGGGAACGTTAGATTTCACGAGCTCAGGAATGACAAGGATTAGAGTATTTTAAACCCAAAACTGGCAAACCGGTTTCTGTAAAGGGCCAGATAGTATATATTTTCGACTTTGTGAGCATATGGTCTGTGTCGCAACTACTCAACTCTGCCGTATAGGATGCGTAAACAAATGAGCATGGCTGTGTTCCAATAAAACTTTATTTATGGTCACTGAAATTTGAATATCATGTAATTTTCGTATAGCCCAAACTATTGTTATTTTTACTTTTTCTCCAACCATTAAAAACGGAGACGCCATTTTAAGCCTGTGGGCCACCTACAAATAGGCGATGAGCTGGATTGGGTCCGTGGGCCGTGGTTTGCAGGTGGCTGTTTTAGACACATCCCGAGGTGGGGGGGGAATGGGGACCTCAAGAAGCTGCTGGGGTAACATGGGGACGGCGAGAGAGGGCTGGCCGGGGCTGCAGCGTGGAGGGCTGAGGGGTGCTGGGGGGATGCGCCTACGGTGTCCAGCTAGGGTGATGGGAGGGCACGGTAATGCCATCAATCGAGATGGATGACAACATGGGGCTGGCGTGAGTCAGAAAGGCTTGTGGCTGTGGCCCCACGTCTGGCCCAAATGCGGATCAGCGGGTCTCAGAGACAGCCCAGTCATACCAGAGTCGGCTATGTGGGGTACTGGGCGGATTGAGTTGACATCTGTTGTTTGCCTG
>CM052896.1:117048574-117064238 GCA_028534135.1 Potos flavus | reverse complement strand
CACGAGAGAGCTGAGCCAGAAAAGTGATTCCCCAGTGGAGGGGAGAACTCCGAGCTTGTCTAAGAGGCGTTAATAACCCCACAAATGAACGGGGAACGAACATGCCTCCCACATTCACGAGCGTGTAGGTACTTGATGTTGGATGCCTTCTATTTTCCAAATCGAAGTACTAACCTCACAATCACTTGACCTTGTTGTCTCGGCATGTAGTCCACTACTCCAGATGACATGTGTCCCCACCTCCCCCCAGACGTCGGCAAAGACCTTCACTGCTTTCAAATTCTTGCCCCACCCCTTACTGGTGGGGCGGCCTTGGCAAACAAGGTTCTTAACCTTGCAAGGTCGTCTTGGTTTCCTGTTTGCAAACCAGGCACAGTATTAGCCCCTCCCTCTCAGACCGGTGTAGCGGACCGAGTGAGGGGTCATACGCAAAGGTGTGGAAGCGGACAGCGAGGGCTCAGTCCACAGTCGCTGGTCTGCACAATCAGCGATCCCAAAACAAGGACACTCTCTGGTGGATGTCCATGGAATTTTTCCTCAAAGAAGCTGCCCTTATAATATGAACCTGTGCTGTCACAAGTCAGGAGAAGGGTTCCCTTTTGGGGGGCAGAGGGGGTGGGATGACTGAAAGGGGACAGGGGGCGGGGGCCGGCTTCTGGGGCTGGTAATAGTCTGTGTCTTGATTGAGGTCGCTGGTGACATGGGTATATTCGGCTTGCAAAAATCTATGACGTGCACTTTCCCGGACATATGTTATCCCTCAATAAAAAGTTCTAAAACCAAGGCACTCTCAAACAAAAAAGATGAATGTCGGCAGCAGCTGTGTGCTCCCTGTAAGAGCACTGAATGCATTTCCATCCCCCATCCCTTGCTCGTCCACCATATCTGTGCCTCAAGGCCTCAGACGGCTTCCAGCTTTGTCTGGCTCTGCACGGATCAGGCTGCCTGGGAGAACAAGCCAGCAAACCCCCATCCCGCCCCCCACCTCCAGGTCCATCCCTCCACCCAGCTGTTCCTCCCGGAGCTGCTGACGTCAGCTTGCTGGACCTCTCCGTGTTGTAATGACCCAGAGCCGCAGAACCACGGAGATGGGAAGGGCCTGGGGGACTGGCCTCTACCCAGCACTGGCCAAGAGGCTCTTTTCCACAAGCCGCCCTGACCCAGCCCCACCTCTGCCTGCAGCAACCCCAGTCAAAGCCGCCCTTGCCACACCCCCTTTACCCCAAGACCCAGCGGGGCGAAGCCAGGTGAATCCAGGGCCAGATTTCCTTTACCTGCAGCTTCTCTCTGAGAACTCCAGCCCCTTATCTGTCTGTTCAGTCCTGACAATAGTAACTTGTAATTCACAGGTACTGGAATCAAAGTTCCCCGCCCTCTCACACTGAGGAAAAGGCATGCGTACATCTGCACTAACTCAATTTTCCTGCAGGAGAGCCACCCATTGGGAGAACAGGCATAGCTTGACCTGCTTCAGGACTAGGGAGGAGGAAAACAAATCGTGATTAACACCAGCAGAGAAACAGAGGAACCAACCTTTGTTAGTCATGATCTTACTTAATTCCTAATTACCATCTGAAGGGGAGGTCTCATTATCCCCATCTGGCAGATGAGAAGACTGAGGCCCAGGAAGGCTAAGGGACTTGTCTGAAGCCGTCCAGCCCACTAGCAGGAGAGCCTGAGCCCAATGGGCCTGGCTCCAGAGCCTAGGGTTTTTCCACCTTGGCTCACTTCTCATAGCCGCCATCTTGAAACAAAAGCTTCCAAGGTAAAGTGAACTCCCTTGCAGAGAGCCAGACAGCTTTAGCACCGTTCCGGGCCCCAGCTCCCCTGACCTTCCCCATCCACCCGTGCGCATCCACAACCTATGTTTCCAACACACGGGCACTGACTGCTTGCTATTCTGGGATAATCGAGCAAATAATGAAGCAAGCTACTTCCTTAAACAAATAAACCCAGAAGACTCAATGGAAACCATAACAGATACAATAATAGATTCGAATCCCAGGTCGATTTAGTCACCCCCTTTTTTTAATTCCATCCTGACTCATCCCCCCTGGCGGATGTGAAAGATGACACACACGTGCACACACACACACACACAAACCATAGGAGTGTCCCGTGACAATTCAGCACTTTGGTTCATAGGAAATCATTTCTAGCTGAATCCACGTTAGGAACAAGCCTGCCACCCCAACACACACGTAAGTACCATCTCCGCGCGTCGGCTGAATTGGATCGCCCGCCAGCCGGTTCTATTGCTGTAAGCCATCCTCGATGCTGGACACCACTGGGGTGGGGCTCGTGCTAAAGAATTCCTGGCTCTCCAATCTTGACCACTCAGGAGGTGATGGAAAAGCTTCCGAATGAATGCTCAGACTTACCTCTCTGCTATAAACACAGTTCCTAAGCCCTACTCCTAAATCCTGTCATTTCCCTGGAGGGACTCCGACCTCTAAGTGAAGGGCTAACTGATGTACCTGGCCTGCCTGGCTCGACCCATACCATGCCTGGGTATTGCAGAAACGTCTGCAACAGCTGATTTTAGGTCACAGAGAGGTTATGTAACTTGCCCATAGTCACACAGCAAGTGATAAAGTAGGGGTTTGTACCCAGACAGTTAGCCCTTCATTGCTTGACTATATTCCTCTCTGCTCTGTGAGGACATGTACGGCACACAGCACAGGGGACAATACTGGGCTTTTGTTTACTTCCGTTTAAATTTACACAACTTGCTCTTTTCTAATACAGTCACTGAACCGAGGCTCTGGCAAACCTAGATCAAAGCTTATTCAAACATCTTTTTTTTTAATGCAATTATTTCCCAGAGAAAAAGAGCTGTCAGTCAACTACATAGTAGTATAAATTAGCCCCAGCAGCTTTACCTCTCAATGCTGAGCATGAAGCAACACTGAAGGAACGAGTAGTTTGGCCGAAAGAATAGAGCATATGTGGAGGGGGTGGCAGGGTGGCGCCCAAATGGAAATTTTTAGCAGAGTCTGCAGAGAAGAGTATTAGAAGGATGTAGAAAAAAGGAGGAAGAGATGAGAGAAGAGGTCTCCTTCAAAATTTGGCTGAAGGCTGGCCCTCATTGCATATAGAACAGTTGAGGGTAATTCTCCCTGATGTATAAGGTCCCGTTTCCAGAATCTCAAACCCCGGCCAGGACTCTGAGCTTTCGATAGTCTGCTGTTTTGAACCAACTCAGCGAGGGCAGGCGTGGGGGAATGTCAGAGGAGAAGGGCTAACTGCTCGCACCTGCCTGCTGACCGAGGCAGCGGGGTGGGGTGGGGGGGCTTCCAAAAGATTCGTGCTTCCCTTCCAAGACACAGTGGCTCCCGCTGTAGAGAAACGGCTGGCCACCAGAGGACTTCATCAGCCAGGCCACGCGCCATGTGTCCCTTCTTCCCCAAAGAGCTTCAGAAACAGGCATATCTTCCTGACCCTTTGTCACCCTTCACGGGGGGGGGGGGGGGGCTGGAGGCCACCTGCTGATAGTGGCAGAGCAGGAAGGAGCCTGGGTCCCCAGGTCGCCCCTCTGGCAGATTCCAGGCTGCACATACATGCCAGCTTGTGGTGGGAGTCAAAAGTGAACTTGTACCAGGTGAAGCTACTGAGATTTGGGGGTTTCTCTGCTACTTTTGTGATTGTTATCCCAACTAGCCCCCCAAAAGATTCACATTTTCTGATTTTTCTTTTTCTTTTCTTTTTTTTTTTTTTTTACATTTTCTGATTTTTCAAGCATCCATCTACATTGTCTGTTTGGGGGTTTGGATCACAGGACGGGGACCCTGCTAGGAGATGTGAAGGATCGGGGGTGCTCTTTAGGGCTGTCACCAAGGAGATACCCCCAGACAAGGAGAAAGTTTAGACCGTGGATATAAAACTCCGTATATTTCAGGACCGTCACAATTAGGGAGGGAGTGGCCATACTAAATTATGGTTACACTTAGCACTCAGTAATTCTGCCTGCCTCGCAGAGGTATTTTTAGAAGGCAGGGTAACCAATGTTATGTCTTGCTTTTGACATATGGTTTACTTATCCCAGTGAACATTAATCTTGTTCAGCTTTGCCCTTGTCCCTTGAAACAAGAGTATAAGTTGATAAATGTTATCTGAGGACCACAATCAGCAAACTATAAAGTGATTAAACGTTATGGAACCATATATCCCATCACTTTTATGAGCCCATCATGAAGGAAACCAGGCAATGGGCCAAGATGAATTTCAATATATCTGTCCATATTTCTGTCTTACTATTTTAGGGGCACTGCTGTTTAGAGGAAAACACAATACATCTTGTTAGCAGGTGTATTTGGCCTTTGTGTGGTCTGCACCCCAGGAAAGGCCTTTTAGGGGGGTTGAAGTATGAGTGCATCAGTCCACATGGGCAGGACTGAGATGCCTTCTTGGCCCCAAGCTTCATTGCTACTGAACCACCTGCCTGGCTGACTGGATACAAATTCTGGGGCATTGCAGAATTTATGGCAACTCAGGCAGGGAACAGAGAAGTTAGGTAACTTGCCCAAGGTCACACTGTAAGAGGCACATTTGGGATGTGAACCCAGGAAGTCTGGAGGCTGAACACAGTCTCTCTGCTGCTATGGAACCCTCTCTAAGCCTCTCTGCTCAGGGGGATGAGCTTCCAAAGGACTGCCCTTTGCAAACACTTCCAGGACTCCCTCAGACACACAGAGGGCTCCTTTTACTAGGTCCTTCTGTCTTTTGCACACATGTCCACTCTGGCCACTGTTGCACTGTATTGTAATTGTTTCTCTGTGTCCACATTCAGGCCCTGTTAGCCCATAGGATAAGATGCCCCTTCCTCAAGACACTTTGCTTCCATCTACTCAAATACAGTCATAATAAAGAGACAAATCAACAATGTCTAGGATTTAAATGGCGCCCTTAGGGTTGTGCAGTGCACAACCTGCACAGCTATAAAGAGTGATCTATCACCAGACCTTGGGCATCAGTTCCTTTAAGATGCTGTGTTCTTCTATTTGGTGCTGCCAGTTCCTAGCATGGCACCAGGCACCAAAAAAGGTCAAATAGATTTTTGTTGACTTAATTTACAAGCATTGCTGGCTAACTCAACTCTGAGAGGCAGGTAATTTCTGACTCTTCCTTATGAGACCAAGGATTGAGGCCACAGAATTTTCTCTTCATTATTTCCCCCCTGCACTGCTGGTGGAGAAGCAAGGCCTGTTAGTGGCTGGGTGCCTCGTAGGAGCTCCTCCCGCTCTATGAGATGGAGATACTTTCAAAATAATCATTTCCACCTAGGTTTCCACTCCCATTTCTCAGTTTCACCTCCCAGGTGGAGACTGGCCAACGTGCCAGTGAGATCTGAGATTAGCTCTGGGCATCAATAACCCTTCAAACGTATTTGTTTATGTTAGGTACCAAGAGTACTGACAAAAGTAAAAGGTATTTGCAAAGTACATATCTCCCACTATACCAATGCCCAGAGGAATAAGCAGGAAAGGACAGCAGGGGACCCCATGTTCTTAGGTTGCTTTTAGGCCTATCAGAGGCAGTGAAGGGAGTTAGCTTCATATCCTCACAGCTGATTCTGACAGCTGATTGTATGCTCAGTTATATACTGGTCAATACTTGCTCAGGAGGGGAGGGGGGATGGGATGCCCCTAATGAACCAGGATTCCAAGCTGAGAGTAGAAGAACCTGCAGTCCTGGATGGCCCAGAGGAGGCCACTATGGCCAGAGCTTCCTTGTCAAGCTCCATGGAATCTTCCCTCCCCTGGGTTGCCCTTCCTTTGGTGGTGGACATATAGGGTATGCTTCCCCCAACTCTAAGCCAACATCTTCAGGGTTTTCCCAGTTTATCTAGGTATCATAATTACAGATCATTAACAAAGCACCACCAGTTCCAAAATGTTAGTGTTTTATTTAAAATTGCACCACACCCACCTTCCACCAACCCCTGTCCCCCCATCCTCCAAAGCTCAGACAAGGCAAATTCTTCTCTGCAAAGCTTTTGTAGGCCACTTCTCTTCTCTAACTACCTTTGCAATTCATAAATTTTACTGTAATTGTCTTAGTTAACCAATGTGATAAAAACTCTCACTGGGGGAATGCGCTGGAGGGCACCAGAGAAGGAAATGATTAGCTCCGTCACACTGCAAAGCCCCAGTAGCCAGCGGAGTTCCAGCCCAATGGCTCACTGTAGGGAAAGGGGGACGGAAGTAACTGAGGATTTCACAGCCGCTTTTGGAAGGCAATAAAATGATTTCGGTGGAAACACGGGGTGGCATTTAAACCTGACACCATGAAATAAATATTGGTTTCGTTCTTAGGTAGTACCTTGCTTGCAAAAAGCAACAGTGACATCAAGTTATTTTCCATCCAAAGTTTGTGAAAATCCAACGGCCTTTTCCTAATTTGAGACGTATGTGTTTTACCCTTCCTTGAAGAAAAGAAACATCAGCTCTGGAAGCTGTTAATCTGAAGTATTTCTATTCATCATGCCAAATGGGAAACCTTGACCCCTATCCAGCAGGTATCAAAGCCAAGGTGAGCCCCAGCCGCATAAGCAAGTTTATGGCAATATGGACCCCACGGAGGGATATTCTTAACTCGGTGTGCATGAAATCAACAGCATGCTATTTTCTGAGAACCGGGGTCTAGGTAACTCTGTACCCTACTGAAAATGCATTTTAAGATCAATTAAGGTCTGAATAATTTAGCAGAGCTCTCCCCAGGTATTTCATAAGAGAGCCAGCATTTAAATGTCATCTAACAGAGCTGAGCACGATTAGGTTGTTAAGATTATTAATTACAGTCCTAAATCTTTCTGGAATCCCCCTGAAGTAGGCCACTTGATGATCCTCAAACACCGCACAGGTACTGAGTGGTGTTGTCAGATTCACATAGACACTGTCCTTGACCGAGAGATCTCACCTTGGGAAAGAGATGGAACTGCGTAAGGAAGCTGGGGCGGCGGGGAGGGAGGCAAGTGTCCCTTATAGAGCTCCTCCACCTAGGGCAGCCTGCTCTCAGGGGTGATTCTGAGCATCGTGTGTGACCTGGTGTGTTCATTCCTCCTCCCACTTTGGCTTATGTGGGGAGGGGTATGTTTGAACCCACGGTGGGGGGGATGGACATGAGGGAACCTATCCTAGCAACCCAGTCTGGTTGGGGGTCCTGAGAAGCAGGGGATGAGGCTAACAGGCTTTTTTTCTGAGGACTGGAAAGCTTCAGGGAGGAGGAGGTGGTGTCCATAAAATCAGGTCCTGGAGGTGAGCTCACTTCACACATTCCTTCCCCTGCCTCCTGCCCCGCTCGATCAGCTTTACTAGCCCTGCCTCCAAAACGGTTCACGCACACCCTGCCCACTCCTACGACGCTCTGTGTGGATGCCTGCTGCCACTCTCCCCTCTTCCTCACCCTGCTGAGGCTGTGCCAGGCCATTCTTCAGAGACCCTCAGTGGTCCCCACTGTCCCGGGGACGAGGCCATCCTCCTTGGGGTCTAGCCCCAAGCCAGGGCCTGGAGTGAGGGTGGGGGCTGGGACAGACGAGGCACAAATGCCGCCCCTTGTTCAGGGGTTGGCCCTGTGGGCCCCTACTTGGATTGTTTGGCTTGTTCTCGAAAAGGACACTCTTGAGTGAGGGGTCAGGCTTGGGTCTTGCTGACCTGAACCAAGTTTTCTGATTTGGGACTACTTTGAAGTGAAATCCAACTTCTCCTACAGATCCTAAATCTATCACTTGTTTCTATTTTTAGGGTGAGGAAGAGGATATAGGTAGGAAAATCCTCTCTACCAGGCAGGCTCTTATTTCTATTAAATCCCAACTTGTCACGTTAGATAATCACAAACAGAACTTCCAGAAGCATCCTTTGCTCCTTACAGAACTTGGCTCTAGGCAACGATTCAAAACTAGCCAGCCATTCTCCTTGGGAGGACCCTCCCCCCAACCCTGACTCTAGCCTGAAAGCTGCCCCACGCACAATCTCTGGCCATTCAGACCTCTGTCCTTCTGCTCACGCGCCCCTCCCTGCGCACTAAGTGTGCAGACAGAGCACCCCCTCCGCCACCAGGTGGGGGCAACTCTCCTCATGCAAAAAGCTCTTTACTCCTGGAACAAGGGAAGGAGCACTGCGCTGAGTGAAGGAAGTGGCACTGGGCTCATCACAGACTTCTTTTCAAGCCAAACCCAGACACCCAAATAGCTCCAGACCGTGATCACTCAGTCACAGATGGCCATTCTGCATGGTGACTCAGGGACTCCTCCCAATGCCGCCCAGCTGGGAGAACCAGGCAGGAGCAGAAGGAGCTGGGCACGCAGCGAGGCTAGTTTTCCGTGGGATTCAGAGAAAAGATACCGCTGCATTCCAAATGCAAATTTGGGATTATCCACTATGATAAATTTCACACCATCCTCCAGCCTCAGAGCAACCGCTGGTATGAAATGCCAACAGGAAAAGGGCCCTAGCATGTCCCTTGTCCCCACGACACTTCTCTATAGGAAACTCTATACAGAATCCATCAAAACTTGGAGATCATTAAGAACATGTAGGGTTTCCACCTCCAGTTTCTTACCAGATGAAGAGAAAATGTTATTAGTGCCAAAAACCAGAGGCTTGTCCCTGTCAGAGTCCCTGGGGGAGCACAGTGTTGGCACTTTGAATATGCCCATTATTACAGCATGTCCCCAAATCTCATGTCCACACTGGTATCAAGAGGGTGTGTGTTGGGGGGGGGGTGAGGTTTCATAAGCAGAGGGGGTTATGACAGATTCAGGAAGCCGTTCAATACCCCAGGCCATCAGTCAGTATGGCATCCTGACTCAACAGACCACTGCACACCCGCGCTAGACTTCTGAGCACCAGAGACAGAACACAGAGGGAACATAATGCAGTGGAACGCCAAAGCATGCTCGCTGTGTATGAAACCTACCCCATCTCAGACAAAGAGCTACGGATTCCCCAGAAGTAGACACAACGAGGAAACTGGGGGCTTTTCTTCAAATACAACCCGGAGGTGCTGAATGAGGCAGAAAGTCACATTTCTGGTTGGGTCCCTATTCCCCTCTGTGCCAATCGCTGCTCCCCAGCCTGATCGGGAGCACAGGTTCCCCCACTGTTCACTTTGTATCTTTCTGCACCATGGCCCACGAAGACGGAAACGAACGCTCCAGGCTCCCCCAACCTCGTCTGTCCCCACTTCCCAGGGGACAAAGGACTCTGATGAGAACGAAGCATCGCTCAATAGCAAATGGAGGGCCGGGGAGGTGGGAGTGTGATTTATTCCGATGAAAAACACACCACGCATCTCTTAAATAAGTCATGGTGATGAAAAGTCCAGCAGAAGGAATAAAGTCAGTAATACTGTAACAACTGTGTGGTGACAGATGGTGACTATACATACGGGGGGGGGGGGGGAGGATACTGTAACGTATGGAATTGTCGAATCATAATGTGAAACTCACGTTAGAGGTCCATGATCCTTCAACTAAAAATTTTAAAAATGTTTAAAGAGTATACACATTTCAGTCTAAATACTGGCGAATGACAAGCCAAAATATGCACATGGGGTTGACCTTCTCTTGTGTTGCAAGTAACTCACACCAAATCAAATCAGTGACGAAGCCAAACAAATAGCGATTGACTTAGAGATGAAAAGAACAGCAGCGATTAAAAAGTGGGACCATCTCAAGACAACCGACAGAAAGCAAACTCCTACAGCGCACTTCCTTTAAGTCAAAGGAATTCCGACTCTCCACACACACTCCTGTCTGTAGGAAACTGGGCACTGTCGGCCATTGCTGAGTGGAATCTGAGCTTCTCACAGAATCCTGAATTAGGGCCCTGAAACTCTAGAAACTCACTAATTTTAGTTTACAGTCTTATCACAGAAATCCTTAAAAGTGGGCTCAGGTAATAAGCAACTCTTTGCAATTTCTACACACGGAAGCTTTTGGAGCTAGTAGTAGATACATCATTGCCCAGAAGAACCAGAGATCTTTTTTTTTCTTTTCTTTTCTATTCTGGCCTTTCAGGAGGGCCCCTAACGCTTCTGGTCAAGTGGCAGATCCTGCTTGGAGAATTGCTGATCTAGAAAGACCTTTTGCATCACTGAACTGTCACGGGCAGTGGGGCTTGGCTTCCTCTCACGGACATGGAGGGCAGCCAAGATCAACCCTTCATCCCAGACACCAGAGCCCCCTGCCTTCTAGGGAAGCAAAAAAAAACTGGGCTGTAAAAGTCAGGCAAAAATGATGGGTTCCTGTTTTCTTACCACGTCTAAAGAGAACAGGATACTGGGGCGCCTGGGTGGCTCAGCTGGTTAGGCATCCGACTCTTGATCTTGGCTCAGGTCATGACCTCAGGGCCGTGGGATTGAGCCCCACACATCAGGCTCCACACATGCAGCCTGCTTGAGATTCTCTCTCCTTCTCCCTCTGCCCCCCTCCCCTGCTCATGGTCTTACTCTCTCTAAAAATAAACAAATAAAATAAATAAAATTAAAGAGAACAGAATAACAATCTATATGCCTATGTGGGGTCAAGTTCATAACTATTATCCATCCTGGAGGCCACTCAGACCCTTCCCCACCTACTTGCATCCCTTGTCATTCCTGCTGTCTGGCTTTGAGTGGGAAGGTCACTATAGGTTCAAGTCCCACAGCATCTCTTAACCAGTACCTTACTTTCTCGGGTGGGGGAGGGGGGTCAGGAAGCTTGCCCTGAAGCAGAAGGACCTGGACTGATGGGAGTAGTATTTACTTTCTTTCCCACTCTACCCATCATTTAAAATAGAACACCATTCACAGAGATCACGTAAAGGGTATTGTTGACATCTATGACGTATGTGTTAAGTAGCTACTTATGGTTCAGAGTAGTTTTAAAAGTTATAGGAGGAACAATCTGAATTCCCACTGAAATAACATCACCCAGTTCCCATCTCCTTTATGGCTGTTTTGAACAAAATTTATATTCTGGTAAAATAATAATAATAATAATAATAATATTATTATTATTATTACCATGGTAGTAATTTTCCATCTGGATGGCCATTTTTAATTGCTTACAGAAGTCTGTATTTCTGCACTTACAAGTCATTGCAAATGGATTCTCCCAAACTAAGAAAAACATCTAGAAAGGACAAACACCAAAACATGCGAATGATGAGAGAAAATGAGAGATTATAGCATTGCTCCTTTAAGAGCCTATCTTGAATGGAACTGGAAGCAATGACCGTTCCCATTAGGGCCTAACCCAACCTCTATTTCAGATGGCAGGCATCCATGGGGGCGGGGGAACAAGAGTCCACAGG
The DNA here is from genome assembly GCA_028534135.1 of Potos flavus. NCBI lineage: Eukaryota > Metazoa > Chordata > Mammalia > Carnivora > Procyonidae > Potos > Potos flavus. The sequence goes on along the minus strand of CM052896.1, from coordinate 117,052,944 downwards.
GGGAGGGGACAGGCGTGAACAGGGACATCCACGGGGTGGGGGGGCACTCCCACTCTACCCTCAGTGCTGCAGGAGATACTTGAATCTCCAAGCATCAACTGTTCCATAGAAACTTCCAGAAGGGGAGCTGCTCCCTGCTAGTGTAGATTCTATGACTGATGGAAAAGGAAACTCAATCCTGATTGTTTCTCCCTCTTACTCCTTGCCCCCAACTCAGAGTTCTACAACTCTGTCGCTGAGGCAGGTGCCTTTCGGTGGGTGGTCCTCAAAGGGAGTCCCTGCTAGCCAGTGGGACACACAAAGGACCCACCAAACCCTGACTATCTCACGGCAGAGCGTTCGTTGGAAACAAGGCCACTTCCCGCCACGGCCCAGAGAGGAATGCTGGTGCCTCGATGCATAAACCAAGGTGTTGTTTGTGAGGATGGAAAACAGGCCCAGGGGTCCAGAAGGGAAGTGGCAGGCAGAGGGGACTTCGGGATGAAATCAAGCAAGATAAAATTCGGGGACGCGGGAGAAAAGGAAAACCGTCTGCTAATGTCTCTTCGTCCAGGGTTCTAAAACTATAAGATAACCCCCCAATGTATTTTTCACATCCAGATGTGTTTGCTTTCTATACGCTCATCCCTCAATCCAGAAACCCTACCTTGCCTCTAGAAAACGACAGAGTTTCTGATCTTGTTGAAAGGGGAAGGGGTCGATCAAACTGACAGGGCACTGGGAAGGGGGGAAAGAGCCTCTCAAGAAAGGGGCCTTCCTGAGTGTCCCATACACACCCAGAGCTGGCAGCCACGGTTCAAGTCTGGACTGGGGGCTCCATGGGAGGGGCAGGCAGAGGACAGAATGCAGAGCTGGGGTCAGGAAGGGAAGGGGTGCTCACACTCGGGGTCTCTCATGCAGCTGCGGTCAGACGTTGGCTGGAGCTGCCATCATCTGAAGGCTCAATGGGGCCAGGTGTCCACAGTGGCACGCTCACACACATGGCTGGGGGCTGACCTGGGCAGCTTGCGGGAAGCCTGGCTGGGGATGGGATGGGGGACCCCTCTAGTGTCACTTGGGCTTCTCAGAACATGGCAAGTGTTCACGCAGGAGCCCAAACAAGAGAGTCCCGGGAGATGCAGACAAAAGCTGCAAGGCCTCTTATGATCGGGTCTCAGAAGTCTAGAATGTCTCCTCTGCCACACTCTGCTGGTCAAGAAAGTCATTAAGGTCAGCCCAGATTCAAGAAAAGGGAACGCGACTGGTAAGCGGCAAGGTCACACGGCAAAAGAGCCAATGGGACCGGAGATACGGCTTTCCAAAGATGGCCGCCACCATCAGTTACACCCACCGAGTCCCATGTCCCATTCCGGGCACGTGGGTGGTTCAGACAGATGGTCTACGTGGAGCTTACTCCCAGGACCAACGTGGCAAGGCGTCCCCAAGCCCGACTTTGGGGAAGCCAGCATTGCAGATGATAACGATTCCCACAGAGACCCTGGCTCCTGACCAGGGCACAAGGGTTGGGCGGAGATGCAAAACCTGAAGGTCAAACTGGGTGACAGACTTGGCACTTTTTTAGTGAAACTAAAAATGGGAAACAACCAGGGTCTCTTCCAATCCCTCTGTCTTCCCTCCCACTTCCCATTCTACTCGCATGTATGGCAGATGTGGCTAGCCGTCCTCCAAAGACTGTGGCTCTCTCTACCAGAGGAGGGCAGTCGCTGAGAAGTCACTGTCCAGCCAAGGACCCCTCCCAGGCTCTCCTGCATTAGGTGGGGCATGAAACCAACCCTCTCTGATGGAAGTGATGTGTGCCCCCCCAGATCACGGTCGTCAAACATCAGGTGTGTTTATGACACCCCTTTCTTTCCCCATCCGCTGGATGAATGTGTAAGACTCCGTGCCCTAGTGACACAGGGCTGTAGACGGAAAGAGCTCGGAATGACCACACAGAAGATGCTCCACCAGCCAGGACCACAGCCCAGCGCGTTACATAGTGAGAAGTAAACCTTTACTACGGTAAGAAGCTGAGCTGGGAGTGTCTGGTACGCTAGCTGGCATCCTACCTGATACTCTCCCCCCTCCTACCCCCCCTGCCCCCCATCCTTCCTCTCTCTGCCCCCACCAACTCAAGCTTCCTGAAATGGGAACGGCCGTTTTCCCTGGCAGACCCAGTGCCCGAACCACTTTTGTAAAAAAGCGCAGGCAGGCCTTTTGGGCAAGTAAAGCACAATGATGCACAGGGGTCCCTGGGTCCAGAAGGTTCCTGGGGCTCGAAGGGGAGCCCCCGGCCCCGTCAGAGACAGGGCACAGAGTACAGCCATGGAGAAGGTTTTGTGACTTTTGTGACTGTTCTCAAAGTCACGGTGGTGGAGAGATAAAGGTTCAGAAAACATTTCCAGAAGATACATTGTCAGATCCGAGGGGAAAAATTAACTTGAAGAAAAACCGTGTTTTTAACCAGGGGAGGGGTTAAAATAAAGGCAAAAAGTGTTCAGAGTGTTTAAAAATATCCTCCATGTAATGAGGGCTGACAAGCTGATGAGACCGAGTGGGAGGCCGGGAACAGGGTCCTGTTTGACAGCACTGTGCCCTCTCCGCTCGGGGGAAGGCTGCCACGGGCGATGTGGCGTGAGCATGCCTCGGTGGACCGAGAGAAATGCGCTCCCTTTGGTGTGTGTGGGGGGCGGGGACACTGCCAACCTGGGCTTGGAGGCCAGTGGGGCAGCAGTGGGGACACCTGGCTGGGAAGACGGGGGGTGGGGGTGGGGGGGCTAAGGGAAGCAGAGGTGATGCGCGATTCTGCGGAGGGAATGGGAGGGAACAGAACACCAAAATACCTCTACAGATGGACCTGCTGGCCTCAGACCACAGAGCAGAAGAGGGAATTAAGTAACCGAATAAACAAGTTGCAAGGATGCCTGGGACTGCAACTTGCAGCTGCGAAGCAGGAGCCCAGGGGCGAGGGGAGGTCGGAGCAGCGAGGTGCGGGAGCCCAGGGAAGACACAGGAAATGAAAGTGTGCTAATGAGGCAGTGCGCCCCTGGGGCAGGCAGGCTTCTACAGAGGGCTCAGCACGGGGACGGGACGCCTCCAAGGAGCAGCAGACTGACCTGGGCTAGGTCGTCATCCCTCCTGCCCTCGCAGGCAGGACTTCCTGGGATAGGAGAGGGAGAAGGCCAAGCCACAGGGAGGGGCTCAGGGGTCTCCCACCCCCATCCTGGGCGCTGGCTTTCCAGGGGCTGAGCCCCGGCTGGTGAAGCAGGTCTGGGGGCAGAGCAACATTTGGGAACCAGACCTGGTTCAGATTCCAGCTAAACCGCTTACCTGGTGAGACGTCAAAGCATCTCGGTTCGCCTCTAAAGTGGGGCTCAGAGTACCCCCTGCACTTGTGTTGAATGTTTCATAAGAGAACACAGGGGAAAAGTCCAAGTGTAAGGAGTACTCAAGAAAGGTTCTCTTATAGGAGTGGGGTGGAGAGAAAGGCTGGATTTTCCTTAACTTGTAAGATGGGAAAGGTTACAGGGACACAGGAATAGAGAGAACAGTTCAGTGCGCGCTCACGCGGCCAGCACCCCAACTCAACAGCTACCCACTCCTCGGGGCGATGTGGTCTCATCTCCTGCCCCCCCTCCCCCCCAACCCTGCCGCCTCCCCAGCTCCCCACCCGATTTATTGTGAAGAAGATCCCAGTTAGCATCGGACTTCTACTGTGAATGTTCCAGTGCGTGGATCTAAAAGAAGTTGCTTTTTTAAAGCAAACTCAACTGAAAATCTGGATAGAGTCCCCGAGAGCCCAGAGGCGTTCCCTGCTCTAGGTGCAGGCTGACCAGAGGCAGGCAGGGAGGCTCCTGGGCTCCAGTTTGGGTCTAGGGGTCACCATGGGGTCTGAAACTCTTGCCCCAGATACCCACGCATCGCCAGCTTAGACATCCCTCAAGGTGGACAGAGCGAGTTCCAGAACCGTCTAGGACTGGGACCCGCCGCTCCCCACGGGCAGATGGACAAGGACCCCTCTGATATTCCCTTTTCCTCGGTACTGGAAGGGGAAAGGGAGGCACCCCGTCCCTGCCCACCACTACAAGAGGGGTCGCTCCCTGGGCCAGCCAAAGCCCAGCCCTAAGGATACGTGTCCCCAATCAATCAATCAATGCTGGTGGGCCTCCTCCAGATGAAAAGAAAGTTGGAAACTGGCCATCAGAAGCTTCGAAGATCCCAGGAGGACGTAGCTGGAAACCCCACCTGGGGGCTGGCAGCCACCGAACCACTAACCACGTTAGTGAGTCTGGGAGGACATCCAGCTCCCATGACAGGGACAACCTCCAGACCTAAATGTCACACACACACAAGTCCTTCTGAGGTCTCTCTCAAGGCTTTATCAGGCAACA
>CM052896.1:116951086-117048074 GCA_028534135.1 Potos flavus | reverse complement strand
AAGACACATACTATGATTCCACTGCCACGAGGTATCTGGAGTCATCGAGCTCAGACCAGAGGGAGAACAGTGGTTGCCAGGGGCCGGGGTCAGGGGGACAGGGAGTGAGTGTTTACAGGGAACAGAGTTTCAGTCTGGGAAGAAGAGCAGGTTCCGGGGATGCGAGGGGGCAGTGGGTGCCCGGCAACGTGAACGTACTTAACACCGCTGAACTGTGCACTGAAAAATGGCCAAAATGGTAAATTTTAGGTTAGATGTATTTCCCAAGATAAAAAAAAAAAAAAATCATAGAAGTTGGACTACTCATGGTTCACACTGGCCAGCAATTTTTTTTTAAAGATTTTATTTATTTGTATGAGAGAGAGAGAAGAGCACAAGCGAGCATGTGTGCAAAGGCAGGGGGAAGGGCAGAGGGAGAGGGAGAAACAGACTCCCTGCTGAGCAGACAGCCCGACAGGGGACTCGATCCCAGGACCCTGAACACTATATCAAAAGCTAATGATGTACTATATGTTGGCTAATTGAACGTAAAAAAAAAAAAAAAAAAATTAAAAAATAAATAAAAATTAAAAGTTTTTGAAAATTCCAGGACCCTGGGATCATGACCTGAGCTGAAGGCAGATGCTTAACAGACTGAGCCACCCAGGCGCCCCTTGGCCAGCAATTTTAAACATCGGTGATAAAAGTGCTCCTCTCCCGAGGCCTACCAACCCACTGCACCCCTGCCCTTTGCCCCGGAGCCCCTCAGCTCCTGCTGTCCCGTTTCCTCCCTTCAACACTGGAGGACGACGGGAGGCTGGTGGAGGTGGGGTTCCAGGCCAGGGGCCTGGCGTGAGAGCAAAGTTTGCTGCGGGAGCCTCTTAAATGTCCAGGTGGCAGTGCATTTGCTCACAGGCATCTTCGAGGACACATTTTTACGGTTCTAGAAGCCCCCTCGCCCTGCCCAAGGCTCCCCTCCAAGGACCACCTGGAATTTCAACACAAGGAACAGACAGCCTCAGTGGCGATGTCACAGGCCAGCAGCCCAGGCCAAGAACTGGCAAATCATTCTGCACCAAAATCCTGGTTCTGCTCAGATAATCTGCTTATCTGTTAAATAGGGATTAACGGAAATATCTAATAAACTCTTCCGTAGGATGGGCCACATTGCTGGGGACTGTGTTCTTCTGTTTTGCTGGTTTAACTGCCTTTCTTGGGGTGAGGTGTGGGGTGGGGGAGAGGGGAGAATGAGGTTGGCTTTAAACAACACTAATTCTGGTTAACAGCAGGTACCGCGTAGCATTTGCGAGCTCTGTGCTAAAAGCTACTCTGTCCCCCCAAGAAAGTAGACTCTGGGGGCATGTCTTTCTTGCTTACAGTTGGACCCCAAGTGTCCTGCTGGTTTTAGGCACTCAGGGAAATTGCAGAAGGGAGAAGTGTTAAGAGTTTTCTGTGTATTCAGTTAATCTGCACAGTGACCTGGGGACGTGTGTCTGTTATGATCCCATTTTACAGCTGAGAAAACTAAGGCACAGAAAGCTTAAATGATTTACTTGCCAGGGTGATAGGAGTTGAGCCCAGGCCTGTCTCTTCCCAACCCCCCTCACTGCCATTTGCCACAAGAGTCCACCCAGAGCATTACCTAGGGGGGTCACCCTGCCTCCCGAAACATGCCTTCCCACTGGGCTAGAAACATCTACCAGAAGGGAAAGAGGAAACGGTTTTTGAGAAACACACCTACTTTTATGCTTCTAAGAATGGAGAGTTAGAGTCTGAAAATTCCCCTCCTGAAGGATCCCATAGCTCTTTTAGATGCCAGTGCCCCCAAATCCAGGCAGGGCCCAGCATCCTCACCAGACGGACAGCTGCCTTGAAGCCCTGGGGGACGTGGGATCCTAGCATCCAGAGCCCAGCCATCTGGAAGCTTCTCCTCCTCCATAATTGCTCAGCTGTCCTAAAGCAGAGGCTGATACCCAGGCATCCAGGGAGGTGGGACATCAAGTTCAGCAAGAGCACGGAGGGCTGGGAGAAAGGGACATGGGATCGGCAGGCACCACCCTTGAGACATCCTAACTCAGCCTAACCAGGAGTCAGACCACACCCACAGCGTGTGCTGTCAGCTCACCTGAAACCCGTGACAAGGGCCCATCCCTGTCGCTGAGCAGCCTTGGGAGCCCAGCCATTGTTAGAAGCCTCGGATGGACATCTAAATGGGGCTGTGCGACCATGACCGCGTCACCCCCTGCTGAGCTCGTCCCGTCCCCCCCCCCCCCCCCGTTTGGCGACAGGAACTCTCTGGCAGATCCCTCCGGGGATTTGATAAGACACAGTGCCCAGGAGCTGGAAGGCGGCGCAGTGTCTTAGCAGAGATGCTAACAGCGGAGGCACACTCATTCAACCAGGCAGGAGCAATCGGGGAGTGACTGGAGCAAAGCGGCGGCAGCCTGCACTTATTAGGCACCTGCTGGGTGTCAGGCACGGTTCTCAGTGTGGCTTGATGCTGCCTTGATTGCTCAGGACACCTTAGCACTTAGGAGCTACCCCAACTACACCGTCCCCTTCCATCGCAGATGGGGGACGGAGGGTCAGAGAGGTAAGTCATGAAATCACACAGCCATCATGTGGAATCCGGCTGGAATCCAGCTGCCGTCGACGCCTCCACCACCCGTAGTCCCTTAAACGCTCCTCTCCTACACTGCTCAGTTGGAGTCAGGCTTCAAACATCACACGTGGCTTGGGGGATGGAGATACACAGAGCCAGATGCCTTTGTTTTGTTTGTTTTTGTGCATCCTGCCAATGGGACACTTAGTAACGAACCCTCGTAAACTGCCTTCTGAGCTCAATGAGGAGGAATGGTCACCTGCCACGCCCCAGCCGGCAGGGTCCTGTCCACTGCTGTCCCCATGGCCCCAACAATGGAAAAATGCCCCCAGTGACGATAGCTCTTCCACACCAACGGCAGCCATTGCTAGGAGAGTGGCTGTCAGCCCTCCACCACTTGACCCCCAACTTCCTTTCCCAGGCTTGTCCTCTCCTCCTTCCTCCGTCCCACTCCGGCCCAGCTACAGGCTCCTGGTATCTGAGCCTTTGTTCACCATGATCCCTCCTCCTAGGCTGCCCCTCTCCGACCCCAGGTAACTTGCCTTTAAAGCCTCATTGTCTCCCAAGGCCTGCCTAGAATGCCACCTCTTCCATGAAGCCACTCAGGATTGACCTGCTGGGGCGCTGATCTTGCTGCCCTTTCCTAGAGCCCTGAGACCATTTGACTTGCCCGTCTCCCTAATTTATAGCTGTCTGCTTAAAGACAGGCTTCTCACCCAGTGCGGCCCCCAACGCACAAGCTGATGACATTTTAAAAAATTGGCATTGACCTGAAAACCCCCTCTCTATTACATTTCCCTGAAAAACACATCAGCATAAAACGCGATCATGCTATAGTGCACAACCCTCCCTCCAGTCTTGGTAAACGCCGCCCTGAAATGCGAAGTAAATTTTAATTACGGGAGCAAGGCTAAAACCTTCGCCTGTGAATCCTGTCATCTTCCTTTCTTATGCTGATAACTTCCACTGTTCCTTTCCCCCAGCGGCCCTGCCCCAGCCACCAGGCTCTTCCCCAGCCGCCAGGCTCTTCCGAGGAACCGCAGGGTGTATTTCATGCTTGAGTTGGGGGCAAAAAAACAAAAAACAAAAAACAACTAAAACTACCAGGCGAGTCAGACAGAAATATTCACAATGCCCAAGTGGTAATCAAAAATTCATTTTGCTCGGCGTTGCCTCGGTTCATATCTCACTGGAGTCAGGCTGGAGTCATTAAGCGGTTTGCTCCTGACTAATTCTGGCTTACGTTTCAGAGTTGCTCCCCACTTGCTCCCTTGTAGTTGTGAGAAGGGGCCGGCTGGGCGCAGCTTTGGGCCCCCCCCAAAGACTTTCGCATGGGTGTGGATGAAGAGGGTGCAGCAGGAGGCCCCCGGGAAGTGGTCTTCATCTTCTGCACCCCCTTTACTCATTCACAAACATTGTTGTGTGCGGTTGCCTTGCTGGGGCAGGGGAGCGCCTCCCGGAGCTGATTGGGCCTTTGCCCTGGGGCGGCTCCCCGGGTCTGTCAGGGGAGGCCAGGCAGGAAACACACAGTCCTGGGCAGGAGCCATGCAGCCCTCGGGGATTTCAGCAGAGCCATCACGGGAGAGGAGAAGGCGGTTCTGCCACCTGGAGCACCAACAGGCAGTGCTGCCGAAGAGGGGGGATGGCTCCGGGCCTCAAAGGCTATGTGGGTGGGTGTGGGTGTGTCTGGAGACAGAGAAGAAGGGCATTCCAGGAGGGGAATGGCGTGTGCCAAGTATCTTACACTCCGGGCCTTCTGTCTCAGGTCCCGGCCCCCATGTCACTTCCATAACCAAGTCCCACTTGCCTTGGTGCCCCCCAGGGTCGATGCAAGGGGGGTGCGGGAGAGGGGGTACAGAATGAGGCTAGCAAGCGGGGTGGGGGGGCAGACAGAGGGTCTCACATGGCAAGCTTCCAGCTCGGGCCAGAACTTCAGTAAATGTGAGGTCTCTCCCCCTGCCATGAGGACCTGCAGGGTCTTATGGGTGAGAGTGACAAGACCTATCTGGTGGTTATCCAGACAACTGAGATGGCTTGTGGGAAGGAGGGAGGTGGGTAGGCAGACTACTGCAATAGTCCGGACAAGGTGCGCAGGGTGGCAGTGGCGGGGGTGGGGGGGGGGAGGTCTAAGGCAGAGGCATCAGGAAATGAGGGCTGAGAGACATGAACCACTGGCCTCTCACTGCTAGTAAATAAAGAGACTTTCTGATTGAGCTCAATGCTCTTTGTATCCCCGCCCAGAGGCTCAGCGGCCTGGAGGAGACGCACTTCCTGCACATGCCACTGGGGGGCAGAGCGTCCAAGGCAGGACCCCTCCGAGTCACAGCATCCAGAAACCCCAGGGCCACCTGGAGGACACAGGATTCTCTAAGAATTCCTCCAGGAAGGATTTTACAGGACTGACCGATTCCTTTGTTTCCCCCTAGGGTCCATGCATGACCTCCTGAGGAGGTAGCTCGAACCTGCGTCCCACACCTGCTATGACAACAATCGATGGCGAGTTATGCTTTGCTTCCCTCGTTTCTGCTTCTGTCTACCTCCTAGGTTGTTCGAGGGATGAAAGGGTTATGGGAGATAGTGCATCTAAGAGAGCCTCGCCTGGTACCTTCGTAGTAGGAACAGGTGGGAAAACGGAGGTTCAGAGAGATTAATTTGCCTAGGCCAGAGCTAGTAAGTTGTAGAGCCAAGCAGGTCTGGCTTTGGAACCAGAAGGTTTTCTTTTATATCTACCTACCTACCTATCTATCCATCCATCCATCCATCCACTTACCTATCTACCTGCCTGCCGATCAATCACAAGTCAGAATATTTAAACCACTATACCAGAAGCACTGAAAAAAAATATAAGTCTCTCCTTTAAAATTTAGTATTTCTGGTTACAGGAAAATATGTGTTCACTATAGAAATTTTCAAACTGTAAAACCACCATAAAGACGCAAATGAACCTCCTGGCCATCCTTCAACCCAGAGATTACCACTCGACTTTTGACCTAGCTCCTCACATATTGTTATAGTATATGTATCAGACCCCAAATTAAAATTGTGCATGGCTATTCTGTAACTTACCTCACTTCTCCTTCCCTCGGGAATAACCTAGAGCAAATCTGAAAACAGACTGGTCTGTTGAGAGGCTCACCCCATAATACGTCGATGGGTAGATTTCTATAGCAGCGCTATCTCTGCCTGTCCTCCTGTGTCAGGCCTTGCGAGAGGCCTCAGAGGGACACACAGTCCTCAGCCTGTGCCCAGGTGGCTTACAAATGCCAAAGATGCGCATTCAACCCCATTTATGTTCAGAAAGCCCTTGGTGGGTGCTTCCCACACGCCAGGCCTGGGGATCCAGCAGTGAACAGGATGGTGAGACTCTCAAGGGCTAACAGTTAAGAGCAGAGCGGCCGGCACTAAGGAAACAGAGTAATTCTAGCGGTAATTCTAGCAGTAATTCTAGCTGGGAAGCAGGGTAGGATAGGGCGTAACTGGGGAGAGGGTGACTTGAGACTGGAAAAATCTGAGAAGGCTTCTCAGAGGAGGTGACATTTAAGCTGAGCCCTGAATGGAGTCCAAGGGTCCCACCCTATCAAGGCCCAGGAGGAGTGTTCCAGAAGAGGGAACAGTAAATGGGAAGAACCCGAAGCAGGAAGGGGTTTAGAGGACTTGAAATCAGTGGAGAATTTCAGCTAGGGAGCTGACTAACACACTTCAAATAATAGACAAGATGATAGATCTAAATTGATATAAAGAGACAAAAAATTTTTAGAACTTATGTGCATTTTCCAGTAACCTCTGCTAGGTTCCGTATGGATTTCTGAGGGATGGGCAACTATGGAATACGCGTACCTGCCTAACCCAGGGGCTCTCAGCCTTAGAATCCGTTGGGGAGGTTTAAAAATCCGGGTGCCCAGGCCACACCCCCAATGAGTACCTCAGAATGTTGGGGGGCACCTGGGCCGTTCTTTAGTTTTGAAAGCTCCCCAGGTGATTCCAATACGCAGGCCCTGTTGAGAGTCACTGGCTTAAAAGGGTAAAAACAGCAAAATCATGTCACAAAATAACCGAAGAACTTCAGTGCCCCGGACACCCCAGCTGAAAATCCTTCACGCGCCCATCAGGGCGTGTTTCGGGGCTCCAGTGGGCATCTCCGCCATCTTCCGTGTGGGGCCACCCACCTCTTCCCTCCCCCATCCCACGGCTGCTGTTTTTGACTGAACCCTTCTCACAATAGGCCCCAAAGAATGGAACCACCCGCTTCTCCACAGGAGACACTGAGGCGAAGGGCCACCTCTCTTGCCCCCCAGTCACCGGCTCACCAGTGGCAGCACCTGGACAGAGCCCTGCGCCCCTGACACCCCTGCCCCCAGAGTCTCTGTTGTGCCCACTAGGCCTCCGTGCCCAGCCTGGTGTCACATGGGAACAGCCCGGCCTGCAGACTGCCTTCTGGGTGCCGTGTGACCCTGGCTGGGAGCCCCAAGTTCCTTCCGGGGATGAAGAAATGCACCTGCTTCAAAAGTGGAGTGCCCCCCCCCCCCCTGCCAAGCAGTGATCCACAGTGGTCCCCAAGGCAGCCCAGGTTTTTAGCAAAGCAGCGCCTCCTGCTGACCTGTCCAGAGAGGCCCCACCAGTGCCGGGTAGGGCGTGAAAACAAAAACCACAGGTTCCCGGGATCCACGCTGCTGACAACATCTGCCCAGACGCCCGAATGTCACTCTGCCACGGACGCCCGTCCTGCCCCTAGCAGAGGGCCATCATGCACGTCTCAAATCCACATGTGGCTCCAAGGAGGTGCGGAGGCAAAAAGCAGCCTTCTGCGGGCAGATTCCTGCCTGGGGCCGGGAAATGGGACAGAGGGCTGGCCCCCCACCTCTGTAACTGACCAAGCCCAGGAATTAGGAAGGATAAGCCAGCATGGTTGGCCACTTCCTAGGAAACTCAGCCCGGCCCTTAGAGCTTAAAATTCCCCCGCAAGACCTCCTGCAAAGGAGGACAGAGGGCCGTGGTGGAATGTAAGGTGCCCTGACCTCAGACTGTGGAATTTGCTCTGAGCTCCCTGTCGCTGCCAACCTGTTCTGCCTTCAGTCACAGAGGACCCGCTTTTTGGCAAGGGTCTCTGTCCCCCTGCCTTCAGGGTCTGTGAGCTCCCATCCCACGCCGGGCACAATTTCAGGCCATGGGAATGCGGCCAAAGCGGGTGAGGGCCAGTCCCTCCAGCATTTGCTGGCGGGACCAAGGGGAAGCCAGACCCCCGTAGTGCCATGTGACCTGGCTTCCGGGGAGAGCCTTCGGGAATACATGACAGGGCAAAGGTGGCGGTGGGGAAAAGGCCACCAGACACGGGAGACAGAGCTGAAGGCTTGAGGTTGTGCAGACCAGGGGAGGGATCTTCAGCTGATGGACTGGTTTGGGCACAGGCAGGAAGCGGCAAGGTGTTCCCAGAACAGAAAGGTCAGTGTGGCAGGAGCATAGCGTGTGATGGGGACGTGGGAGGAAATGGGGCTGCGCAGTAGGAATGTGGGTTTCGAGTATGACTGCTAGCCTGTGGGAACGAGCCCCGAGCCCCCTCCAACTGGGCAGCTACCAAGACGGCACAGGTGACAGGCTGGTCAGCCAGGGTATCCTGGAAGGGTCCTCCCTCCAGAGCTCCTTTGCCACCAGGCAAGGGCTCACAGGCCTTGGATGGGAAGAGATGAGAAGGGGGAGACCCTGGGAAAGAGAAGAGAGCAGGGGTGTCCCGGTTTCCCTAACCTGACCCAGACTCAGGCCTGATCCACTCCCTCCTAGATGATTCCAGCAGCCCCCGCCATGCCCCTGTCCCCCACCATGCCCCTGTCCCCCAGGCCTGCCCCCATAGCCAGGGAGGAGATGGGTTTGGGGCCGCCCCTCTGCCTTCAGGCTCTGAACAGAACCTCTGAGAATAGTGCCGACATCCCTCTTTGGAGCCTTCTCTCCCAAGTGAACTCACTGGGCCCTGTGGACACCCCAAGAGGCCAGGCCAACAGCCCCCCCTTTACAGACCAAGAACTGGGGACCTGCCCAATACAAGTTCTCAGACTCAAGATCCACTCCTGGCTGTTTCCCTTCTCCACTCATAAAACCAGAAGACTTTTACTTCCCTTAGAAATCACGCTAGCCTCAGGACTAGGCATCCTCTCTTCGGGAAACTGCTTTGCTCCGTTTTTAATAAAGACATTTATTTCATTGCTGTCATTACTACAATTCATTAAAATTAAAAACTTCCATTCGAAAGACACCAGTAAGAGTGAAAACGGAATACAGTCCATATCTGACAAAAGGACTTTTTTGGAAACAAATCAGAAAAGGAATCTCATAGAAAACTGGACAAAGACACATCACGGGGCGGGGGGAAAGGATATCCAAACAGCCATTATGTGTTTAACCTAAGAAAGTGCTCAGAACCATTCATCTTCAAGGATGCAAGTGAAATTCACAAGATACTAGAATTGAAATGTTGGTCAAGACATGAAGTACCGAGAACCCCCATACTTTGTGGAAGCCACCTGAAGCGGTAGACTGGAAAACTATCCAGCCATAGATACGAAAGACATTCCAAGCACATTCCCAGGACATAGCAATTCTACCCTGTGCAACAAAAACAAAAGCCTTTGTCCCCCAAAAAGCAACTATGAGATGCTCGCTGCAGCATTATCCCAAATAGCTCCAAACAACCTAAATGTTCACAGATGGTTGAATGGATGAACCAAGCCATCACTTACTGGCCAATTCCATGGAATTTGACAAAGCAATGGAAAAAAAAAAGTCAACTATTGCTCCCCACAACAACATGGAGGAATCCCAAACAATGGTGTGGGAAAGCTGCCCCGGGGCGAGTCCCCACACCCCCGAGATCACACAACTGTGTGCTGGACGGATCCCCCTGCTGGTCTCCCAGCAACTGACTCAAATCTCTCACCCCCCTCTCCTCCCTTTCAAGTAGGATACTAACATTCCCCTTCGCCCAAGCTAGAGACCTGGGATAACCACAGATCCTCTCCTTTCTCCTCTTCCAGAAGGCAGACCAGCTACGAATTTACCTCCTGCCCCTAATCCATCTCCCACCGCCCCTGCCCCCCCCACCCAGCCCCGCCTCATGGCTTGAAGCGTCGTGACAACCTGGCCCATTGCCCCACTGCTCTCCTGGCACCACAGGCCTCCCAAGTCAGCTAAGTGCCCAGCCCCGCCCCCTGCAACAGCTCTATACCGCTTGACAGCCTCATCCCTGCGTTCATGCTGTTCCATCGACTTGGAACACCCTTCCAGTCTGCCTTCTACCTGCTGACTGCCACTTTCTTATCTCTGTACTCCAGCTTAGGTGAGCTCCTATCACCTCCCTCCAACTCTCAGTCCTTAGAAAAGTGGATTAAATTTCTGTTTTGAGGTCTGCCCCCTTGCCCACTACATTCTAGGCGCCTGGTGAGCAAGGACCATGGCCCATGGCTCCCAGACAAGAAGAGGCACTGAGTAATGTTGGTTTATCTAAATAAAACGTACTCGGTCCCGTTTGGCCTTCGAAAGGAAGCCTAGACACGGACTGTTGTCCTGTTTGACTGACAGGCAGTTTCTAGGAAACAGATTCCAAGTTCACGTCTTCGGCAGTTGTGCGCCCCGGACAAGACGCCCGTGGATCTTACTCGTTTCATGCATGAAGACGGGAGATGCCTCCGCGGCTGTTGAGATAATTCACGAGGTGCCCACGGCGGGCAGGGATGGTCCCCTTCTGGGGAATTTCTCAGGGCATTATCAACCCGTCCTCCTGATGAGTCACTTAGCGGAGGGATCTTCTCTGCACGACTGACGTCCTGGGCCAGCTTGTTCTTGGTCTCCAGGGCTTCCCGGGCATTGCAGGCTGCCTCTGCTCCCCAGACCCCAGTAAGGGCCCCTGCGACCAGGAAGGTTTCCGAGCTTGCCACAAGTCCCCTGGGAGGCAGTTGGGGCTCACAATCGTGGATTTTGATCTCGGGAACCCCCAGACTCTCCCAGCACCTGAGCTAAAGCAGGTTTGCCCAGCTGATCCTGGAGCATCGCCTGGGAAACGCCCACGCCCACTGGGGGCGGGGTATGCCTGGAACCAATCAGCGGGAGCTGGACAGGTATGGGCCCACCCCACACCTGCCAAAGGGCTTCCAGGGCCTTGGTCGGCTCCAGCCCAGCCTCCTGACGCCCTGCGCATCGACGGATCCCAGAGGAAAGGAAAACCAGGTGCCTTCTAAGTGCCCCCAAGGTTCTGTGTGGCCTGAGAACATGGACAGAGACAAGGAGTTGCCCAAGCGTGCTCCTGCCTGTGATCTCGTCACCCACATGACAAGACGTGCCAGGCAGGGCGCTCCCTCTTCGGTAGAAGAGGAAACTAGATCTTGGAGAAGGAGCACGCCCCAGCTGAACCCATTCATGGCTGACCTTCAGAGCTCGGTTTCCTTGGCCACTCGGTTAGGGGGGCACTCCTGTAGCTCTCTTTTACAGAGAAGGGAAATAGGGCTCAGAGAGGTTAATGGACTTACCTGACATCACACAGCTTGGAGAAGTCTGGATTTGAACCCACACCCACCTCCCTCCAGAGCCCATTCTCTTACCCACTGCTCCAGACTGCCTTCTGAACCACTCCACTTACAGAGCCTCCCTAACTTACTTGCTCTCATGCGAAGTAGAACAATAGTAAGTATGTTACAAGAACCCGAACTGTCTCACTCTCTTCAAATGGAGTGAAACACAAAATTAGCCATTTTAAAGTACACGATTTGCTGGCACTTGGCAACCCCTTGCCCCCTATCTGTCTAGTTGCAAAAACGGTTTCTTCATCCTCAAATAAAACTCCTTACCCATTAGGGCTCTGGAGGGCGGTGGGTGTGGGTTCAAATACTGACTTTTCCAAGCTATGTGATGTCAGGTTAAGTCAGTTAACCTCTCTGAGCCCTATTTCCCATTAACCAGGTATTCCCCACGGCCTTTGACGACCACCAGCCGACTGTCTCTATGGGTTTGCCTATCCTGGACATTCCACATGATGGAATCCTACAATATGGGGCTTCTCTCACTTGGTGTTACATTTTCCAGGTTCCTCTACGGCATAGCATGTCCTCTGTTCTTCTTCACGGTTGAGTAACCCTTCACTGTATGGACGTACCACAGTTCGCTCACCCATTCGTCAGGGCACG
Organism: Potos flavus; assembly: GCA_028534135.1. Classification (NCBI taxonomy): domain Eukaryota; kingdom Metazoa; phylum Chordata; class Mammalia; order Carnivora; family Procyonidae; genus Potos; species Potos flavus. Next base: position 117,036,329 of record CM052896.1, on the reverse strand, counting down.
AGCATGCTGGTGGTATCCACCTTCTGGCTTTTATGAAGAGTGTTGCTGTGAATATTCGTGGACGAGTTTCTGTCTGAGCACTTGCGTACCATGACGTTGGGCAGCTACTGGGTTACATGGTAACTCTATGTTCACCTCATTTAGGATCCTCCAAATGGTTTTCCACAGCAGCTGCGCCATTTTGGATTCCTATCAGCAGTGTATGAGGGTCCCATTTCTCTGCAGCTTCACCAACACTTTTCATTTTTTTAAATCACAGCCACCCCAGGGGTGTTGAAGGGGTGTCACCCAAACTTTCACTTGATCAAACATGAATGCATTTATTCTAGTGCTCAGCAGACTGATGGCAGTCCGGGGCTGAAGGACATTTCATCCTACCAAATCCAATCCCCAGGAAGGACTTGGGTAAAAAGTTGTAACTCATTGAGGGGGAACGTAGTCATTGGTTTCATTCCTCTCATTTCCGTGGCCTTATTTTTAGAAGATCTGGGGTAGGGTGTGTGTGGGGGGGGTTGTAATCTCATTTCTAATCAGATTTGGGTTGTTAAGAATCTATGGGCTAGCAGGTAACAAAAAAAAAAAAGTACTCTATAATCTGTTGACATTTTGTTACCCAGAGGACTCTAAAACACATGTGCATTTCAAAATTTAATAAAACCAAAAGATAGGAGCAAATGTTTAAAGAGAATTAAAGATCTATTAACAGAAATAGGGCAAGCCAGCAAATTGCAAAACATTGCATCTAATGTTTAAAGGTCCCCTAACTCTGGGTAATGGGATCTTGAGACGTCCTATTTTTTAAAGCTCGATATATTGAGAGCACAAATTTAAAATTCAGGCTCAACCCTCAAATGCTGAGCATAATGAGAAAATGTGGCCAGAGCCAGTGTTGCAGAGTCATGGGAGAGACGGCGGAGCTGGGGGATTGTTGCAGGAGACACTTCTCTCTGGAATGCCTGAGCACTCTGCAAACTGAGAACAAGGTCCTTGGTGCTGACCCAACAGGCACCTATCTGTGAGAGTAGCCTTGCGGTTGGGAAGACACCTGCCCGAAAAAGCTTCCTGTCTATGGAGATTAGCTTGTGATCTGATGCCACCTTCCAAGAAACCCATGACAGAGTCAGGTTCTTCACGATGGCCATGGGTTTGCTCCTGGATGATCACTCACTGCCTCTGAGCCTCCGTCTTCTCCTTTCAGCAGGAACTGCACCACCTGCTCCACTGGAAGGGAATGGTGTGTGGTGCTCCTCCCCTCAGAAGGGACCCAACTGACACCAGTGCTCCCTCCTGGCCTTCAGGGGATAAGCCCTGCGCCTGCCTGGCTCGGGAAAGGTGGGGTCAAAGTCACGCACGGTCAAAAATACTCCTGACTTCCCTGAAACCACTCTTCCATCTTCAGGACCTGCGCCCAAGGAAGAACAAAAGCAAAGAACTTTCCAGGGTTCTCTCCGCATTTTGTCTGGGGCTTTCTTTTCCCAGTGGAGGCTCTGGAGACCCAGGTCCAGTATGAACAAAGAATAAAATCAGATTATCTCTCAGGTGCAATAATGGTGGTTATGTCATTTTTAAAAAATCTCTCAGAGATGCATGCTGAATTATTTATGAATGCTATCTCGTATAAGGAATTTGCTTCAAGATAATGCTATAGGAAGAGGTGAAAGGAAGGAGTATTGATGAGACCTCCGGGACTGGCCGTGAATCTGAGTGACGGATATGTTGGGGTTTATACTATTATCTCTGATTTTACATATTTTTGAAATTCTCCATAAAAATTTTTTTAAAAAAATAAGAAATGGTTGGGGCACCTGGATAGCTCAGTCATTAAGCATCTGCCTTCGGCTCAGGTCATGGTCCCAGGGTCCTGGGATCGAGCCCCACATCGGGCTCCCTGCTCAGTGGGGAGCCTGCTTCTCCCTCTGCCTCTCCCCCTGCTTGTGCTCTCTCTTGCTATCTCTGTCCCTCTCTCTCAAATAAATAAAATCTTTTAAAAAAATAAGAAAAGGCTAAACACGGTTAAACACATACAAACACAGAGCTAAGTGAAGGGTGCTCTTTACAGAGTTCACTGTCCCCATCCTAAAAGTCCACTGGATATGGAGACAGATCTCTCCCCTACCTTGTTCTCAGGGGTGCATTTTTCTAATCTACGAAGGAACGAGAGAAAGAATAACTATCACAGAGCCTAAGAACGCTCGCTCTCAGGATATTTGGTAAGTGACTGCAGAGCTTACCTGAGGGGCGAATGAGGCAAGGTGGGGGAGGGGGCGTCACAGACCCCTGCATGGAGGTCGGAGTACCCCGGACACCCTTCTCCACTCACTCTAGCGCACTACGGACCCAGACAAGGTGCTTCTCCACTCAGGGCCTTGTTCCCTGCCAACTGTCTATTTTTCTTAAAAACTACTATGACCCCTCTCTTCCCTAGGGCTTGACCAGGTACAAACGTGATGTGATGGGAAATGTGTCCCCACATCTCTGAAACCTGGAGGTCAACATCATCCCCACTCTACAGATGGGAAAAGCAAGTTCAGAAAGGCCAAGAGCTTGATGAAGGTCCGAGGGACTGAGCCAGATCCTCCGATTCTGGAAGTCTGGGCACACTTTGCTGCAAAACACAAACTCCAGGACACTTGATTTCAGGATGCCGTTGCATCCCAGCTCAGCAAGAGGAGGTCTCCAATAGAGCCAGCTATGCGTGCTCACAACCCTGATATACACGGGTCTTGCGATTCTTAAAAGAAGTCCCCGCTCATTGGCTGCCTCCCCCCACCTCTCAGATACCCCCAGGACTGAGCACCATGGACCCTGTGCACTCCTCATTCTCCTGTGTCAGCCTCTGGCTGTCGGTCACAAACACCTGTGGGCAGCTGGCTGCTCAAGGTCAGAGCCAGCCAGGTCATGGGCTCCCTGAACTCTGCTGTTCTCATTTATTCAGCGGTGGGAGGTGGGTCTGTCTGGTGAGACGCGCACACTCTGAGCCAGTCACGGGACGGACAGGAAACCTATGGGTACGGAGGACCCCGCTCCTTTTAACAACTCTCTCCCGCCCCCCCTACTGATTCATGCCAGCACGCCTCCGCATACACCCCAATTCCTGCCCCCACATCGAGATGCCGCTCAGAACCCTGAGAGCCTGCTCTGGCTGCCACAGGCTGGAACTTTTATTTTATTATGATGTTTTTATTTATAGAAACACATCATTGCTTGTGTGTCCCTCCATGTCATCCCTATACCCCGGCTCCTCGGATTCTGGAACCGCTCTTTCCGACTGGATTCACACAGCCACGGACTGTGACGGTCTGGGGGTGGGAAGTGACCATGACCCCGGAAATACACACTTCATGAGACACAGCCTGGGTTCAGAGTGTGTGCCTGCAAATCCACTGAGACGGGGACACAGAAGAGACCTTGCAGGTCTGCAAACGTCTTTATTCTGCCTTCAGGTTTGATTAGACCGCTCTGTAGGGTAGAGAATTCCAGGCCAGAATAACTTTCAGGATTTCCAGGACATTCCTCTGTGGCCTGCCAGCGTCCAGGGCTGCTAGCAAAAAGTCAGAACCCGCTCTGGGTCTCAGTCCTTTGTAGGTGACCTCTTTCTTCCTTGTTTAGGAAACTTTTAGACATTTTTCTCAATACCAGGGACAAGTTCACAATGAAAAGCCTTAGTGAGACCCTTTTCATCCATTCTGCTGAAGACCTAAATGTACTTTTCATTCAGAAATTCGGTTCCAAGAAGTGCTCTTGATTAATTTTTTAATGATTTCTGCCCCCACCTCCTTATCCTCTTTCTAGAATGTTATTCTGATGTTTGACCTTCTGATCTCATTCTCTAATTTTATTACTTTTTCTGGTTTCTGTTTATAAGTAAATCACGTTTTATTAATTATGTATTTTCAGATAATGTTCCTCAAATAAATAAGTGAATGAATGTAATCACAGCAGTTAGTACATGAACCTCATTCACAGAAAACCAGGTGTATATCTCAAGAGAGTCAGAGAAATTCACACAACTGCAGGGATAGGAATTGCCTTTTATATTTGTGTGGTAGGCAGAACAGAAATTAGGAACTCCATTCTCCCAGCAAAGAGACTGAAATCCACAGAGGTTAAGAGACTTTTCCAAAGCCACACAGCTAATAAGTGGCCGATTCAGGCATCTTCTGTCCTAAATTTCCATATCTGGGAGACTTTCTCAATTTTCTCTTTTAACCATTTTCTGAGTTCTTCACCTCTCCTGTCTGCAAATCTATGGGTTCTCTTTTGTAATTTTTTTTTATATTAACTTACTTCGAGACTTTTCAAATCTAAAGAGAAGTTTAAAGAATACAATGATGGAATGTTCTCCAGGACAGATCACATGTTAGGCCACAAAACAAGTCTCAAGAAATTTGAAATTTAACTGTGTGTCAGGCATCTTTTCTGACCACAATGGTATGAAACTAGAAATCAATTACAAGTAAAAAACTGGGAAAAGCACAAATGTGTGGAGGCTAAACAACACGCTACGAAGAAATCAAGGGGTCAACAACAACAACAAAAATCCAAGAGGAAATTTAAAAATATTTGGAGAGAAATAAAAATAGAAACAATAGTTCAAAATCTTTGGGATGCCAGCAAAAGCAGTTCCAAGAGAGAAGTTTATAGCAACACAGGCCCACCTCAAGAAACAAAAGGAACAAGAAAAAAAAGTCTGAAGTCATGGAAGAAATAATAAATATTGGAGTAGAAATAAATGAAAGACTCTAAAAATACAATAGAAAAGATCAATGAAAACAAGAGTTGGTTCTCGGAAAAGACAAACATTAATAAACTCATCAAGAGTTATAGACTCTATATAGAGTAATAGACTCACCAAGAAAAAAAGGTCTCAAATAAAATGAGAAATGAAAGAGAAGTAACAATCGATACCACAAACTACAAAGGATGACAAGAGACTACTATGAAAAAATCATATGCCAGCAAATTGGATAAGCTAGAAGAAATGGGTAAATTCCTAAAAACATACAATCTTCAAAGACTAAATCAGGAAAAAGTAGAAACTCTGAACAGATCTATTACTAGTAACAAAGTCGAATTGGTAATCGAAAAATTCCCAACAAACAGGCGTCCAGGACCAGATGGATTCACAGGTGAATTTTACTAAACATTTAATACCTATCCTTGTCAAACTATTCAAAAAATACAAAAGAAAGAAAAACTTCCGAAGTCATTCTACAAGGCCAGCATTATCCTGATACCAAAACCAGAAAAATACACAACAAAAACAAAAACAAGTACAGGCCAGTATCTCTAATGAACATAGTTACAAAAATCCTCAACAAAATTTTGACAAATCATTTTCAACAACACATTAAAAGAACCATTTACCATGATCAAGTGATATTTATTCCAGGGATGCAAGGATGGTTTAATATCCACCAATCAATCACCACATTAACAAAGTGAAGGATAAAAACTACATGATCATCTCAATTGATGCAGAAAAAGCATTTGACAAAATTTAACATCCATTCACGATAAAAACTCTACATGGGTTTAGAAGGAACATACCTCTACATAAATGAAGGTTATATAGGATAAACCCACAGCTAACATTATACTCATTGTTAAACTAAAAGCTTTCCTCTAAGATCAGGAACAAGATAAGAATGTCCACTCTTGCCACTTTTACTCAATATAATACTAGAAGTCCTAGCCACAGCAATCACACAAGAAAGAAAAGGCATCTGGGGGTGCCTGGGTGGCTCAGTTGTTAAGCATCTGCTTTCAGCTCAGTTCATGATCCCTGAGTCCTGGGACTGAGCCCCGCATCTAGCTCCCTGCTCGGCGGGAAGCCTGCTTCTCCCTCTCCCACTCCCCCTGCTTGTGTTCCCTCTCTCTCTGTGTCTCTCTCCATCAAATAAATAAATAAAATCTTAAAAAAAAAAAAAAAGAAAAGGCATCTAAATTGGTAAAAAAGTAAATGTCATTGTTTGCAGATGACATGATACTATATATAGAAAACTGAAAAAATCTCTTAGAATATATGAATTCAGTAAAGTTGCAGGATACAATAATCTATTCTATTTCCATATGCTAATAATGAACAAAAAGAAAACATTTAAAAATCCCAATTACGTCAAGAATAAAAAGAATAAAATACCTAAGAATAAATTCAATCAAGGAATAAATTTAACTCTTAAAACTCTAAAACACTAATGAAAAAAACTAAAGACCATACAAATAAATGGAAAGATATACCATGCTCACAGACTGGAAATGTCTATACTACCCAAAGCAATCTGCATATTCAAGGCAATTCCTATCAAAATTGCAACACCATTTTTCACAGAAATAGAACCACCCTAAAATTTGTATAGAACCACAAAATACCCCAAATAGCCAACACAATCTTAAAAAGAACAAAGCTACAGGTATCACGATCCAAGATTTCCAGCAATGTTACAAAGCTATAGTAAACAAAACAGTATGGTATGGCACAAAAAATATATACACAGGTCAATAGAACAGAATACGTAGCCCAGAAATAAATCCACACATATGTGGTCAATTATTCTATGGCAAAGGAGGCAAGAATATTCAATCGGGACAAGCAACGTCCAAAAGAATGAAACTGGACCACTTTCTTACACCATACAGAAATATAAACTCAAAATCAATTCAAGACTTAGATGCAAGGCCTGAAACCATAAAACTCCTAGAAAAGAACATAGACAGTAATCTCTTAGACATAAAGCTTAGCAACTTTTTTCTGGGTCTGTCTCCTCAGACAAGGGAAACAAAAGCAAAAACAAACTACTGGGACTACATCGAACCGAAAAGCTTTTGTATAGTGAAAGAAACAATCAACAAAATGTAAAGGCAACCTACTGAATGGGAGAAGACATTTGCAAATGATATAACTGATAAGGGGCTAATATCCAAAATACATAAAGAACTCACACACTTGACACCAAATAACCCCAAATAATCCAATTATAAAACTGCAGAGAACCTGAATAGACATTTTTCCAATGAAGACTTATAGATAGCCAACAGATACATGGAAAGATGTTTAATATCACCCAAATGCAAATCAAAACAACAACGAGATATCACCTCATACCAGTCAGAATGGCTAATATCAAAAAGACAAGAAATAATAAGGGTGAGCAAGGATGCAGAGAAAAAAGAACCCTTGTGCACTGTTGGTGGGAATGTAAGTTGGTGTAGTCACTATGGAGGTTCTTTAAAAAATTAAAAACAGAAACCCCATATGATCTAGGATTCCTACTGCTGGGTATTTGCTCAGAGAAAACAAGAACACTAATTTGGAAAGATATATGCATCCCTATGTTTACTGCAACATTATTTACAATAGCCAAGATACGGAAGCAACCTAAGTACCCACCAAGAGATAAATGGATAAAGATGTGTACATACAAACAATGGAATATTACTCAGCCATAAAAAATGAAATCTTGCCATGCAGGACAACGTGGATGGACCTAGAGGGTAAATGCTAAATAAGTCAGAGAAAGACTTATATCGTTTCACTTACATGTAGAATCTAAAAAACAAATGATGAAACAAAAAACAAACAGTCTCATAAATTCAAAGAACTGACAGTTGCAGGGTGTGCGGGGACAATGAACAAAACAGGTGAAGGGGATTAAGAGGTACAAACTTCCAGTTATAAAATACACAAGTCATGGGGATGCAAAATAGAGCACAGGGAATATAGTCAAGAATAACATAAGAGTTTTATATGGTAGCAGATGGTAACTACACTTACTGTGATGAGCACTACACAATGTACAGAATTATGGAATCTCTATGCTGTACACCTGAAACTAATAACCTTGTCAACTACACTTCAACAAAATTAAACATACAATGAATGCCCATGTATCCTTTACACCCACTGACCAGTTAATATTTGCCATATTCACTTTCTCTAGATCACACATTTGTTTTGCTAAACCCATTTAAAAGTAAATTGCTGAGATCATAAAATTCTGCCCTAAATACTTCAGTGCCTTTTCCCCTAGAACAAGAATATTCTCCTCTATTCCAGTGGGTTCCACCAAGGGCGATGTTAGCCCCTCCCCACCAAAGACATATTTGACAACGTCTGGAGACATTTTTGATGGTCAAGGCTTAGGGGGGAGCTACTGGTGTCTGGCGAGTAGAGACCAGAGAAGCTGCAAAACATCCTACAATGCACAGGTCAGCCTCCACCGTAAATAATTATCTGGCCTAAAACATCAACGGGACCGAAGTTCAGAAACCCTACTCCTACTCACAACACTATTATGACTATCAAGGAATTTCATCTTCGGATAGAACGTTATCTCACATATGGCTTAGATTGAGATTTCTATAGCCGTCCTCAAAGTGTGTTTTGCAAATATTTTTTTTTCCAATTCTAGATCCCACCACTGCATTTGGTGGTCACGTCTCCTTTGCTCCAGGGGAGGACCAACTTTTTTCTTCTTCTCATTCACATCTTTGAAGTCTCCACATCAGTTTCTTACATACCACTCTCCATATGATTCATTGGTTTCCTCATGCTTACATCCACACTCAACATCTTGGGAAGAAAACGACATGGGTAATGCAAAGTCTACTTTCATCCTGGGAACATAGGCCAGCTCCTTCCCTGCATAGGTGGTTCCCTCCAAATTGCTTTCCTTCTGTTTGGTTTGCAAACTCAAGGCTCTCCTGAGATGTTGGGGGACTCTTGGCTGCCTGGGCTCACGTGAGAAGCAGGAAGCATTGCCTGACTGAGGGCTTCGATTACAGGGCTATTGGGCTGTTTCAATGAGGTCCTCTGGAGGTCAGGGTCTTTTTTTTTTTTTTTTTGAGATTCGTGTTTTAATTCAAGTGTAATTAACATACAATGTTTTATTAGTTTCAGGTGTACAATATGATTCAGCAATTCTTTTTCTCAGTGCTCAAGGTAAATGTACTCTTAATCCCCTTTATCAATTTCACCCATCCCCTACTCCTCTCCTCTTTGGCAGCCACCCATTAGTTCTCTGTATTTAAGAGGCTGGTTTTTTGTCTCTTTTTTGTTTGTCCATTTGTTTTGGTTCTTAAATTTCACATATGAGTGAAATCATCTGGTATTTGTCCTTCTCTGACTGGCTTATTTCACTTAGCATTATACTCTCTAGCTCCATCCATGTTGTTGCAAATGGCAAGATTTCATTCTTTTCTATGGCTACTCTGAGTAATATTCCATTGTATATACGATACTTAGGTTGCTTCCGTATCTTAGCTGTTGTAAATAATGCTCCATTGTAAATGGGTGCACACATCTTTTCGAATTAGTGTTTTCATTTTCTTTGGGACTACACCAAGATAAAAACTTTTTCACAGCAAAGGAAACCATCAACAAAACAAAAAGGCAACCTACTGAATGGGAGAAGATATTTGCAAATGATATATCTGAGAAGGGGTTAATAGCCAAAATACAGAGACAACTTCTACAACACCAGAAAAATAATTCCATTAAGAAATAGGTGAAGGACTCAAATAGGCATTTTTCCAAAGCAGACATTCAGATGGCCAGAGGGCCCATGAAAAGATGCTCAACATCACTCATCATCAGGGAAATGCAAATTAAAACCACGATGAGATATCACCTCGTACCTGTCAGAATGGCTAAAATCAAAAACACAAGAAACAACAAGTGCTGGCAAATATGTGGAAAAAATAGAGGTGAGAGTCTCTAGATGCTCCCTTTCAGGCTGATCAGAGTCTCCAGGGAAGAACTTTCCGGTCTCCTTCGAGTGGGTACAGAACGGCTGCCAGCTTTTGGGAAGCTGAGTCGGGGAGGACAGCTGTGGGTCTCCACCCAGCACACAAATCTCCTAAACCCTCTTCTCCAAGGGCTCGGTGTCATGCTTCCCAAAGAGGAAATTCTCATTTTCTGCCACAGTCAGGACAGGGTAATCTGGCTCTGCTAAATTGGGTGGGAGTGGGGGGACGGCACCAAACTGCTTCCTGACTGTCCCCCAATCCTCCTGTCACAGTTCTGTTTTCCAGCTTCCAAAATATTCATTTTCTCTTTCTTGTCTTTTTGAATTTTAGCTTTTCAAAAAACCTTTTTGGTGAACTCATAATGGAAAGGAGCCAAGACCATGTGCATTTTCAATGCCCCACCTCTAATGGTGAGCCTGCATCCTTTAATATTTAAGTAACAGGTAGAGGCCCAAAACCCTCTACCATAGGAAATTCAGAGGAACTTCTTCCCAGAGGTCTCCAAAGACACAGGGAACTCCAGGAACACAGAACTCCAAAGAAAGGCAGTCGCTGTCGGCTGTCCTCTCCGGGTCACATGGGAGCATCAACAACCTGCCCAGTAAAGAGTCGTGTGACTTTCCTGAGAAGATCACGTTAATAATTCCCTCCTCGTTGTGGCTCAGACTCTGTCAAGTTAGCGGTTAACTTGTCGATTGCGACTCGTTTTGGTCTTGGGATAAGAGACAACCCCAAAGGTGGTGGCTTCCTTGCCCTGTGGAATGTTGGCAAGTTCCGTAGCTCACCCAGGAATCTGATTCCAGCATCCTCTCCCTAATAAGACAGCTCTGGATCTTTCCTGGGGCGAGCTTTGTCATGCTGCGGGTTCCCTCATTAACAAGCTAAATAAGTCTTTGACACATGCTTGCTGTCTCTTTGTATGAGAATTAGGTGTTTAATTTTTTCAAAAATATACTGACAGCTCTCCCAGCGCCCAGCAAGCACTCGGTAGCTCCCGGATGTATAAATCCCCATCTCGAGCCACGGACAGCAGAGTGCAGGCGGAAACACGGAAACACAGGATTGTACCCTGGCTTTCTCATGATCAGGGTCGGACGACAGACCTCCCAGCCTCTGACTGAGCAAGGCCTGGGTGTGCCTTGTCCTTTCTTCCGGCTGCATTAGAAGGCGTAGAGGGGACATTTCCTGGATGGGACCCTAGACATCCACTGGCTCCCTCGCCCCACTCCCAGGAATGTGTCACCTCAGAGTCAGATGGAAAGTTCATTCCTCAACCAAAGTCAGGCACAGGGTTTTTGGAGAGTGGCCAAGAAGACACCGAACGAGAGGTCTGAGTCTAGTCGCAGCTGCTCACCAGCTGTGTGACCCTGGGTCAGTTACTTAGGCTCTCTGAGCCTTGGGTTGAAAAAGAAGTGGAATTAATCACCCCTTCCCTATCTGCTCCAAGGTTGTCCTAAAAACCTAAAAAGATGATGCTTCTGCAAGCTCACAGGAAAATATAAAGTGAGATTTATTACCACCATGATCCTCATAATCCAGCCAACAGAGAGGTTATACCTGTTATGCTTAATGTTTTTTTTTTTAAGATTTATTTACCTGAGAGAGAGAGATAGAGAGAGAGCCCAGAGGGAGAAGGAGAAGCAGACTCCCTGCTGAGCAAGGAGCCCAGCGTGGGGCTCAATTCCAGGACTCTGGGATCATGACCTGAGCCGAACCAAGAGTCAGGCACTTAACTGACTGAGTCACCCAGACTCTCCTACTTAACTGTTTTTTAAGTTTTTAATATTGAGATGGATACTAAAGAAATAAAAGGGATATAAATAGCAACTCCGGCTTTGGGGACCTTCACCCTCGACTTGCCTGCAGTCACCTAAACCCAAGTCTGAAATCAGACAAGGTTTTGGGGTCTTTTCCCTTTTTTTTATAGAGAAAGTGGGGGGGCAGAGGGAGAGAGAGAAAAAATCTTAAGCAGACTCCATGCCTAGTGCTGAGCCCAACGTGGAGCTCGATCTCCCGACCCTGAGATCATGACCTGAGCCGAAACCAAGAGTCGGGCGCGTCACTAAGCCACTCAGGCGTCCTTAAATCAGACAAGTTTAAAAGAAAACAGTGCTGCAGCCTCCTTCCAGTTTGTTTTGTTTTTCACAGGAGTCGCATGAACGGGCACACATAGGTGTGTCTGTGGAGGGGACATCCTTACACTTGGCCGAGGCTGTGGGGACAGGGACTGGAGGTGGTGAGGGATGTAGAGACAGGCTCCCAGAAGTGCCTCCAGCTCCACTAAGTTCACCAGATGAACTTGGCCATCCAAGCAAGCCCCTGCCTTTGGCCGGAGACTGTGCTGGCCTGTTGTTTCAGTTCTAAGCTCCGAACCCCGGCTGACAACATTCAAAGGGGAGGGCACCGTTCAGGCTGAGGAGATCCCACCCTGGGTGCTGAAGTCAGGGGGCAGCCCCATAAACCTCACACTAGTCAATACACCTTCTGCTATAGGCACAAAGTTATCCCTGTTTCTGTACCTGCACCTGCTCCTGCCTGAACGAGGCGGCCATGACCTCGTCCCTCTGGCCGAGACCAGAACAGCTTATCTTGAGCATCTGTGGGCAAACCCGTCATCCTGTGACCGCCTGCCCACCAGGGAGGTCTGCGTGCACCAGCAGGACTGTGCCCCCTGCACACTCTGCTGCCCCCTTCCCAGAGGCCTGGCCCCACGAACGAGGGCTCCTAGGCCAAGGCCAAGGCAGCCAGCCCCACTTCAGTCAGTCTTGGCTTTAACTACCTAAACGTCTCAGGGCCTCCACCCCCTCACCTACTACAGGGGAATATCGGGGTGCCCATCCCACAAAAACCTGGGCCAACAACCCACTGTATGCATATAAAGGCTTTACAACGGTGCCTGGCACGCAGGAAGCTCTCGAGTATAAGTTAGGACTGTGAGTCCCTGGGCTATGGTAGACACTCGGTGAGTAGCCACATGGCCTGTGTGACCTGGGGCAAGTTTCCCTCTCCCTGCTCCAGCTTCCTCACGGTCTTGGTGCTAGGCTAGTTTGTACTGGAAACAGCCCAGATCGCCATGGACCGGTGCAGAGATTAACAAATGTGGTACCTCCGCACCGGGGAATGCTGTTTGGCGATGGGAAGGAAGGCACAGGTGCGCCTGGGGGGCTCAGTCGATTCAGCGTCAGGCTCTCGGTTTCGGCTCAGGGCATGATCTCAGGGTCCCAGGATCCAGCCCTGCGTCAGGCTCTGTGCTCCGTGGGGAGTCTGCTTTCGAATTCTGCCTCCCTCTGCTTGTTCTCACTCTCTAAAATCAATCTTAAAATCTTAAAAGAAAAAAAAAGGCAGGCACACGTCATCCGTGGTGGATCTTTAAAACTTCATGCTAAATAAAGGAGATCAAAGAGGAAGGCTATGCACTATAGGATTCCATTTACCTGAAATTCTAGACGAGGCAAAATTTCAGGGACAGAAAGCAGATCAGTGATTGCCTGGGACAAGGGAGGGGTCAGGGAGAGACTGAACACACAGACAGCAGGAGGAAATTTCGGGGATCAAGGAAACTGCTCCCTCTTGAGCACAGTGTGGTTCTACGATCACCACACACAGTTACCGAAGTTCTCAAACCGTGCACTCAAGATGGGCGAGTTTTACAATACAATAAAGCTAAAAAGTAAAAATAGTTAACAGATAGAAAATTCTAAGAACAGTGCTGATACACGGCAAGGGACCAAAGAACATGAGCTGTATCGCGACCCTCTCCAACCTCCTAGGGACCTCACATAGCGCTACCTCCCAGCCCAGGGGGCTGTGAGACCCAGTGGGAAGGGAGGCTGGCTCCACTCTTTACAGAGTGCTCCCTCTGAGCCTCAGGGCCTGGGAGCCGAGGGCTGAGAGCCACAGTCCCACAGTAGGAAGGAGGCGGTCACCAGCGCATTACACCATAAGATACGCCAGATCGGGGAGCACAGGGGAAGAGTCTAGGAGCGGTGGAGAAGCACGAACCCGTACCCAGAGGCTCCAGTTCATCCTCATAAATGCCAGTGCTCAGGGGAGTGGGGAGCGCCGACCCAAGTCCTCTTGGGTTGGCCCATCTAGGCACGAAGGCTTTGAGCGTGAGCTACAAGCCGATGCAGAAGCTTGCTCCAAATGGGGATCATAAGGATGGTAGCAAACCTTAATTCATGGTAGATGCTTGAAGATCGGCCTGATCTACAGACCCACTCTCATCAACGCTCTGACAGCCCGGTGATGTGAACGGAGATTGACACAAACCTCTCCCCAGTGAGTGCCGGCAGCGGTCCTTGCCCGCCGGGCCTCCAACACAGGAGTGGTGATAGACCGTGGGCAGACCACGACTTGGCCCATACTTGGCTGCCGGGGTGTGCCAAGGAAGGCAGCCCCCAGTTCAGGCCAGGCCTCCTGTGGGCCACATGGGCAAAGCTGGAAGGATCAGGCACAGGGGAGGGCAAGAGCAAGGCAGGAGAAAAAGGGACCTGTAGGGCACATGAGTGGGCTGCCTGACCCCATTGGGGGAGGAGGGCAGGAGATGAACTTCGTCCAACATACATTTACTGGGCACGCGCCAGATAACATTTGAGATTCTGCTGGATGACCGGTCAAGAGGACCATCTTGATCACCAATTTGTCATGCAGTGGGGGCAGATGGAGAGGCTCTGAGTTCTTCTAGGCAATCGGGGACAAGAGACTTAAGGAGGAGGCAGCTATATAAAGCCCAGGGAAAAGTGTGCCTGGTCAAGGGAACAGCAAATGCACATTCGAGTCCTTCCCTCCTTCCCCAGTTTCAGCCTCCAGTGATGGGGGGCGGAGGACTCTGGGAGTGAGGAGAAGACCATTCTCCCTTGAGCTGTGTGCTCCAATGTCACCTCCTCTTGCCCACTGCCATGGTCACCCTGTCTCCTCCCTAAGCCCTTGCAGGTGTTCCGTACATACACCTGTTTCCCGCCATGTGTTTACAGATAACTACTCGTGCTTTCTCTGCCTCTCCCTTTTTCCTCCCCAAGGGCAGTGGTCCAACCCTCCTTACTTTGTAGCTCTTCCCCTGCCACTTCCCTTTGTCCTTCCCACCCCTCTTTGGCCCCAAGAACCTAGCACAGAGCTCTGCCTGGAGCAGGGGTGGGGGTCGCCTAAGGAGGTACCCATGATGGTCATGGATCCAGTCCTTTCTGTGAAAGTTTGGGACCACCACATGCTGACCACCAACTGGGGCTGGGTGGGGAGCGGAGGAGCTCACGATGTGTCCAGAAGGGCAGCTATTAGGATATCACCTATGTGACACATTAATAATGATAATTATGTCAGGAAAGCAGTAGTGAGAAAAACAGAAAGAGTGACTAGCTCTTCCCAGGGGCATGGGGAGCACTAGGGGCGAAGGGAGCGCAGTTTCAACTGGATGTTGACAAATGAGGTTGGAGTCACCAGACGGAGGATGCCAGGAAGGACCCCGCACAAGAGAGGGGAGAGGGCAGGGTGACACGGAAGCATCCGAGGGTGACACCATCAGGCTTCAGGTGGCCATGACCCCACGCAGTAAGCTCCCGATGCCCGACCCCAGGCTCAGCATTGAGCGGACCTGCTCTGTCTTCACGCTCGCCCCTGCCACCACCACCACTCAGATGGGGACAGGCTCAGCCAGAGCTGAGCCGTCTGGTTCACGTTCCTTGCAGCACCGTGTGGCACCCATCCCACAGGGAGAACGGCAGGGGACCCAAAAAAAAAAAAAAAAAAACCTAAGTTTTCCCTTCTTGATTTTTCCTTCTCCCTTCCTTTGTTATTTGTTTTTAAAAACCAACCCGCTCCAAGTTTCATTAGCTTGGCCAAGAGCAATTTGGCTAGGCCGACGGCTTCTTCTTGTGTGCTCCTTGCAGAGCAAAGAACCCCGGGGACCGCTTGGAGTATACAGTAGGTATCCAATGGTTGCTGACCAAATGGCACTGTGGGTTCAGCCTGGAGCTGCTGCCTGTCTTTGCACCTTTGTTCCACAAAAGTTTTTGAGCAGAACGTGTTGACCCAGCACAGGCGCCCGTGCTGCATGGGGCTTACCGTGGGGACAACCTTGACAACTTTAGAAAATGGCTTCCTGATTTGTAAGATAAAACTTACATCTACCTGGAAGCTAGAAGCCATCTCTACCAGGAGCCCCCAAGGCCTTTTTATGGGTGCCCCCTCCTGTACGGGCTGCATGCGTATATTGGCTCACTGACCTGATAACTACAATCAAGGGAGCCCATTCCACCTGCTGGACCCAAGAGGCAGGCTAGTGAACCCAGAGGGCCCTGAGGTCAGACACCAGGGCCCCCTGAATCAGGCTCGGGTTGGACAGGGAAGCTGAGGCCCTGGGGTTTCTATTTTAGCCCAACCACGCAAGGATAGGAAAGTCCCAGGCCTTGTGCCCAAATCTCAGAACCACACTTGCTCCAAGGTCCCCATGTTCTAGGCCATTACCAGCACTCATCACTTCAACGAATGTTTCCTGAGCACCTGTGAGCCGGCACTTACACAGGGTTCTCCTTGCCCCAGAATAACAGGCCTCCCAAGGCTACACAGCCTTTGCCTGTCCCAACACACCCTTCCCCCCACACTCCCCCCACCGAAGATCCTCCACTCAACCCCCGTTTCTCTAGGCTCCATGTCCAATCAGCAGCTGGGCACCTGTCCCTACTTGGAGGACCCGTGGAAACCTCAAGTTAATATTGAGCAAAGCCCACCCCCATCCACACCCTGACTCAGGTGTCATTCTGACTCCCCCGCCCCCCCAATTATCACCCTGCTTCCTTTTCCCACCGAACACCATGTTCATCGAGGATTTCTCTCCCCTTGCTTGCTAGATTATAGCATCATGAGGATGAGGGCTTTGTTTGAGCGTGTCACTGTCCCCAGTGCCTAGCAAAGACCAAACTTGTTGACTGAATGAATCTGGGCTCCCCTTGCCTCTGAAAGGTCTCTCCCTCCATTCTTTTCTAATTCAACCTCCACTTGCTTTATTTTTACAAAGTGACTTCACAGCCAGAAATTCTTGTAGCTGAGATCTCAAGGCTTTAAGAAAATTAAGCTGTGCCCCTGTCTCCCTTCCCAAGCCCCTCCCTCCTAGCTCTACTCCTCTACCCCTGTGACATTTTCCAAGGAGAATGCCCGAAGCTGAAGGTTGTGTTGGGTTTTTTCGTATTTTTTTTTGTTGTTTTTTTTTTAGCTAGCGCAGGGAACATTTTTGCAGTTTCAAATGCTATCTTCAGCGAAAAATGTCCTATTACATAATCCATCAACATCCCCCAAGATGGGAAACATGTAGGGAAGGATGCCGACTGTAGGAAAACTGAGCCACTCAACAGCCATGGGCAGATTTTGGCCATGAACACTTGTGGCTTTTTCCATCCCGACAAGTCCTACCTGAAAGCTGGGGCCGGCGCTTCCCGGAAGCATGGCAACTCCATGTCTTTTTATTTATTTATTTTTATTTTAAATTTTATTTTATTATTTTTTTATTATTATTTCTTAAGATTTTATGTATTTATTTGACAGAGAGAGAGAAAGAGTGAGAGACAGAGCACAAGCAGGGGGAGCAGGAGAAGCAGACTCCCCACTGAGCAGGGATCCCGATACGGGACTCGATCCCAGAACCCTGGAATCATGACCTGAGCTGAAGGCAGACACGTGACTGAGCCACCCAGGCGCCCAAACACGTCTTCTTCTAAGAGGAAAATGTTCCCTTTCACGTCACATGTGTACCGAAAAGGCTGGACGACTTGATTCTAATTACTTTCACACACGGAATGCTGATCCTCTGAAATGCAACAGGACACCGGTGGCCACGTAAGGCAAGGACGACCTTCGGGCCGCAGAAACGAAGAGCTCCACAGGGACCTGGGAGCATGGCAGGTGCCAAGGGAGGGATGGCGGAGCCGGGGGCCGAGCTCGCCACTCACTAGCTGGTCACCGTGGCCAACAACGTGAACCGGATGGATGGGCGATGTGCGGGGGTCATGCAGATCAAAGGACGGGCATCCTTGAAAGGTCACCGATCTAGTGGAGGTGAAGGATAGTCCAGAAAGCGAGCACTGAACTTCTCCACAAGCCACTGCTCACCTGCCCTATGGGGCATCGCTTTATCTGCGAATGAAGACAGGGATAATTTTCTCCCTCCCAGGGCTCCAGTGAGGATAAAATGACGGGAGTAACTGCGTCATACCAGTAGGGTTTGGGGCAGGGGTCCTCCAGACACTATTAAAAACTAGAGGCCTTGCAACAAATAAACCCATATCCTCATCAGCTCAGCGGTGAGCAGGAGAAGCAGCTATGTACAGACCCTTGTGGGGGACCTCAGATGCTGGATGGGGCGTGGCCCGGGAGGGGTGCACCCCCACGCCCACCGTCCAGCTCTTCTGTGCTCCACTCTGAGCCAACCCCCCTTCTCCAGCAGCCATGCCCAATCTCGGCATCTGGTCAGGCCTTTCTGTAATCTGTTTAAGTACACAATACATATTTGTTGTACAAGCACAAAATCTCCAGACAGATAAAGAACAAATAGATCAGTTAAAAGAGAAGTTACAAAACTTGAAATGAGAATTTTTTTTTTTTAGATTTATTTGTTTGAGGGAGAGGGAGAGTGCACACGGGAGCAGGGGTGGGTGGGCAGAGGGCAGAGGAGAAGGGGGAGGGAAAGACTCTCAAGCAGACTCCCTGCAGGGTACGGAGCTCGAGCTCACGACCCCGAGACCACAACCTGAGTCAAGACCAAGAGTTGGACGGTTAACCGACTAAGCCACCCAGGCTCCCCAAGAATGGTTCTTTTTTTTTTTTTTTAAGATTTTATTTATTTATTTGACAGAGAGAGAGAAAGATCACAAGTAGGCAGAGAGGCAGGCAGAGAGAGAGGGGGAAGCAGGCTCCCCGCTGAGCAGAGAGCCCGACGCGGGGCTGGATCCCAGGACCCTGAGATCATGACCTGGGCCGAAGGCAGAGGCTTCAACCCACTAAGCCACCCAGGCACCCCGAGAATGGTACTTGAACAATAGTCCTACACATGGGAAACATGGACACCTGGGAAACGAGTTTAATGCTAAGGATAAAAACATTCATCGCACCAATTAGTCACCTTGTAACAGAATTTTCTAATTAACAAAGGGTCACCAAAGTTTGTTTAAAAACAAAGAATTTTATATCCTGCAGATGGCAAACTAGCATCTTGTGGAAAACAGTTTGAGAGATCAAAGTCTTAAAATATGTGTGTACTCAGCCCAAGTAATTCTGTTTTCAGGAAAGTATCTTAAGGGACAATTGTAAATATTTTTTTGAAAGTGTTTTCGTGGAAGACATTTATGTCCACACTTTATTTAGGACAGCAAATGTTAGAAACCGCCTAGAAATCTAACAATTTAAGTCAATAGTTTAGGTTACTTAATGGTGTAGTCACTTTTCAGGACATAATGCAATTATGCAAAGCAATCCTTGGCATAAAAACAGAAAACATAGATCAACTGAATAGAACAGAGAGCTCAGAAATAAACCCATGCATAGGGCCAATTAATTTATGACAAAGGAGCCAATGGGGAAAAGACATTCTCTTCAATGACTGGTGTCGGGGGAAACTGGAAAAGAATGAAGCTAGACCACTGTCTTGTGTGGTGCACAAAAATTAATTCAAAATGAAAGACCTGAATTTAAGACTGAAAACCATGAAAGTCCTACAAGAAAACATAGGTGGTAAGCTCCGTGACATTGGTCTTGGGAATGATTTTTTGGATCTGACACCAAAAGCAAAGGCAACAAAAGCAAAAACAGGTGGGACTATATCAGCCTAACAAACTTTTACACAGCAAAGGAAACCATCAACAAAATGAAAAGGCAGCCTAGTAAATGGGAGAAAGTATTTGCAAATCATCTATCTGATTAGGGGTTAATATCCAAAATACATAAAGAATTCATACAGCTCAACAGCAAAAAAAAAAAAAAAAAAAAAAAAAATCTGATTAAAAAATGGGCAGAGGACCTGAATAGATAATTTTCCAAAGAAGACAACAGATGGCCGACACATGAAAAGATGCTCAACGTCACTCATCATCAGGGAAATGCAAATCAAAACCACAGTGAGATACCACCTCCCATCCATGAGAATAGGTAGTATCAAAAAGACAAGAAATAAGTGCTGGCAAGGACACAGAGAAAAGAGAACCCTCATGCATGATAAATTGGTGCAAGCACTCTCAATAACAATATGAAGGTCCTTAAATAATTAAAAGTGAAAGTACCTTATAATCCAGCTATTCCACTTCTGGGTATTTATGTAAAGAAAATAAAAACACAAATTTTAAAAGATATCAGCACCCCCATGCTCACTACAGCATTATCTACAATAGCCAAGACATGGAGACAACTGGTCTCCATCGATGGATGAATGGATAAGAAAATGTAGTATATATACAATGGAATATTACTCAGCCATAAAAAAGAATGAAATCTTACCATTTGTGACAACACAGATCTGTTCATAGTTATACTGATTGAGGGGAGAAGGGCTGTGCTTACAGATGGGGGGTTCAACAGGGCAGTTCCTGCTGAATTTCTTTCTACCATGGGAAGGTGGGCTGTGACTCTCCAAAGGACAAGAGATGCACCTTTTCCGGGGCCCCTGGGTGGCGCAGTCAGTTAAGCATCCAATTCTTGGTTTGGGCTCTGATTGGTCATGATCTCAAGGTTCGTGAGATCGAGCCCCACCTCTGGCTCCAAGCACAGCACGAAGTCTGCTAAAGTTTCTCTCCCCCTCTCTCCACAAACGCTTGCTCTCGCTCTTTCTCTCAAATAAATAAATCTTAAAACAACAACAAGATACATATTTCCCAATGTCCTTTACCACAAGATCATCTTCAGGGTTTATCTTCAGGGTTCCAACACCTTGGAAGATGCTCCGGCAAACTGTGCTGTTTACAAGGACACCTGCAAGTCTCTGGAGAGATACTGGTACTTACTTCCCTCACTACTCTTCCTTGGTCACATTTTTACTATCTCACATTTCACACAGATCCCATCTGGGTTTGAATCCCAGCCCCTCAACATCCTAGTCAGAGGATCTTGGGTATTTAACGGTCTCTTCCTCGTTTTCTTCATCGGCAACATAGGGACAACAAGAATAGCTACTTCGAAGGGTGGGATCCCACTTTCTGAATAAGACAAGAACAGTATGACTTAGCCAATAAAGAGGAAGAGATGATTGTTTTTATATTCAACTCCATGTCGTTATAATGAAATTGCATTACATTTTTAAAAAATTAAATGAGTTCATATTTTGTTAAGCAATTCAGAACAGTGCCCATTAAATGTAAGCATGACATATGTGTTTGTTAAATAAAGAAAATCCTCACAACACATATCAACAACCTTCTCAACTGGCTAAAGTCCTTCGTGGCATTCAGTGGTCATTTTTCACAGATTTCTCATTTCACAAAATTCTGATTGATTTAGTCAATCATTCAACAATGAATGAGTATCTTCTGTTACCTGGGCTTTGTTTTAAGACCAGGAACACAACAGAGGACAAGGCAAATGATCATGGCATTTAAAGAATATTCTAATGATGGGAGTAAAAAAATTAAAGAAAAAAATTCAGATAGTGACCGATACTTTTAATATAAGAGAGGGTAATAGGTGGGGGGAATCTAGAGGGTTAAGCAGAGAAGGCATTCTGAGAAGGTGATCGTGGTATTAAAGATACAAAGGAAACAACCAGGTAAAACTCTGGGGAAAGGAAAGAGACCAGCAAGTGCAAAGGCCCTGAGGCAGGAATGAGCTTGGCCTATTTGAAAAACAGTACTAAAGCCAAGATGGCTATAGAGTGAGGTGACCAAGAGGTAAGGGGTTTGGAAGCCACTTGAAGGTTTAATACGGCTAGTGAAAGTGAGGGGAAGTAACATGACATAATTTACATTTCTAAAAGATCACCCTACATTAATAAGACAATTGGGTTTATCTACTAGAAAAGGTGACATTGGATTCCTCTCTTACAACGGTCATAGAAATCTATACCAGGCAACTTACAAATGTGAATGTGAGATGAAAAACTATAGAGCTTTGAGGTGATAAAGTAGAAGAATTTCTCTGTGACTCTGAGGTGGGGAAATCAACCTTTAACAAAGCACAAGGAACATTAACTATATAGACTGACACATTCGGCTCTATTAAAATGTGACCTCTCTTCATCAAAAGACACTCTTAACAGAAAGATGGCGAGACACAGACTGGGGGATATTTGTGGCAAAAACCAAAGAACTGAGATCCAAAATACACGGACAACTTCTACAAATCAGTAAGGCAGAGCACCTGTAGCAAAATGAGTAAAAAGACATAAATGAGCGATTCACCCAGAGGCTACCAAGTAGCCATTAGACTATGAAAATCAGTCTCAAATCAGAAGAGTACAACCCGAAGGAGATAGCACCACACACACACCTAAAAAGGCTCTAACAAAGGCCGCCGATACTCAGCATTGACAAGGATATGGAGTAACCAGAATTCACAGACACCACCAGGAAAATAAATACCAGGGATAGTAAATGGATACAAATGCCTTGGCAAACCACTTGGCTGTATGGTCCAGTAATCCTATTTCTAGGTATTTCTAGAAATTACCCTAGAAATAAGGGTAACCATACGTACCAGGTGACATGAACAAAGTTGTATTTAAGAACATTATTGGTTGGGGCGTCTGGGTGGCTCAGTGGGTTAAGCCTCTGCCTTCGGCTCAAGTCATGATCTCACGGTCCTGGGATTGAGCCCTGCGTCAGGCTCTCTGCTCAGCAGGGAGCCTGCTTCCCCCTCTCTCTCTGCCTGCCTCTCTGCCTACTTGTGATCTCTTTCTGTCAAATAAATAAATAAAATCTTTAAAAAAAAAAGAACAATATTGGTATTCACCCCATACAGGAAACAACCCAAAGATCTAACAAGTGCAAACGGATAAACTGTTTAGTATTCCATTGTGTAAGATATTCACAATGACAGCAATGAACTACAGCTACAAGGAACACAGAGACAAAACTAGTAACTGAGTAAAAGCAGACAGACATGCGCAATTTAGTATAACTTCCTTAATATAAAGGTTTTTGGGTTTTTTTGGTTTTTTTTTTTTTTTTTGGAAAACAAAATTTACCGGTTTTACCTACTTCGGAAATTTAAGACAGTGATTACACATAGTTCAGGATGCTAGTTACTGGAGAAGAAAGGGTGTGGTTGGCAGAAAGCATGCTGGGGAGTTTCTGGGGGTCCTGGTAATGCTCTATTGCTTGACCTGAGTGATCTTTACTAGGATTGCCACTTTATTGGTTACACTTACATTTTTGTTTTTTGTTTGTTTGTTTTTAAGATTTTATTTATTTATTTGACAGAGAGAGCGCGATCACAAGTAGGCAGAGAGAGGCAGGCAGAGAGAGAGGGGGAAGCAGGCTCCCCGCTGAGCAGAAAGCCTGATGCGGGGCTCAATCCCAGGACCCTGAGATCATGACCTGAGCCGAAGGCAGAGGCTTTAACCCACTGAGCCACCCAGGTGCCCCTACATTTTTGTTTTATGCACGTTTCTGCTAGTGCTAATATCAGATTGTTTTAAGGAGGTCTTAAAAAAGCATCCTGGTTGTAGTTGGAGTAGACTATTGGGGAGAGGGAAAGCAGAGTGCTCGGTAAGATGCCCTTCCTCGGCTCTAGAGGAGTCCAACAGGTGAGGCTAGAGGAGGTCAGACTCTTCCCAGGCTAGGCTAAGGCAAGAACAGTCTAGATCCCTAGGCTAGAGAAGACAGGACAAGCACTCTAAGCTTTTAGCTTCCTACACTAAATCATCACCCTGGATTCTATCAAAGAGGATGGTGGTCAGAACTGGGGAGATAAAAATGGAGACAGGGAAAGGGAGAGAGTCAGGATAGGTTGGGGAGGTAAGTGGGTCAGATAGGCGGGGTTCAGGAAAGCTGGCCATGTGATGGCTTCTGGCTTGCCCGCCTGGACAGCTGGTGATGGCACTAGGAAGATAAGACTGGAGGTCGGCATGGGGAGGGGTGCAGGAGGACATCAAGAATCTGTGTGCATCGTGTCAACCTGGAGGGGCCTACTGACCCTCCCAGAGGAGGCGTCCAGAGGCCAGTGGATAGTGGAGCCTGGTGCTCCCCACGCTAAATCACTCACCCCTCCTACACGCCAGCCTCCCAGCACCTCCTGAACATGTTCTACGTGATGTCAGTCTGTGATCCCAAACAGCAGAAACCCCAAGCATTTTATCATTGCTGAAGGTCAACTTAATTTAAAAATAAACACGTTTTGGGGTGCCTGGGTGGCTCAGTGGGTTGAAACCTCTGCCTTCGGCTCAGGTCATGATCTCAGGGTCCTGGGATCAGGCCCCGCATCGGACTCTCTGCTCAGTAGGGAGCCTGCTTCCCCTCTCTCTCTGCCTGCCTCTCTGCCTACTTATGATCTCTGTCAAATAAATAAATAAAAAATCTTAAAAAAAATAAACATGTTTCAAAGGAGGTCATCATCATTTGCCCTTTAGAGGGAGGCAAAAAAAAAAAAAAAAAAAGGTGAGGGAGACCTTATCCCAGTTGAAAGCATTTAAAGGACCTATCTGAACACTCTTTTCCCCCCAGTTCCTACATAATATTTCTATCTTGTGTCCCCTCCATGCAGAATGGAAACAAGTAATTTTAGGAAGAGGAGAATTTTGAGTAGAAAAGAGCCCAGTTCAGTTTCTCTCCCTGCTCCACATTTTTTGCCCAAACAGCCGGCCTTGCAGATTCTCAGCAGGTATCGTACTGAAAACACACGCTCGTCAAATTTCACTTTGGGCCTTAAGGAACTCTACGTAGCCGACTTCTCCATTTATTTCATTCTCCCCAAAGCAGTCTAAGATGGATGGACACAAACTGCCTTCCCCTGTCACCATTTCCAAATGCGACACCTGTCGGTCACAAAAACGTTTCTCGTTGTCGTAAAATACACAGGACCTGAGATCCTCCATGTTCACCACCTTCAAGTGTTCAGTTCAGTGGATAAAGTAGAGTCACGCAGCCTTCAACACCATCCATCTCCAGAACACTTTCTATCTTGCAAGACTCAAACTCCATCCCCACTACGCAGAACAACGCCCCATCCCCCTCCCTCTAGCCCCGGGCACCCACCATTCTTCTCCTATCCTTGTCAATTTGACTGTTCTACGTAATGGATACAAGTGAAATCGCACAGTAACTGTGTTTTTGTGACGGGATTATTTCCCTTAACCAAATGTCCTCAAGGTTCATCCATGTTGGCGTGTTGTCAGAACGGGCTTCCTTTTTTGGGGCTGAATGGACGTACCACATTTAACCCATTCATCCACTGAAAGACATGGGCTGGTTCCACCTTTTGGCTGTGGTCAGTAACGCCCCTCAGAACATGGATGTCTCTTAGAGGCCTGAAATGCAACATGGATTGTTCCTCGTTTCCTAAATGAAATTTAATCGAGTTGCCCAATTTCTGGCTTTACACCAGGATTTCCTATTCCTCCTTACAACCAAGTTTTCCAGATAAGTCTTTATTGAGTTCAGAAGAACTCCCTGGAGTTCAATGGTGCCAAGTCCTATCAGAGATTTCTTCTTACCCTTTCAAGGCTGTAACATTCGGTTACCCTTTGTTGAGGAGAGAGCCCTGCTGAGTCTCAGAGAAGCGGACTTCCAATACTGAAGGGAGAATGTAATTATCCAATGAATACTCACCAGAGCTAGAAACAAGATAGAGTAAAATGCAAAGGAAACAACGCCACTCAGCCCCAGCACAAAGAAACACCCCACCTCCAATTACCAGAGATGCCCGGTCAGCCCCAGATGGCCTCTGGAAGGTTCATTCGGCACTGAGAGTGCATTCTCTGTACCGTGTGAGTCGAGAGGTGCTTTTTTTTTTTTTTGGCTTCGTGTTCAGCCATCAAGAACAAATAGCCATAATGTGTGTGACAGTGACAAGCACACCTGGGTTATCAGGACGGCAATGGACGTGAGGGGAGAGGAGCCTGATCCCAGAGGGAACCAAAACGTGACCTGCTGCAGAGTCTGGGCTTCATCCCATATCCCTGGAACACGCCGAAGCTTCGTCGAGGAGGAGGACACAGCCCGTGATGTGACAATTTCCTGAGCATGTCCTACGTTCCTGGCACTGTGCCATGCAATGTGCATTCTATTAATTCTATTCTACTAATTCCTATAATCCTCACAACCCAGGCCCTGCCATCCCCACATCACTGCTGGAGGAACGAAGAGACACAGAGAGGTCAAACAGCTGACGCAAGGTAACACAGCAAGGAAGTAACGGATCTGGGCTACACATTCAGCTGCTCCAGCTTCAGAGCCTGTGCTTTCACCATGAAGCTTTACTACCTTGTAGCAGTTTGCAGAGACTGTTAGAGGCATAGAGATCTGTGCATTCTGGCGCTGTAAAGAGAAAAGCATGGAAAAGGTCACAGTAATACCGTCAGAGCTCCACGTTTCCTGTTTGGGCTAAGCGGGGGCAAAGCAAGGACACAGTGTGGGTCAGCCCCCCTACTTTTCATAGCACGTGCACACCTTCAAGCACACGTGACACCCGACAGTCTGGAGATGGGAGAGGGTGAGCTCCCCACGAACCCAGCAGTGGAAAGGCTTCCCACCAAGCTACCACACTCAGAACATCTCACCCGGCCGGCTCGCATGGCCACTGTCACTCGTAACCGCTTTGGGTGACCTCCAGCTACAGAATAGCGACAGGTCCTCCAAAGCATGAGAACTGGGCGTGGCCAGATGCCCCTGAACTTGAGGCAGGCAGGGCTCTCAGGCCCAGCAAACCTGAGCTTCCCCCTCTGTCCCTCACCCCTTTCCCAGCCCGGTCCTGGCTCCTAGCATTCGGGCAAAGAGATATATTAAGATACCAGACCAATTTCTGCAGGAACTGAAGTTCCCACACCCTGCAGGTCGGCATCTCCTCGTATAAAACCTGGAGTCCGAGGACCCCAACGTAGGGCTAGCTGTCAGCACGCCGTCAAATCTCTCCAGCCCCAGCTTCCTCCTGTGAGCGAGCCCCCAGCAGACTGCCGTCAGCAGCCAGATGAAATGTCCTTTGAGTGTCCATGGCTCACCAGACCCTGTGTCCCATCTGCCCTCTCCCCCATATCTACACCTCCCTCTCTGACTCCAGCTATGCCTGCCTCCTTGCTGCTCCCCAGACCAATCGTGCCCTCCCCTGCAGCTGATGGCCCCTCCGTGTCCACGAGCCTGTCCCCTGCCTCCTTCCCACAGATGCCCCACATACCATGTTCTCGAGGAGGCCGTGACTTTGGCTGTCTGTAGGAGATGCCAACTGCCCCACCCCCAGCAGCTTCTAGCGGAGGTCCCCTTACCCTGCTCTTTTTCCCCCAATTGCCACTAGCACCTTCTAGGGCCTTGCTACTCAACGTGTGGCCTGGGGACCCATAACAGCAGCAGCCCCCAGGAGCCTGGGAGAAATGCAGAATCCCAGGCCCCACCCCAGACCCGCTGGATCAGAGTCTGCATTTCCACAAGGCGCCCCAGGGGATATGTGTGCACGCTTGGGTGTGAGAAATTCTATCCTGGCTTTGTGTGCTTTGTTTCTTTATTGTGCCTATTCCCCCACCACCACCAGACTGGAAAGCTCCACGAGGGCAGGCATTTGTCCCTTCTAATCTCTACTGGGTCCCCAAGCTACAAAGGTAGTGGCCACGTTGCAGATGTGCTAATAGACAACGAACAAATGAATAATCCAAGAGCAGCGAAGGTCAGGATAATGCAGAGTAGGATTTGTGGTGGCCTTTGCCGGGGGCAGGTGAGCTCACAGACGTGGGAGACCTGGCCTTGGGTTTCTGACAGCCAGGCCCCTAGGACCAAGCTCCCTGGCAGGGCCAACCAGGACGTGACCTGATTCATTTCCTCAGCATCAGGGTCTGGTTACCTCCAGTGCTGTGCAGGCCCATCGGAGTGACCCCCCTCTCTGGGCCGGCTGTGCAGAAGACTCGTGGGAAGGCTGTCATAGACGCAGGCGGGACAGGTGGAATCGGAGCGCTGATCAGAGATAGGGTCACAGCGCCCTCAGAAAACAGTGCTCCAGACCTCCCCCCAGCTGTGCTGGACCAGGCCCTGCCATCCTGAGCTTCTCTAAGCTTATGTGCAGGAAACCTGATGGTGACAATTCCCTTTCCCATGGCACAGCCCAAGGAGTATGCAAGAGAGCTCCCCGGGGACCCTCGTATAAGGGCAAGAATCCCACTTGTGAGGGCCCCACAAAGTCCAGTGTCCGCACAGAAAGGACATGAGCAAGAGCAAGCAGGGAGGGGACACAAATGTGTCAAACAGGAAAAGATCCTCAGCCTCACTCGGGAGTGGAACAGAAATCAAAACGCCATCGAGATTCCAAGACTCTCCCTCCACACTGGCAAGCACAGGTCTGCCAACACCACGGGCCGTCCCATCCCCGGCTTGTCCGACAGAGGTTGTCACGTGGTACAAAGCTCAGTGGAGGGTCACATGACACCGTTTCTCAAAACCACAAATTCACACACCCTCCGGCCCAGGAACTCTCCCTGTCAGCTACTCATTGCAACACTGCTTCTGCCTTCTTCTGCTTCGATCATCTACGTGGGCAGGTGGTAGGGAGCGAGTTAGCTAGATCGTAGCGCATCATGCAACAGGATACTACAGGAAGAGAGAGGTGTACTTACCCAAGATCTGGGTTGACCTCCAATAGCAAGGAAAGGTACAGAGTGGTATGCATGCCATGCCAACAACTGGGTGACATCTGGGAGCTATCACAGCCCCATGCTCTGGGATACCCATGGCAACACCTGGTAATGGGGTGCCTTTGGGAAAAGGATCTGGGTTACTGTGGGACAGAGCTAGTAGGGAGAATTTTTATCATATCCTCTTTTGTCCTTTTTGAATTTGAATCCTATGATTCAAATGATCATATGATTACTTATTTACTCAACGAGTAAGTTGTTAAAAAATTCCCTATACTGAACTGAAGTTTCTCTCCCGGGTCATCTTAAAAGCACCATCGGGGTATCCTAATCAGAACTCTGAGGGATTCTAATTCACAACTTCCCAACCTCTCCAGGTCACATTCTCAGACAACAGGACTATCGTGGACTAAATGTTCAGACCCTACCCCCAGTATTGAAATCTTAACGCAGGGCAATGAGTATTAGGAGGTGGGACCTTTGGGAGCTATTAGGTCGTGAGGGTAGAGCCCCTCACAAAGGACATTCTTGCCGTTATACAAGGATCCCCAGAGTGCTCTCTTGCCCTCTTTCCGCCATATGGGGACACAATGAAAAGTCAACAGTCTGCACCCCGGAAGGGGACCCTCGCCAGAACCTAACCATGCTGGCACCCGAGCTTGGAACTCCAGCATCTGCCACTGTGAGAAAGAAATTTCCATTGCTTACAAGCACCCAGGCTATAGTATTTTGTTATAGCAGCCCGAAAAGGCTAAGATAGGGACTTACTTCCACAGATCGCTGACAGCATTTCCTAAGTATAGATTTCATTTTTACGTAGCAGGCAGCCTCAATTTCCAACAGGTACCTTGGTCCCACCATCACCACTCCCCTCACCCCAGGTAAGTCTAACTCACTCTAACTGACCTGGAATGCACTTCAGACATCAGCTACAACCTCCTCTTGGGCAGATGGAGACAAAGGTCCAGGGAATGAATGACTCTTGGGACAGCTCTCTGGCTTCCAAAGTACTTAACCTCCTGGGCCTCAACTCATCAGCAAAAGGAAGCTGCCACACATCTGATGCCATCTTCTGAAGTCAGGATCTAGCCTAATGGCAATGAAAAGCCCTAAAAGGGGAGAGCCCTCTGTCAAAAGCCCAAATTTAGTCCCCTGGCCCATAAGGTCCCAGTCACCATAGTCCCCACAACCTTATGCCCTCATGTCCCTCCTCCTTCCCCCATCGCTCCACTCCAAACACTTCAAACTCAGCTGTGTTGCTGTAACATACCACACTCTTCCCTGCCCCAGGGACTCTGCACCTGCCATTCTCTTCAATCACTCTCCACCAGGGTAACTCCTACTTGTCTAGCATATCTCAAGTTGAACATCCCTGCTTTGGGGTAGCTTTCTCTTGTTAGGTTAAACCCCCATCTAGGCTCTGATTGCCTCCTGCTCTTATTTTTAGCCCATCTCACTGTTGGCTCATTCAAGGTCTACCTTCCCTATAGACCCTCTGCTTCCCTAGGGGGTCAGGACTCCTACTCCTTGCCACTGCAACAGTGCTGACCAAATAGCAGGGGCTCACATATGAGTCGCCTTCCTCCTTTCTGCTTACCCCTGCCCATCTCGAACTAAAGGAAGCCTGTAATTTTCCAGGAGGAGAAGGAGCATGTAAGGAGGACTCTCAAGGACTCCTGTTTTACTCATTCCAATGGAGGCAGAAGAAAGCTGAGAGGCATTTCTTTTTTTCCCCACTTAACAAGAGCAGCTAACATTTATTGGACTCAAACAGCAACCCTCTGAGGTAGGTCTTATTATCCCCATTCCATGGATGGGGAAACAAAAGAGTTAAAAAAAACCAAAAACCCAAAGTATTAGAGACCGGCATTCTGGAAACCAGCGTGTCATGCTAACCACTTCTAGGATGGCTGTAATTCATCCTGAGCTTTTCATATGGACAGTGTGACAGGTGTGTGGGTGTGTGGGGTTTCAGCTAAGCCCTAGGGGAGGTCAGTTGCCGAAACCCAAATTCCTACTGCAGGAGCCCTAAGTTAACATGATGATTGGCAAGATTCCAAAATTCGTCAGCTGCCTCTGTTTCCCATCAATATCAGGGACTCCGCTAACCTGCAAAATGAGTCAGGTTTGCTGGTATCCTAATGACCTCATAATTAGAACACTGGGTGTTGGAAATGGATGCTCACCAATGAATTCTATGGCCTTTGAGATGAGCGGAAAAGAGGAGGGATCCCAGAGGTCATTCCCACCTCCCCATCCCCCACCCCCCGGGTGACTAGGGAGAGAAGCCTGTATCCTGTGTCCTTAGGGCTGGTGCCAACATCTGATCCCCAAATGGTCCCCAGTCTGGCCACTGGCTTGGGTGGTTTCTGACTGTCTGATCCTGACCATAAGGTTAACTGAATCCTGACACTTGAATGTTATCGATTTCTACCTTGAGCCAATTCTTCCCGCAAGCTGTGGTCAGAATACCCAAAAAGAGAGTGCTGGGACTTCATTCCACTTACTGAAGGTTAGACATGTGGCAGAACATATTAAGGTCGCTTTTTTTATAAGCTGGTTGCAAGAGTGCTAAGGAGCGGCTGGCTCCCATCCACCACTGTTGGCTCCGCCAAAGGACTGCACGTAATGAAACTGGTGGGATCAGTTCACCAGCTACTACTCTATGTTGTCTTTCTAGATACAGAGACTTTTTTAAGATTTTATTTATTTGACAGAGAGAGAGAGACAGCATAAGCAGAGGGAGCAGCAAGCAGAGAGAGAGAGGGAGAAGCAGACTCCCCGCTGAACAGAGAGCCTGATGCGGGACTCAAACCCAGAACCCTGGGATCACGACCAGGGCCAAAGGCAGATGCTTAACCGACTGAGCCACCCAGGCGCCCCAAAAGGTGTTTTCAATTCATTGTGATCATGCTCTGGATACAAAGTCCAATCTCCCTGTCCTCTAAGATCTGGTTATTAAAGTCTCTGTGTCTTGGGACGCCTGGCTGGACGCCACCCAGGTGTCCCAAGACACAGAGACTTTAATAGGGTTCAATGCATCCATGAACCTGCAGCTAGCATTCATAAACACATTATTCTGAGCCTGGGCACTTCCCCCCCCATGATGACCCCTAAATGATCCCTTTTGGTCAAATGTCTGCCGGGCTGAGAGGCAAGTGCCTGCCCCGTGGGACCGGTGCCTGGCACATTCTCCAACCCTTGAGAGCTGCCTCTTAGGAAGACAAGTGATGACACCACTCCTTTATCCACCATTCAGAAAGCAAACATTCTGCCTCTGGAAATAAGCCTCTCTGCCACAGAGCGTATTTGAAAAAACAAGCATTAAAACGATGACTGGTATGCCACCCTATTTGAATGCCTCCAAATGCAACAAAAACTTAGATTTTAAAACACCCTGCAACAACAGGAGGGATTCTTGTGGGGACGGAAACACTCTGTATCTTGACTGTATCCATGTCAATTTCCTGGCTGTGATACAGTTTCTCAAAATATTTCCATTAGGGAAAAAAAGGTAAAGGGTACAAGGGCACCCTGTACTGTTTCTTACAACGGCATGGCACTTTGCAGTTCTCAAAAGGTTTAACTTAAAAAAACTGAAAAAGAATATGACTTCTATGCTCAAAAAAAATAATAATCTTCCAGTCACTTTTATTATTCAGGACATTGAAAACCGTTAAGTAGGGGATTCAGAGCAATCACTCTACCAGCCTTCTTACTTGGAATTGGGGGGGGGGTCCCCTATTCTTTCCCTCTTGTTTTGTGATGGTTCGTCGAATGAGCCTCCTGGAGCCTGCAGCAGGATGTGCTACCCCTGCCCCTCCTCGGGAGCTGGGAACCCCAGATCAGAAGCCACGGTCAGCGGCTAAACTCTCTGCAAAGTTGGGGCTCCTTCCCGAGTTGAGGCTGTCACTTCCGTGTGACAGTCTTGGTGATCACTGCTCCCACATTCACAGGGGCCTGGCTCCACACTTCGGTGGCCCAGGGCACCTAAAGCCTTCCCCAAAGGGGGCTCTTAGAATACTGAGCTTCTGAAGGATTCTCCTCACATACATCAGAGAAAACACCCAGAGAAAATACACAGGCTTGCTGAGCCCATTTTGGAGTTTTCTAGATGAAACTCTGCCTTAGTACAAATCTTAGGGAAAAAGTTCACCCAGGAAACTAAGCCCCAGACAACAGAAAACTAATTACTGAGCTGTCCCCATTTCTCACGTGGCCGATTCTGGGCTCCCAGGGCTGGGAATCAGGAAAGCGCCCGCTGGCTGTGTCACAGAGCAGGGGCGGCAAGTGGGGGGCCGGCAAGCGGCACAGACAAGACAGCCACACACACTCGTCGGCTTCCCCCCCACCCCCGCCCATCACAGCAGAGTTGAACAGTTAGCACAGACGCCGTATGACAACAAAGCCTAAAATATTTCCTATCTGGCCCTTTACGTGAACAGTCAGCTGCCCCTGACTTAGAGCAAAGATCTCTTTGCTACCCTCCCAGAGCTTTTAAGCGGCAGGCACCATGCTTTTTACACCTTAGCTCATCCAAGCCACACAATGAACCTGCAAAGCTGGGATGGTCTGCACCTTGTAAATAAGGAAACAGAGGCTCAAGGGGGTTAAAGCCTGCCCAAATGCAACAGGAAGTGGAGAAGCCACGACTGAAATTCCAGTGCATCTGATAACTAAGTGCCCAGCTCCCTCCATCACGTCACCTCCTGAGCTAGCCCTCCCCTCCGGGACCAGGGCCTTATCTGTGAGGATGGCAGGGTCACAAAAGAAGCTCAAACACTCCAACTACTCCTTTGAACGTAATGAGAACAACTCTTTCCCAGTCAGGTATAAGCGACCAGGGCAATGCCTCAAATGGTCAACACTTACATCAATTTCTTTAAAAGTCCCTTCTGCACACCTAAAACCAATGGAACGCTGTATGTCAACTCTACTTCAATTAAGCAAAGAAAAAGGAATGAGTATAACGAAAGAAAAGCCATCTCCAAGAACCCAAAGGCCATTTTTCATTAGAAAACCATGTGACTTCGGAAAAAATTAAGTTGGACGAAATCAGTTTCCTCACCTTTTTAAGACTTTTCACAGTTGTGACACTTTGGATATTTTACTCTAGTTCTTTGTATTTTATCTGGTGTATATATTCTGTATCACAAGATAAAATTTGTGTTTTGTATTATCATTTTCTTAAAAAAAAAAACCAACAGCAAAAAACAAAGACAAAAGTATTTTCATAACCCAACTACTTCCAAAAAGGCTTGAGATCAGAGTGAAAGGCGGAAATCCCAGGTAACAGGATTCAGAAGCAATGGTAAAGACAGACTAGATCATGACCAAAAAAAAAAAAGTTAAGGGAATCCAAGACAAGTGAGCATAAAACACTTTTAAGTTTCCTGGCAGCCAAGGCAATAAAGGAAACAAGGTTAATGAGGATGTCACTACTTAATGAGACAAATCATCCCTTCTTGGCTGCTGGTTTAGTTGAAGCTTTGGTGTCCCCAACTCTGCCTTCTTTGATCAGTGACATCTTATGTCACAAAGTGGATACACCGGGGTCCCGGGGCCTCTGGCTCAAGAGACCTAAAACATCCCAGCATGAACGAGGCAGAAAGAGCCCAGTGTGGGAAACTAAGTGGGATCAGGAATGCACCCCATCAGTTCCTATCACTACACTGGCTCCCAAGGAGGAAGAAATAGACTAACAGAGTCAACTGTAAAGCATTATTTTTTATGAAATGTTCAGAAGGTTAAACATAAAGTGATGTCCAAGCACATAAATGAGCCATACTGGCACTGGGGGTTACAAAAGCAGCAGCTTGGTGGGACCCTGACTCCTGAAGTTCTTATTCCAACACTACCCTCCACACCCCCTGCCCCAGTCCCAAACGACAGGGGCCCCCGAGTCTCCTTGCAGAATCTTCCAGAGCCAGGGAGGCCGCATCCCCTCCCAACCCAGCTCAGTCATTTTTAACCGTGGCTACACATTCGAATCACTGGGGGGAGTCTTAAAAACCACTAGGCTTTTACTAACAGTCTGGGTCCACACCCAGAGATTCGGACTTGACTTGTCTGGGGTCTGGCCTCAGCATCAGGGCTTTTAAGTCTCCCCAGATGACTCTAATGAGCAACCAAAGCCGAAAACCGCAGCCCTAGCTCAATGCCAATTCACGATGTCATGCTCATTTTCCTCTTCCACGAGGAAAATTACCCCTGCAAGCAGCCATTACGGCAATACGAGTAAGAGCTTGGACATAAGACCCTTTTAATTTTTTTAAGTGGACGATCACAACGATGATCCATCGCTCCCTCATGACCTCAGATGTCAGCCCAACATGTTATATTCCAGAGAGCCTTCCATCCTTGCCCTCGGATCATGCTTTCCCGTAATTAATGTTTACTGAGCACCTCCTGTCTACAGACACGGGGACACATGGCCTCAGGTGCTCCCCACGACTATCCAGAGAGACAGGGAAGCCCCATTTTATAGATGTTTAAAAAGTGAGGCTCCAAAAACAGTGTAAGGTTGGAGAACAGCATCCCATTTCCTCTAAAATCTCAGCGAGTATAAGAGACGCAGAAAGCTTCAATGTCCTTACAAAAGAAGGGGAAATATTCAACCAGTGCCCTCTGTTCCAGCCACACTAGCCCCCTTGCTGCCCCAGAAAACAGCCTCCTCAGGCCCTTTACACTTCCTGTTCCCTTGGCCGGAAGCACAGCTCCCAGTACTTCCTGTCCTCTGCCAGAGAGCTCCCCAGGCCCTCCCCTCAACACGTGCAGGACTCGTCCCCTAAGAGGCCTTCCCTGGGCTCTATTTTCAATCCCCAAACCCCTCCTGGTCACTATCCTCCTTATCCTCATCTCTTTTTCCTCATGGCATTGATCACCTCACACTCTACGTCTCCCTTCCTCACAAATTTACTTTCTGCCTCCTGCCCTGAAGGAAACTCCGTGAGGGGAGGGACTTTTTGTTCCCTGCCGCGTGCGCAGTGCGAGGCACGCACGCATCAGGCGCTCGATGCCCACTGCCGCGACAGCCCTGTCACGTATCGAATCCTGGTCCTGTCGCTCTACTTCTGCTAACACGCTGCTCACGGAGACTATGCGCCTCAGGGTTGTCAGCACCGTTCTACAGATGGGGAAACTGAGGCACAGAGCATTAATAAGTCACTTGCCCAAGGTCACTGCCAGGAAGTGGCAGAGTTAGAGGATTCAAACCCGGGCAGCCCAGCTCCAGGGTCTGCCCTCTTAATCACTTTTGCTCAATGAATAAATAACGAGTCGATGAATGGAGCAGGCCCCTCGCAGGGCGGCCTGGAAGCTTCCCCCGGGGTCCAGTACACCCTGACCGGACCTCGGCCCCCAGCACTCCGTTTGCTCAGTCAGGTGCCATCAAACCTTCGCATGCCGTCTACACCCCAGTGTGGGCAGCCGCAGGGTTTTAGGGTGCCTCAAAGCCAGGAGAGAAAACCCAAAGGCCACCCCACGCCTAGCATATCCGGCCAGACAGCTCACGGTGACACGGCCAAGCACAGCATTTTGGAAGCACACCACACAGGGCACTGGCCAGACGTCAGACACACGTTAGGTCAGCCCGGTTCTCCTCGCGGGTGGGGGGCCTAACAAGACAGAGCTCCCTCCCGGGCAAGAACCCGGCCCCTCTGCCTGCCTCCCTCGCCTTCAGGCAGCTGCCATGAGAACCCCGCGGGAACACGACCCTCTCCCCGCAGACGCTGCCCTCTTCTCCCTCAACAGGGTCACGCATCACCCCGGAACCAGTTCCAGCCTCCACCCCGAGACTGGAGCCATCTTCCCAAAGCGCGTGCCTCACTGGATCAATCCTCGGCTCAGACGCTCTCCCCAACTCCCGCTACCTTGTGACAAACCCAAACGTCTTGGCTGGACAGGAGAAGCCCGCTGTCGCCTGATTCTGAGATGATCTCTCTTCCCCCAAGCTCCCCCTTCACTGGACACGACTCATGAGCAAACCACACTGTTCTCCGACTGAGTCCGTATCCATCAGCCTTCGCCAGCGAACCACGGGTCATGGTGCAGACACAAACAACGCCCAGAACGTCAGAGGCACACAACACACACCCAGCTGTGACTCACTCCGCGTATCGGCGGCTCCGGTTTGGCTTCTCGTGTCTTCCCATTCTAGAATCCCAGCAGAAGGGTGATTCCCATCCAGGACACTCCATCCTCATGGGAAACGGGGGAAGAAAAAAACAAGCGGCGGAAGAAGCACAACGTGGCTTTAATGCTTCCGCTCAGACCTGGCCAGCGCTATGTCTGCTCGCCTGCCATTGGCCGAAGCAAGTCACGTGTCCGCGTCCAACGTCAACGGACGGAACGTGCTATCACGCGAGTCCCACCCCCACCTCTTCAGGAAGGTCTAGCGGTAGGTCAGTGCAGTCACACAAGCCATCAGAGAAAGCCCTGCCTGGAGGCCTTGCTCCACCTGGTCCCTCCATCCACGGGGTCAAAAGCTGTGACTATCGTCACGGCCAATCCTCCGTGAAGACCCAGAAGGAAACACCTCTTGCTTCTCTGAGCCCTGAGCCCCTGAACGCGTGGACATGTGAATGTCCCCAAGCCCCAGAGATCATTTCAGTTGTTGGCCGTTCACAATTCACCTTCCCTGTTGGATGATAATTTAGGATCCTTGGAGGAGGCGTCAGTCTTTTGAACCGGGCTGTTGCGCACAGAGGAGACACTTAAGCTGTGTGTCCTCACTGAGTGAGTTTACAGACAGCTGGATTCCCATTTGGCTTTAGAGGTTTTTTTTGTGTTTTTGGGTTTTGTTTTGTTTTTGGGGGGCTGTTTTTGGCAGAAAGAGTTTCTTTCCTCATGACAACCCGCGAATGTTTGGATTCATGCTGCCTCTTCCCTCCTGCACTTGTATTAGGGTGAGCCCTGTCTGATTCGTCTACACTTGCCCAAGTGCTTCCCACATCAGAGGTTTCTTGAATTTCTTGGATAAATGAACAAATGGGGAAATAAGTGCGCGAGCAGAGAGCCCGAGCGGACTCCAAGCCCAGAGGCACCGGAGGTGGGAGTGGAGAACCCAATCAGTCTGAGAGCCCAGGGGGAAGCTGGGGGGAAAAAAAATCTGACCTCGAGGATTAGCTTAACTCTGAATAATGTTCACTCGGTGAAATGGAGTGACAGTGAATTTCTGATACATCTGCAGACTTTCTACCTTGTCTGCCAACTACCCCCAGACAAAGGCAGCTGAGTATTACCATTTAAGACATGGGATTGCATCCAAACACTACTCCTAAGATACGATTCTAGAACAGAAAGAGAGGCAAATGAACAGATGAGCCATGACAAACCCTATCAAGCAAAGCCCCGCATCATACGTTCCTGGAAGGAGAGGAGCAAGCCAGATTGAAGACTGAACCTGGAGTAAAAATGAACTTGTGGCTTGTTTTCCCAGGCCCATAATAGGCTTCGGAAATAATAATGTCAATGTCTTTAAGTCTTTCCTCTACATGACTGCACATCAGACCCAAGTGAGATCGGGCAATCAAGACTGCCAAGCCCTGGAAATTAAACAGGGACAGCAGGCCACTGAGCAGTAGCTCCCGAGGTCAAGTCCTGCAGAGACAAATCCCGGTCTCAGGGAGGGGCAGCATTTACAAAAGCCAGGCCATCTGGCTGATAACCTCAAGGCCAGGAACTCCCTCTCTCGATCTCCAAGTAACAAGGAGAATCCACAGTGTGATCTCCCTAGATCAGAAATATTTGGATGTGGTGCTCTTCACGCCCTCCATAAACAAAACCTCAAAATCAGAAATGCCCCATTTGATCTGTCGTTAGCTCTGCATACCGTGCTCAGGCAAGTCTGCGTTTGGGCGCTCAGGGGCCCCGTGGGTGATTTCATACCCGTGTGGGCCTGCCTCTTGATCAGGTTTGCTCCTGGAGGACAGGACCTTCGTCACCTCCCAAGCAGAGGCGGACAATGGACACTTGTCACCATGGGCGGGATTTACAGGAGCCTGAGGCCGAGGGGCTGCTAACCACAAGGTCATGCCCTTGCTCCTGGACCTACTGCCCTCCCCACCCTGTGCCCTGCAGGCCCATGGCAGGATCTGCAGTGGAGGAGCCTGGCAGGCTGCAACAGGTGAGGTCGTGGGGCTTGCCAGGGCTCGGTTCTTGTCCCGGGGACACAGTGCAGCTGGAAAGGAAGTTCTGCATGGCTCCCTACTTCCGCTGCTCCTTAACATCACCTTGGAGCTTTGAGAATACCTCCACTCAAGTCCCAGCCTTATGGATTCTGATTTAAGTGGTCCAGGGTGGAGCCCAGACATGGGTTAAAAAAAAATTTTTTTTTTTTTTTTTAAATCTCCCTAGGTGAGTCCAAAGCACAGCCAGGATTGAATCCCTCAGCTACAGACCTGAGAGTTCCCCTTATACTGTAACATACAAGTGTGGGGATACTGGGCTGGATTGGTGAGCATTTCTCTATCCACACCCACCCACCCCCAATATTTGGGAAATGCTGGGGCTAAAGATTTTAAAGCTCAGACACTTGCATACCCACGTTCGTAGCAACATTATTTACTATAGTAAAAAGGTGGAAACGATCCAGTGTCCACTGATGAATGGATAAACAAGATATGGTATATACACCAAATGCAATATTACTCGACCTTAAAGAGG
This sequence comes from Potos flavus, assembly GCA_028534135.1. Taxonomy (NCBI): domain Eukaryota; kingdom Metazoa; phylum Chordata; class Mammalia; order Carnivora; family Procyonidae; genus Potos; species Potos flavus. The sequence continues at coordinate 116,997,181 of CM052896.1, read as the reverse complement.
AATGAGATTCTGACGCGTGCTACAACATAGCTGAACCGGGAGTACTTTACACTAAGTGAAACAAGCCAGTCACAACAAAGCCAATGCCCCATGACTGCGCTTACAATGGGGCACCTGGGGTAGTGGGAATCAGAGACCGAAAGGAGGAGAGTTGTTGGCAGGGGCTAGGGAGAGGAGAAAACGGGAGTCATTGTTTAATGGGTATGGAGTTTCCGTTTGGGAAGATTAAAAAAAGTTCTAGAGATGGATGGTGGTGATGGTTGACTAACAGTGTGGATGTATTTGGTGCCACCCAACTACAGGGACATTTAACTTTTAAAAGGTTAAAATTTAAAAGGTTAAAATAACTTACGTTCTGTGTATTTTACCGCAATAGAATGCTTGTAAGCATAAGGGGGTTCTTCACTACAGAATATTCCAGAACCTTGAACATGTTACTGCAGCCCAGTCCATCCTCATCGGAGGCCGACTTTACAAGTCTTCCCCAGACTTCTTTGATCATGGAAGTTTTCTTGATCAGGAGATGGAGAGAGGGGGCATACCAGCTGCAGACCAGGGCCCCTCGAAGCAGCGTGGGGGATGCCGGGTCAAGCTCTAAGCATGAGCCTTGCATCACCAGGCTCTGGCCGTCATAGCACCAAGCAAAGCAGCCGACAGGCACGTTCTCTTATTTCTGCCAAGACTCCTGCCCGGTAAGGGTTTGGACCCCCATTTCACTGATGGGGAAAGCAGAGGCTGAGAGAGGCCAAGCAACCTGCCCGAGGCCACACAGCTCATTGGCAGGGCCGGAACCCAAAGCCCGGTGGGGCGGGCTCCAGGCTCTCACTGCTCCAAGGGTGGTCTCCGGAGAAACAGGGCTGACAGCCCCACGAAGCCTATCACAAATGCACAGCCTCGGCCACACAGCAGACCTCCTCCTGCAACGGCATGCTAACGAGGCCCCCAGGTGCTCCGGGGCACAAAACCTGCTGCCTTCCCCTTCCCCTTGAGTCCCTTCCGACTGGATTGTGTGATTCTAAGCATTCATTATGAGCTTGGAGCCCGGGGGGGGGGGGGGGGGGGTCCCGCTCTGGAAGCAGTGACAACACCCTCCAGGGGCACGTGGTCTGCACCCCCTCCCCCTTTCCTTTCTTCCTGCTCATGCATTTGGGTCACCCAAAGCCCACAAGTCACTTAGTCACACCACACTACAGTGGGATTTTTGCCAGCTCAGGAAAAACAAGCCTGGTTTAAATGATTTCAAAGCACTTCTTTCAAGGGCTTGCCTTCTCCGCAGCCCATAGAATTGCCCAGAAACAAGAGAGAAAAGACACAAGGGCACAGCGTGGTGTGGGGGGGGGGGGGCGCCTGCCTCCAGGGCGGGGTCTCGCTCTCCAGCCTCCTGCCCTATCTAAACACCCCAGGGCATGGGATTTCCCCATCTTCCTGGGGAGGCTGTCGGAGGAGCGCAGATTTCCTTTAACAGGCACTTAGGGGAGACGAGCTGCCCCCGTCCTTCCCCTCCCTGGTCTGCGGATTCCCTAGGTGCAGCCTCCTGCCACCTGGTGAATCCGTGGCGGGCCCCTTCCCACAGCGCTCTTTCGATGAGGCTTAGCTAATCGGCCAGAGCCACTTAGCTTCCCTAATCTTCACTTGTAAATCATTCTATGTACTCCCTTAATCGCCTTTATCAACAATCCTGCACGCCTCTGGGGGCATTTCCACCTCTTTCAGGTACCAGGTTTCTGCAGAGAAAAAGCCCCCTTGGCGGGGCCTACTTCTGGCTCTTTCCACCCTTCCTGCCCCGCAGGACCCAGCACCGTGTCCACACCCTCATCAGCCACCACAGGGAGGCTCCCTCCACACGGGGGCTGGGGGGGAGGGGGGGGGAGGAGAGCCAGTGTTCAACTCCAAATAAGGTGACGCACAAAGGCCACCAGGACCCAGGACGCGCCGGGAGGCTGGGCTGCCTCCACTCAGCCAGGTGCCCACATGGGGATGGGAACCCTCTTTCAGCTCGAGCATGCAGCACCCCCGTCCCGCTCATCAGAGGGGATGGAGATAGGAAAGGAAACCAGGACGAGGCTCTGAGTGTCAGTTGTTCCCAAGAGAGAGGACCCCAGAGCCTTCCCTTTCATAGGTACGGACCATGCTCTGCGTTTTACAAGCTCTTGCCTGCAGTCTTGTTTGCTTATAGTAAAAGCCCCTGAGAAGTCCTACTGGGATGAAGCCAGGCTGACATGAAAGGTCATTCACTGGGTGTCCCAACACTCGAGGCAACGTGCGGAAGGACTCGAGCAGCCCATGCCCCTCTCAGCCCTGCTTCCTGAGGACATTAACCACAGCTTTGCGTCCTTTAGCACGCGGCCCAGCAGGTGCCCAGAGTCCCCCGCGCCTGGGTGGAAAGAAGGGTGAGCGGTTACCAGGGAGGGAAGAGTAAAGCTTTCCTACTCCTTAAACCCTACGAGAGCCAGAGGGGGTCCAGACACCGGAGCCATGCCCCTCGGGCTTGGCACGATGTCGCCCCGGCGTCCACCATGTCCCCTCGAGGACCCAAACCTAAGGCCAGCTGAAAATGCCCACCTCACCCCTGCTCCGGCTGGGTTCTGTCCTGCCACACTATTTCTGCAGTCAGCATATCCACCACCGGGAGCATGGCACGCTCCCATCTGTCTAGCAAATACCCACTTGCGTCAAAGCCTGGCTCAAACGCTGCATGCTCCGGGAGGCCTTCCAGCCACGCGGGGCATTCCAGCGGATCACTCCGGGTCACACATGGCGATTACAAGTCCACCTTCTCCTCCTAACCTGGGGGCTCACCGAGGACAGGAGCGCTTTCCCCAGTGCCAACACCCCAGCAGTACCCCACGCACAGCTGTCCCAGGAGCGTCCGAGGAGTACTCGGAATAGCGAAATAAAGGACACGAACCAGTCACTGTGCTCGGTACAAGGCTCTTTTTGGACGCGGGTCTCCAGAGAGGGGTCTGAATCTAAAGAAGGAAGGAGCGCTTCCCCTCCCCCCATCTTCACCCCCCAGACTGGGGACCATCCACCTGCATCTGGGAGCAGAGCTGACTCCCACCTTAGCTTGCAAAGCCAACAGCTGCTGAGATCTGTAGGCTCTGCCTCCCAATCTAGTCCTCGACCTCCTCAAGACTATTAGTTTTGCCTACATCTTGCCTAAATATCAGAGCAATATCTCCAATGGTTCTCTCGGTCTTCACTTTTTGGGGGTCCCCAAAAGCTGATAGAGCATAATGCCAACAACGTTAAATGTAGCTCTGTGCCCCCCATGTTGCGAGCAGAGTCATCTTCCTGGAACACGGAGCTGCTCAGAAACACCGGCCCCCACTATTTCCAGGAGCACAAGGAAGGGCCTTCCAGCGGTTAAGGCCCGTGGGCCCACACGCGCTCACTACAGGAGGACTCGCCTCCCATAGCTGCCCACATGCCTTGTACCCCAAGCTTACCTGGCACCTCCTTGACCCTTCATCTTCTTCCCCCAAAGAGCACAGGCTCTGGGGCCAGGCTGCCCAAGTTCAAATCCCTGCTATTTGCATCTTTTGTAAAACGGGTACCTGCCCTCCTGGGCCCATTAGGAGGGCCAGCAAGGGGAGTTGTGCAGAAGGCACAGAGACCAGTGCTACCCACGTGTCAATGCCATGATTATCCTTCAAAAGCCAACTTGCCCATCTTCGGTGACCCCTTGACGTGGTGGTGTTCTCGATCCTGGCATTCAGGACTTACCGTCCCTCCTCTGTTCTTAGGGATTCCAGCACTTAACGTTCCCCCTCGTATTCCGGGTTAGCTTTCCAATTTGGATCCTCTCAACGAGCATGGAAGCTCCCTGGAGGCAGACTCCACATCTAGGTCGGGTCTAATTTCCCCACCACTCGGTCAGCACTCACTCGGCCCCCAGATATCAAAGCCAAGGATGGCTTCCTACCTGAACTCCGAGCAACTGCCCTCAGGAGGCCTACTCAATTTTTCCATACGTGTGATTATTTTAGCATGCTTTAGGTAAAGAGCTGGTCCAGCTGGCGTGAGATCGGCCGGCTGAAAAGGTGGTCCCTGTAGTTGGCGTGTCTGATAGGATCCAATGAGACATTTCTAGCACGAAATGAGAGAAAGCGACGGTAACGTCCCATGAGCTGCTAAGTATGGGGAGGAGCAAAATGATCTCCACCTTCCCACCCCGGCCAGACTCTCCCCCAACAGCCCCTTTGCGGCACCCTGGACAAACATGCTTTCGCCCAACCCTATGTGTGGTTTTACGGCTCCACGCTGAAAAACCCTGAATAACTGATCTTCTCCATTCCACAAGGAAGGAATGTTCTTCAAACGGTCAAGCATCCACCAGTTGTGCAAAAAACAGTGGCAATGATACTCACACAGCACTTTGCACTGAATCCTGAAAAGCTGAAGGAATCAAGAGCGTCACCCTTCTGCCCATCTCACAGGCAGGATGCAAAGGCTCCCATGGCAAAGTGGCTTATGCAAAACATGCACAGGTTGGATCAGGCCCAGAACACAACCTGGTCTCCAAATGCCTCATGCGTCACATCCCCCATCATCAATCGGGGGGACCAGATTTAGAATATGCTCGGGGAGGCCCGTCGCAACCTGCACAGGCTGAGCCGTCTCTCAGTGTCAGCCACAAAAAAAGTCAACAGCTTCCTGTCTTCAAAGAACTAACAACAAGCAAACGTAAGTCTAGATGCTCATTTTTAACTTGAACGTGAAATAAAGCAAGTGCGGGGACGTCTGGGTGGCTCAGTCGGTTAAGGGTCTGCCTTCGGCTCAGGTCATGATCCCAGCGTCCCAGGATCCAGTCCCGCATTGCTTCTCCCTCTGCCTGCCACTCCCCCTGCTTGTGCTCTCTCAATCTCTGACGATCTTTTTTTTTTTCTGACGATAAATCTTTAATTTAAAAAAATAAAGCAAGTATTGCATTTACAAAATTCACCCTCAATCCTTCATCAGAGGTCGGTTCTAAAAAATTTATCCTATAAAGCTATAGTTCAATGCAAGTTATTTTTCAGAGATAATTTCAACAGCAAAAATTAGTATAGCACTTGCTCTGTGCCAGGCACCCTAGTGAGCAGTTTATGTAGATTAACGACACATTTAGTGGCACCGTATGGTCTCATGCACACATGTGTGTACACACACATACACACACACCAGGCACTGTTCTAGAGCGTGGGCTACATCCTTGAACAAAACAAAGCCTGCCCCTTCCCTAAGGATAGAACACAAAGGCAAAGTAACTAGTTCAAGGTCACCTAACTAGGAAGGACACACGCAGAACTGGAAACCAGGCAGTTTGGCTCCAGAGTCCGAGTTCTTAACCCTTAATCCCTCCTGGCTGCGTGTTCTCATCTGTCCCAAGGCATCGGGCTAGAAGGGACAGCCAGGGAGACAGCAGCCACCTTTGCAGGGGCACGGCTCTCTCACAGGTAGACTGAGGGGGTCTGTCCCTCTAGACACCATCTGCTGCAAGCTGAATTGACACCAAACTCCGGCCTCAACCCAAGAGCCAAGGATGCCAGGGACACAACCCTGGCCTCCAGCAGCTAATGGGGAAAGACCGGCAGATATCTCCATTAGTACAACCACCATCTGTCCTGAGCCATCACGGAGCCCGGCGCCACCCGGGAACTGGGTAACTGTCCTACCTGCAGCTCAGCAGGGCCACTGCGAACCAGTCTGCCAACTTCACCCGGGGGCCCAGTACATTTCCCAGCCCCCTTCCTTCTGCTTTAAAAAAAAAAAAAAAAAAGTAATCTGATTCAGCCCTAGCCCTCGCTGAGCACTGACTCCTGCTAAATCCCCAAAGCCTAATTACTTATTATTCTGCATGGTGATCTTAGGAGGTGTTCGTTCTCTCTCTCCCCTCGGATAGCCAGTGAGCACGACGCGGCGGTTGCTAGCAGGCACGGCTCCAGGTACAAACAGGATGCGGCCATCTCCCAGGCAGCATTTTCAAATACGCCGTGCCTTCTGCTTAGAACGTCCGTCCACTGCCGTCGCCTCCTCTTCGAGGCTGGGATCCGAGGTCATTTCCGGGGAGGGTGCCCTGCCCCTGAACCAGGGCACTCTTTCCCCGCTTCCCCGCCCCCCTGCCCCCCCTCCGTACCTGCCACAGGTGGCTCTGTGTTATCTGAGCCCCCCAGCCTGACCACCCCCACATTCTGCTGCACACTCCCTGACAACAGGGCCCTGGGGCCCTCCCAGCTCCAGAGCCCAGCAGGGTGCAGGTAGTGTAGACATTCAGAAAAGCACGTTGCCCCGGATTCCTCAGGCGATTACTAGGAGACCCAGGGCTGGAGTCCTGAGCTGTGCTGCACCAGCAAAGGGCGCAGCAGGCCCACGAACCGAGTGGCTGTGCTGTCCCATGCAGGTGGGGACGACCCACCGAGCGGGAAGCACCTTCGCTTCTCTGCCACACAGGGACTCCTGTTCCTTTTCCAAGGAGCACATCCAGTGTCCTTTCAGGAGAAACTTTGGTAAATTCTTCCAGCACATTTTTTTTTTTTTTTTTGGTAAAATGCTATGCTCCAATGTCCTCTTCAATAATGGACTATGTTTAATTAAAAAAAAAAAAGTTTTTAAATCTTTCTGTTGAGTGGAAGGACTCTCTCTCTTCCACCCAAGGCAACACATGGCAATGCTTAATGATTTCCATTTTTAGCTTGGGGAGGAACGTTTCTCAGAGTTCAAGAGGAAGCCGAGTGGGCGCGATCTGGATTGCGGGAGGCTCATGTGGCGTCAAGAGCGGAGAATCTGGAAGTCAGGGGTAGCAGATGGCCCAGTAGGGAGGAGAGATTGCTAGCAGATGGCCCCAATAGTTTGGATGAGGGGGAAAAAAAAAACTTTTAATAGCCAAAGAAATCCTGAGAAAGAAGAATAAAGCAGAAGGCAACATGCTTTCCAATTTCAAGCCAAACTGTAAAGCTGTAGTCATCAAAACAGTATGGTATGGCGTAGAAACAGACAAATAGACTAATAGAACAGAACCGTGAGTGCAGAAGTAAACCACACTAGACACACATAGATAGTCCTTGACAAGTCCTTGGGCAGCTCAGTTGGTTAAGCGTCTGCCTTTGGCACAGGTCATCTCAGGGCACTTCAGTAAGTACAGGAATAATTTGATATTCATATGCGAACAGATAAAACTGGACCCGAATCTTACACCACTCACAAAAATTAACTCAAAGGGGATTAAAAACTTAAAAGGTAAGACCCGAAATCATGAAGTTCCAAGAAAACACAGGAGTAAAGCTCCTAGACATGGGTCTTGGCAATGATTTTTTGGATAGGACACCTAAAGCACAAGCAACAAAAGCAAACAAACTAGAGGGACTGCAGCAAACTAAACAGCTTCTGCACAACAAAAGAATCAACAAAGTGAAAAGACAACCTACAGAATGGAAAAAAATATTTGCAAACTATATAGCTAATAAGGGGTTACTATCCAAAATACATTTAAAAAGATAAAGAACTCAGACAACTCCATAGCAAAAAAATAATCCAGTGAGAAAATGGACAAAGGACCTGAATAGACATTTCTACAAAGAAGATAAACGAAAGGCCAACAAGTACATGACGAGATGCTCAACATCACTAGTCATCAGGGAAACTCAGATTAAACCCATGGTGAGAGACCAGCTCACACCTGTTAGAATGGCTAGTATCCAAAAGACAAGAGGTAACAAGTATCCTCAAGGATGTGGAGAAAGGGAACCCAGGGTACTACTGGTGAGAAGGCAAACTGGTGCAAAACACTGCACCAGTTTGGAAAACAGTATGGAGGATCCTCAAAAAATTAAAAATGGTACTCTCATATGATCCAGCAATTCTACTTCTGGGAATAGATGCAAAGGAAATGAAAACATACTTGAAAAGATATCTGCGACCCCATGTTCACAGCAGCACTACTCACAAGAGCCCAGACATGGAAACAACCTAGGTGTCCATCCATGGCTGGATGGATAAAGAAGTTGCATATATAGCTGTATATGGAATGTATCCAACAGAATAGGATTCAGCCAGAAGAAAGGAGGCAATCCTACCATTTGAGATAACGTGGATGGACCTTGAAGGCATGGTGCTAAATGAAATACGTCGAATAGTCAAATATCATATGATCTCACTTAGAGGTGGGAGGAGAAGACAACCCAACTCACAGAGAGAGAGACCAGACTTGTGGTTACCAGAAGCGGATGGCCGGAGCGGCAGATATCAGAGGCAGGTGGTCAAAAAGTACAAACTTCTAGTTATAAGAGAATTAAGTCCTAGGGATGGAGCGTACAATGTAAGGACTGTAGCAGACACTGCTGGGAAGAGAGTCAATTCCATGTGTTCTCAGCCTAAGGAGAAAAAAATTTTCTTTTCATTTATCTACAGAAGATGGATGTTAGCTGAAGGTACTATGGTAATCATTTCACAACATATGCAAATCAGACCATCACGCTGAAGCCTTAAACTTCTACAGTGATGTATGTCAATTATTTCTCCATAAAAGGGGGGGAGCTGTGATTGCAAACAAATCAGTATTAGAAACATACCAAGAAGCAGGGCCCACCCTGATGTTTGCTATCACAACGAAAAGGCATTCCAACTTCTCAGAGGGGTACCCAGATGATAGAGCACCCAGAGACTAGAAGTTACAATACGAGGCTTCATCTCCAAATTGTCTCTTTCCACCCATCCATTGATAATTATAGGCTCACAATTCACCCCTTCAAATACAAAGGCTCCACAGGGAATATTCAGGGCAGTGAAACTATTCTGTAGGATATTGTAATGGTAGACCCAGGTCATTGTACATTTATCAAAACTCACTGAAAGTACAACACAAAGTGAATTCTGATGTAAACTATGGATGTTAATAATAATGTCAACATTGGCTCATCAATTGCAACAATCGTACCACATTAACGCAAGATAGGGGAAGCTGGGGTGGGAGGGATTCATATAGGAATTCTATTTTCTACTCAATTTTTCTGTAAACCTTAAACTGCTCCAAAATGTAGTCCGTTAATTAAACATACACACACACACACACACACACCCTTGGCCTTTCTTCTTGCTGGCCAGGTGACCTTGGGCTAGTTACTTAATCTCTCTGGGTCTCCTGTCCTCATCTACCAAATGAGGATACTAAGAGCACACACCTAAAGGGCTGTTACGAGGAACAAGTAAGTTAATGCAGAGAAAGCACTTAGCACAGCACCCAGTATGGGGTATGCTAGTGGTAGCCACAGCACTGATGACAGTGCTCATGTACTTGGTACACCTTACATACTTAATACCTGCACACGTCATGTGGTTTCAGTCCTGCAGCAGCCCAGTGAGGCAGGCAAGAACTGCTGCTTATCCTCAATTTACAAAAGAGAAAACCTGCAGCTTAGAGAGCTTATATAACGGGCCCAAGGTCACACAGCCGGCCAGCAGGGCGAGCTGGGACTCACACCCACGCACCTGCCTTCATCACGACGAACTTCCTTCTCCGAGAAAGAGCTGGTGCTTGCTGGGACAGGAGACCTTGCTGGATGCTGGAGGTAGAGCCAATACTGGAACCCAGATCTTTGGTCACTAAGCCACTCGATCCCCTATAGAACATCCCTGCCCCTCGCCCCAAGCCACCCAAAAGCAAAGAGCGATCCCACAGATGACCGGCTGCCATCTTCCTTGGCCTCCATCTGCGATCAGGGTGGGGGCTCATGCAAGCCTCTATATCGCCGTCCCAAGGTGCTTGGTGACACTTTCCCCAAGAAGCCACCTGGCTCTCTGGAGGTTGCCCCACCCAGAAAACGCCCTCCTCGGGCTGGAACTCCTCTCCCCACCCCACCCCCACACACCCCTGGACCGTAACTAGACTGTGAGCTCGCTGCCCACGGTAGCGAGTTCAATTCTTGCTTCTCCGAGTCGGGGTTTGCTTTTACATAACGACTTGAAAACTTCAGACGTGCCACTTATCTCCCGAGCCCGCGGAAGCAGCAAACAGACGCCAGTTCGGGATCCAGACGCTGCATGGTGTCCCCAGGAGCACCGCCCCTCCACGCCCACCTCCCGATGTACTTTTCGCAGCTCTAGGTCCGCTCCTCCTACCCCTGCTTTCTCATGCTTTCTGCACCTCTGCTCCCCACACAGGGGCGCCTACAGAGACCCACCACGAGCCCACCTGCTCAGTGGCCTCATCTCCTCCCCACCCAGCCTCCCCACCAACTCCTGTGCGTGGACCGCCCCGCTGCCTCCCCCTCCCCCCTCTCCTCCCCCTGTGGCTGCACATCAGCCGAGGTGCAGAACGAAAGGTGAGGGTAGATCAGAGCCAGCCTGACCACAGAAGAGGCTCCGTCTAGCGCCCACATCCACTCCTCTGCTCTCCTGAAAGGCTAGGAACCACTTCCGTCTGTAGATCCCTCTCAAGCACCCCCTCTCCCCAGCAGCCCTCTCTTCCAGCCTTCCTTCTGTGGACTCCCTAAATGCCTATGCTGAAGCCCTAAGCCCCAAAGAAATCCTATTTGAAGATGAAGTCTTGGGAACCTGGGTGGCTCAGCTGGTTAAGCGAATGCCTTCGGCTCAGGTCATGATCCTGGAGTCCCGGGATCAAGTCCCCCATCAGGCTGCCTGCTTGGTGGGGAGTCTGCTTCTCCCTCTGACCCTCCTCCCTCTCAAGCTCTCTAATAAATAAAGTCTTTAAAAAAAGAAAGAAAGAAAGAAATGGAGAAATGGAGTCTTTGGGAGGGGATCTGGGCTAGAACTAGGGCATAAGGGCGGGGCTCTGGTCTGATGGGATCAGAGGCCTTACAGGAAGGGACCCCAAAGAGCTGGCTCTCACTAGCTCTCCCTCCACGGGAGGACACAGCAAAATGAGGGCAGAGTCCACAAGCCAATAAGAGGTCCCATCAGAACGTGATCAGGCGGGCACCCTAACCTTAGACTTCCAGCCTCCAGAATCGTGAGAAGCGACATTTCTGCTGTTTAAGCCGCCTAGGCAAAGGCAGACACACGGCCAGCAGGCATTTCCAAAAGTATATGTGAAAAGCAGAAAATCAAAGGTGACAAAGCAAATCCCTCCAACATCCATGGGGGGGGGCAAACTCCCCCTTTTTTTTTTTTTTTCGAATATGGGCACAGGAGGCTGGGAACCCAAATGAAGAGGTCTGGCATCGCGGAGGACAGACCACTGATTCGGCCTCCGATGTGAGGGAACAGGCAGCGTGAGGAGGAGGGAGGCATACCCACCCCAGCTTCACAGCCAACCTGGAAAGTAATGCCTCATTGTCGAGAGGGGAAAAAAACAAAACAAAACAAAAAACCTAACAGTTTTTCCATGTAGCGGCATGTTCTGCAAGGTGGGCCAACCTCCAACATCCCAAATCCTCAAAATATTAAAAAACAAAAAATTTGTTTCCAGGAGAGAGAGAGAGAAAAACAAAAAAACAAAAAACACCAACGTTTGGCAAGATGCTCACTTCTTACCTTGTCCTCATAAAATTCAAGTAACAAAGAGTTTTCCAGCACCTACAATTCACAGGCCTTGTATCATGTCAGGGGTAGGCAGATAAGAAAAAAAAAAAAATAATGAAAACAGAAGCTCACGTCTGAGCATGTACATAAAGGGCTTCACGAGTATTAACTCGTTTATTTCTAACAACCCTTTGATGTGGAGGCAATCATCGCCCCACTCACTATCCCAGAAGGAGAAACTGAACCAGACGCTAGGTTTAAGAAGCAAACACCGTTCACCTTTTAGATTCTGTCGGGATGCAAACCAACACTGGGACAACGCATAATTGTGCCTGCAAAGAGCTAGAAGGAGAGGACCAGTGACGGAAGGCTACTGAGGGCCAGGTGATCAGAGAAGGCCCCGAGGGACGTGTCAATGACAAGCCCATCTTGGAAGATATTGGGGGGGGCGGGGAAACAGCACGGTTCCCAGAAGCCCCCAAAGTCGGCCCTCGAACTACAACATGCTCACTACTAACTCTGATCTCACAGCTTGGAGCTGGGCCCCGGCATCTGCATTTTCAGAGCCTCCAGCGATTTGTCACCTGCAGAATCCCCGGTTCCTCCCTCGGCCGCCTTCCTACACCCCAGGGGCCACCACTGGAGGTGAGTAGAAACTCTTTGCTTCCTGAAGGTTTGTGTCTCCCTCAAATTCCTGTGTCGAAGCCCCTCTCTCCTAAGGTGGTGGGACCTGGAGGTGCGGCCTCTGGGAGGTAATTATGTTTGGAGGGGGTCGAGAGGGTGGGGTCTCCCCATGATGGGACTCGTGCCCCCGTGAGAAGGGGAAGAGAGACCAGAGCTCAGTCTCTCTCTCTCTACCCAGTGAGCACACAGTGAGGTGGGGGCCACCCGCAAACCAGGAACCACCCCCGGACCCCCCAGCCTCCAGAACTGTGAGAAATACGGACTCTCATTTAAGTCACCCCATCTCCGGTATTTCGTGATGGCGGCCTGAGCGGAGACAGATCCCGAAGACTCACAGTCACAGCCTCTCACTATTTCACGCATTTCACGTGGAGGGACCCACTTCTGTCTTGTAGGGCTTGCTCTTCACAGACCATGAAGTAAAAATCGAAGTCCTGGAGGCCCAGATCTCTAATTAATGACTTTCCCACAGACCTCAGTAGTCAAAAATGAAGATTTTTTTTTTCTAGAGTTTCTCTACATTCAAAAACGACACCAAACTGGTTTTCAAGAAAATCTCTGTGTTACACCAAGTCTCAGCCTTCATTCGACATCCAGATCCTTACTGGGCTCCTCCGAAGGGTCAGGCAGCCTGCCGGCCCAGTGGTTGCACGCGCCTCGCCCCGGGATCTCGTTAGGATGACTGGCATTTCGGAAGCTCTTCCCGGACTGAAAGCTGTGGGCAGGGTTAGGGATCACTGTTCTGGGCACAGGGCAGCGAGCGAGGGAGCCCTCAAGGGGAACGGATGACAAGTGGCTTTAGACGGGGCTACAGGCCATAAACATAGAGGCCAACGTGATGGGGGAGGCACTTAAGCCACAACACAGATCACAGGATGGGAACACTGGCAGGACCTGGGGAAGGGACCCCAGGTGGGGCGGAGAGCCCGTTTTCCACACTTGAGCTTCAGAGATGACAAGAGCCAGGTGTCCTGCAGCTTTTCCACAGGAGAAGCGATTCCTCTCACAGCGGAAGAGGAACACTCAGAGGCTACAGAAAATAAGACCGTCTCCACCCTAGAGGTTCTTACAAAAAACCTGAACGGACTTGTTGAATGCTGACGGCGGTGGGGGACGGGGGCTCTTTAGCCCGGGGGAATTCTGAAAGCTCCGTCTTCCCACGTCCCTAGAAGACGTCATCTAGGTGACCAGGACTGGGGGTCCTCTAGCTGGGGGATGGATGCAGAGCAGAACCCTGAGAGGATGCAAGGAACCCCCTACGGTCCTCCATGGGCAGCTCCTTGACCCTGTAGGGAAGAGGACAGCCAGTGAGGGCCACCCTCGGTCCCACCCTGAAACTCTAAGTGGGAGGACGCTCTGGTCCACTTTTACCGAAGCAGCAACCCGAGGACAGGACTCTGTAAGTGAACAGTGAGAGAGAATCAAGTGCCTGCGCCTTCCAGAAGTAGAGCCTGAGACTCAGGGCTAAGCCAGCCCACACCCAGCCCTCCCCTGGCCCCCACAAGTAGCTGGGGGGGCGGGGGAGGGACGTGGGCTCCAAGCCAACAGGACTTCAGAGCTCCTACAGAAGCCTCTCGGCCATTGGCACACACTCTGAGGTCTGGGAGGCCAGAAGGCAGGAGCTGAGGTAACTACCTTCCCACACTGGAGGACTTCGGAGTCCAGAGACAGAGAGAAACTGAGTCATGACACTTAACTTTGGTCTCACGCGTTCAGCGACTGACCCCATAAATTTCCCCTTTTCGCTAAACCCAGTCTGGGGAAGTGTTCTGTCTTTGCCATCGAGGCCTGCCTCCTCTAGACCCCAAGACCCAGCAGAGCGCATCAGACCCAGTCACGCTCCTCTGAGCCCCTGAAGTGGCCCCCGGGGGGCTGCTGACCTCTGCCATCCTCCTTCCTCATCAAGTTTTCTGTGTCAGGAGCCGGTCTTTCCACAACTGTAAGCTACTTGATGACAAGGACCCTCTCTCATGCTTGTTTATACTGCGCCCCCCTCATGCCCCCCACCCGCCGCCGCCACGGGCCCACCACAGCGCAGGAGGCACAACAGCAAGTGTGTGCGGTGTACGTGCTTGTGAACCGGAACGGGGGCCCAGGGACCGGGTGGCTGGAAGGGAAGTCGGGTCTCAGCCCCGCCTGGGCGGGAAGGAAAGCTAGGGCAGGTGCGACGGAGTGGGGAGGCCGTGGGAGCCGGACCTGGGTAAACCAGGGATGAACCTGCCCACCAAGAAGTCCTGGGGTCACTGAACTTCTGAGCCCCCCATGTCTCATCTTTGCAACACTGAAAGGATAAAAGTGCTTCACAGTCAAAATGCACTTTCATTCCATCATTTGACCCAACTTTAAGGAGTTCCTTCTACAGGCAGGGCCCTATCCCAGAAACATTTGGCAGAAAGCCTAACCCAGGGGCGCCTGGGTGACTCAGTGGGTGATGGGTCTGCCTTCGGCTCAGGTCATGATCTCAGGGACCTGGGATTGAGCCCCTTTGTCTGGTTCCCTGCTCAGTGGGGAGTCCGCTTCTCTCTCCCACTGCCCCTCCCCCTGCTTATCTCTCACGCATGCTAATGAATAATATTAAAAAAAAAAGCATAACCTAAGTGTTCACTATTGCTAAAGATATTGCCAATTTCCCTTCGTTTCCCTCTTTGTGAGCAGACAAGGGACAATAGGACGGATAATTTTTGATAAGAAAGTGCACTGACGATACGGGGCAACGAGGGAGCACAAAAGACTCTATCCCAAGAAACAGGTCCCCAAGCCAACGTGGCCAGACTACAGGTGACAGAAGTTACAGGAGGAGGGCAGGGCCTGCCCAAGGTGAGGGCACCAGCGAGCCAGAAACCAAAGCTGCACTACCCCAGATTCTTTACCCAGAGGAGCAAAGCATCCCTGGCCCCCATAGATGGGGCTGGTCCTCGCGTGTTGGGTCCCTAGAGGATGTGGACCCCAATGTCAGCCTCGGGCCTTACACAGATCCCCTGTCAGTCCAGCCCATGCCTCTACCACTTCTGGTCATGAAAGATGTCCGAGGGAGGTTAAAGGGCGGGGTGAGCACCACTGCCTGCAGGGTCACTCACCAGGAGTTCCTCGGGAACGGATGGTCCAAGTTCAAAGGGAATCCCGGCAGCGTCTCTGCCAGCCTGGACTCACCTACCCTCCGTGTCCCACAAGGCCTTCTCGGGGGGTTGATGGTGTGGCAGACAAGCTTTGAGGGAGAGCCCTGGCCTCCTTATGCCCGCAGAACCAACCAAACATTAAAATCACACAGGCTGAGGTTCCAATGCTTCACCGCTTACAAGACTTAATGACTTTGAGTAACTCATATCCTCCCCTGGAGGCCTCCTGACCTGCAGAATGCCGAGAAGACCTGCCTAGGAACACAAGTGAAGAATGCCGTCGAAACTGGGGTTTCCAATCCCGTTCACACCCAGCCCCATACAGGGCCTTAGCAGACGTCCCCCTAACAACCCCGCACAGGAAGTACTATTGTGCCCATTTCACAGATGGGAAAACAGACCCAAAAAGATGCTGTGACTTGCCGGGCAGCGCGGTGGAAGAGTCAAGTGGTGCCCATCTACGGTAAGACCTTAAAGTTCTCAGGGAACTCCTGAATGATTCATCCCACTGGATCCTTCCCACAAAGACCTCTAGGTATTGGAGCCAGAGCCCCAGCCCAGGACTGCCCTCTCTGAGGCCTGGGCAGCTTCCATTTGCCTTGCCGCTCGCTGGCACACTCTTCTACAGATAAGAGGTCATTTCTGGGTCCCTACAGCCTCCAACACCCTAGAGAATTCTGAAGGGGAACAGCAAGACGGCCTCCCACAGCAACCAGAATCCATCCCTGGGACAGGCCCCAGAACCCGGGAACTCCCATTGCAGAGAGAGGACCCTTGCATTCCGGAGCATCCTACCCCTGCAGGTGCCCTGGCGTGTGGTGACCCTGGTGGGTGGGTCACCCCAAACTGCCATCTGCCAGAGCAGCTGGGCTTGCTGCCCCTCGAGTTCCATCAGATGGAGACCGTGAGCAAAAGGGAAAGAAAACAGACACCCAGGCGAGCCGAATCAAGACAGCAGGGGGAAAGGCGGAGCCTTTAGGAACACTGTGAGAACAAAAAGATGAAATTTTAAAACTCCCCAATGTGACCTTTTCCGTTGCTGGGTAAAGAAAGTACTGGAGTTGCTTACCAGGATCTGTGCAATTCTTAGCTGTGTGAGTCCCATTCACGGGTGCCATCAGCTTTCTATTTCTCCAGGTGTCTGGTAGAACACGTTTGCTAGCGGAAGCTGTTTTATGCCCTGTATTGGGAAATAAGTCACAAACATCATTAGGTCAATACGGTGCCTGCATTCTTCCGATGACTTTACACGTCTGTATCGGGCTATACCAGCAACAGCCCTGTGCGACTACTCAGCCACCTCTGGGAGTGATACAATGATTGGAAGCAGTATCACCTGCTTCACACACAGTAATCTGTCTCCTCGATCTGGTCCATTGTTTCTAGTCCCAGATGCGTCAGCCCGTGACCTTGGCCAAGTGCGCTTGGGCCCTCACAGGTGCAACAAGATTTAGATAGGTCACCATGAAGTTCTTGTCCAGTAAACATGCTCAGGTGTCCCTGCCCCCAGCAGAACTACGGATGGCTATCAGGTCAGCAAATAGGTGGAGAAGGTTGACGGGGTCCAGCCTAGAGCTTTTCACCCTTGAATGTGCACAGAAATCACCTGGGGACCTTGTCAAAATGCAGATTCTGTTTCAGTAGGTCTGGGCTGGGCCCTGGGATTCTGTACTCACAAACTCCCAGGTGATGCTAATTCTGCTAGTCCAAGGGCCACAAGAGGAACCAGGGAGAGCAGATGTGGATGCCAATGACCGCACACAGTTCAACTCCTAATAACTCCTGATCCAGCAAATACGAGCGAGTCTCACTTTAAGAGCTTCGGAGTATTCATTTACCTCTCTTGATGCGCACACTGCTTCCGCTGGGTAATAATACCTCTTCTGGAATGCTGACACTGAAGAGCCTCTAAGTATTTTGTTATTTCTGGTGTATAACCGAGGGGGAAAAATACCCTGGCTTGCCCAATTACAAAGCTCCAGGTTAAGATGTTCAAATAACCTCTCTGGGATTCTGTTGGAAAGAGCCATGCTTTGACCTTCTAGCCTCAAATCACAAGTTGGGGTCTTGAAATGCAGTTTTTTGTTGTTTTTTAAAGAGTTTCATCGAGTTCTACCTGATTTTTACCTATCACTATGAAAATCTCTAGATTGTCCCTCATTGCTCAGAAAGGTACTCCCTGCTTTATCTCCATGTCCAGATTGCTAAGTCACCTGCATTTCTTTCATTTTTTTAAATGTGAAGAAGTAAAAGGTCCGCAGTGTCCAGCTAAAAATGGGAGTGTTAGCCAAGTGAATGTCTTCTGCAGATTTCACATGGGCCCACATCCCCCACTCCACCCCCAGATTTTTTTCCCCTAAGTTTCTTTCTCTCTCCACCTCAAACCTGCATTTCCTAAGCGACTCCCAAATCCCTGGGTTTGGATGAACGAGTGTGAATTGTGGTTCCAGACACCAGGGCTCTCCTACCTTGGGGATTATGAGGAGTTCAGTGACGCTGAAACCTGGCAGCAACCTCCCGAGGGGACTGCCCCGGCGTTTTGGGGGTTTGGAGGATGCGTCCGGACAGTTCTTTGGCAGGGCAAGGGGAGGGCTGAGACTCGGTTCCCAGCCTCGGTATCTGGGTTTTCGAGAAACGGGGAACACCACTGTCTCGGATCCACAAAATTGGAAAGCGGACCACTGAGTTCCGTCCGCCACAGGCTACGAGAATTCACACCTGCACCCCGCCTCTGCGCAGCCCATTCCCCCACATACTCTGGGGACAGAACTCTGGCGAGGAGGGGCCCGATGTTCAGGCTTTCATCTTGGTAACACAGACCTGCAGCCACGTCCCGAGCCCCCAGGGGCCGCGCGCAGCTCAGGGAAACGAGCGCCACAGCTCAAAGCGTCGATGTCCGCCCTCCTGGGTGCGCTCTACCTGCCCGGCGGGGCGGGGAGGGCACGGGGCTGGATGAACCCTTGAGACCAGCCTGACAGGGAAGGAAGGGAAGTCATCTCGGAGCTACCCGGCGGCTTCCCAGCCCAAGCCCCTCAACTCCCGGGGCGGGCCCGCACCGGCACCTACCCAAGCTGCCAAGGAGGCCGGACGCACAGCACACCAGGGCCAGCACCGCGCACACGAAGCCAACTTGCTGCGGCAGCATCTCTCGCCTCCTGCGAACTTTGCGCGGCCGGAGGGACCTGCGGAGGGCCATCCTGGAGCGCCTGGGTGCCGTCCCTGGGAGAGGATGGGGGGGCTTCGGCGGCCGGAGTGCTAGCTGCGGCGGAGCGGAGCCGGGGCTGCAGCGGGCGACGCGAAGCTCAGAGGCGAGAGGCTCCCGGCCAAAGCTTCATGGCCCGCGGGCAAGGTCGGCGGGGACGCCAGGGGAAGGGTAGTGGGGGCGCGCGGCACAGCCGGAGCTCAGAGTCCCGCGCGCGGCGTGCGCGCTCCGCGCACCATGGCTCCGGGGCGAGGAGGCAACGCCGGCACGGTGGCGCTGGCGGCCCTGGCTCGTACGGCTGGCGCAGTCCCGGCGCTGGAGCCGCTACCTGCCCGCTCAGCCTCTGCGCGCTCGCCCGGCCGCAGCACCGGCAGCAGTGCCCCGGGGCGCCCGCGGGGAGTACTCAGTGCGCCCCCACGCCCCGCGCCGCCGCTCCCACTCGCAGCATTCTCTCCCTCCAAGTTTGGCGGCGGCCGCCCAACAGCACCGCTCCCCTGCTTCCCGGCGAGCCAAGCCCGGGCGGCCCGGCGCGCGCGGGGAGAAGGCAGGCTGGCCCCCACGGGACCTGCGACCCTCGCGGCGCGAATGGCCTCGACGTCAGCCCTCCCGGGGGCGAGCTCTCCCCGGGAACTTTCTCTCCGGCTGCCGGCGCCTGCGTCTGTGAGGCCGTGGCGCCTCCCGCCAGCAGCTCTCGCCTCCCTTCTCCTCCCCTCCCGCCCGCCTCTCACCCCCCTCCTCAGCACGTGTACTCCTCCCCGAGGGCGCACTCGCCCGTGCGCTCCTCCCTTCACACCCCCCCCCCGCGAGGCTCAACTACTGACCAATATAATCGCCCCCCTCCCTCCCCTATGGAGCCCAAACAATCCCTTCTCTACCCTCCGAGGCCGCTGCAGCGAGAACTGGTTCTGGCAACGCAGGGACTCTCGGAACAAGGGTTTCTGTCGCGCGGCCGCTCCTGTGCAGGCTACCCACGACCCCCGAGGCGACCCGAGCCCCCCCCCGCCTCCCCTCCACCCGGGGCGGGAGATGCACGAGAAGATTAATTGCTCGAGCAGAGCTAACAAACAGGCTTGCACCAAGCTAACAGGCGCCGGCGCCCGCCGGGACCCGCTCCTGCCGGGCTCTCGGGGCGGGCGGGGGGGGGGGGGGGAGGGGTGGAGCCGGCGGCTGGGGCGCAACGCCGACCTCCAAAACGCTCCAGATCAGATCCCGCAGAGGGAGAAACCCCAGAGTTCCGCGGCCCGGCCGCCCAGAGTTGAGCTTTCAGTGTTCTGCAGCCTTACCACTTCGCAGGGCTCTCTGGTTTGGTTTTGTTTTTCCTCCTTGTCTCTGATCGACTCTCCAGTGTAAACCGCTTTAAAAATGGGGCAGGAGGGAGAATTTCAGAAGAGGAGCAGCTGGCGTGGAATCCAGGTGCAAGCAAGCGGTGGGGCCCGGCGGAGGAGGGGCCTCAGCCCAGAGGGTTTGCGATTGCACCCTGGGACTCCTTCCCCTTCCTAGGCCAGTTCAGCACGCACCTAGTTAGGACCTGCTAGGGGTTAGGTCCACCGAAAATCCTTTTTGGAAAAAGGCCAGATCTGTTTAATTAAATAAACACACACCCACCGTGCGCAGGGACCCGTGCCAAGTGCCATCCAGAGAACAAAACAAAACAACCAAAAAAAAAAAAAAAAGCCTAAGATCCAGTCCCTGCTTTCAAGGAACCCTAAATCAAAGGGGAGCCAGACCCTCCACTAAACCTCTATTTAATAGGTCAGTCCTAAAAGTCACTGTTCTGCAGAATGGGCGTTATTCTCTCACTACTCATTGTGTGGCCCACCAGGGCCTGGGCAGTGCCTGGGAATTTGCAAGAAGTGCAGGCTCTGAGGCTCCAGCCCAGACCTACTGAGTCAGAATGTGCATTTTTTCACAAGACCTCCCGCAGATTTGTGTGCACATCCCGGTGTGAGAAGTGTGGCCCTTTAGAGCCTGTCCCAGTACCTAGGTGCCTCGAGCTGGTCACTATCGGCATGATTCCTCTTGGTCTAAGCAGGGATAATTGTGTTTGTGTTAGTCTGGGGTGGTAGCACACAAGTAAGAGGTACCTAGAGGGCCAGGAAAGGGAGAAATTGCACTAATTATTTTTCAGCAGCCCCGTTTTGATGCCTACAAAGATACTGAAGGCATGAACACAAGACTAATTGCAGTGGAAACCCCTCGAGGAAATGAAATGGAAAAGGCCGGTGTTGGTCTCCTATAGAGCGGCGCAGGGCTCCCTCCACGTGGCCTTTGGGATGTCCTACCCGCCATTAAGGCTTCTGCTCCATATGTGTGACTGGTACCAAGCATGTCTGCCAGGGATAAAAGGGCACTTCTCCTACTATTACAGAATTTTCTTCTCATTGACTTGGCTGTACACGGATGCATTTATCAATAGCAAATAGAAAACCCTAGAATGTGCAAAATGCATCGTTTAGAAAGCTAGCCCGAGAGTCTTTGGAATCAAATGGAAGCCGAAGGAAAAAGTTAAAAAGTTAATATGCTATCCAGAAGATAGCCTTTGGGTCACGTTGATTAAAACAACTCCAAGAAACAAAATGGCATCTGCTTACTAGGATTTAATGTTTTCTTAAAACTTCCATCCGTGGAGCCCACCTAGGGCGGTTTAAAGCAAGTGTTTGAATCCGAAACAGGCCGAAGGAGTCATCAGATGTGTGCCTTTAAACGTTTAGCCGGCTCTTTTCTAGAACATTTGTTTTCTTTGACAGCGTCCACCTGCTTTCAGTTAATAGCTAGAACCCTTGGAATAATTTCCCATTCACAAATGGATTCTTCTTTGACAGTTTAAAAAGCAATTTGTTTGAATTGTACTTTTTGCTTCATTTAAATAGTGCCCATTACCAAATAGCCTCCTAATGACTCACCCCGCAGAAGTGAGAATTGGGTTTTATGTACCTTTCAGATTCAAAGCATTCAGGAGCATTTTCTAAGTCAGCAAGGCCATAGCGACAAATGGGAAATGCATTTCTGGGTTTATCTCGGGCCCTCGGTCTGGCTTGAATGCCGCTGGATTCGGAGTATCCCCTCCGTGACGCTGCTTTCTTCTGATGGGACACAGTTGGAGACTCTCCATAAAGCCAAACACTTGTGGCCATTTTGATAGGAAGGTTCAGTCTGTGGGGATAGATACAATATTTTTTTCTTAAAAATTCTTTCCTGTGACGGGAAGAACCTCACCATTTAACTCTTCTTCCTTGGTTTTTTTCAAGTTTACTTAGAATGACCTTCTCTATAGATTCTAATTCCTCTTGCTCTGCCTTTCGGATGGCTGGAGGGAGTCGGCACCAGCCAGGGCAGTGGTTCTCAATCCTGAGCATGCCTCAGAATCTCCTGGAAGTCGTATTAAAAGTCACCTGGCTGAGCCCTATCCCAGGGAGTCAGGTTCAGTAAGTTCAAGGTGGTGCCTGATAATTTGTATTTCTAACAAGTTCCCAGGTGAAACTCAGGTCCAGGGAGCCCACTCTGAGAACCACTGAGCTAGGTTATGTAATGGTGACTGTGACAAACAGCAAAAGTTTGCTTCCGGGTGGCAAAATATGCAACCCCCGAATATGCCACTTTGGCATAAAGATTATTTTGAGCTGAAGGCAAATGAGAAGAAGCAGATACATGAAAAACCCTCTGTCCTTTCCCTATTTATGTAAAAGCCGACGTAAATTTGTAAAGGTGCTCCCCCCGTCCCACCCCCCACCAGGAAGGACAGAAATTAATCATGGTGACAACTCTAGATCCTTATCAGCCCCGAGACAGGCCCAGAGGGATCTATCTAACAAATTTTGCTAAAACTAGCCCTTATCTACCACTATATATCGGCTTTTCCACAATTTGCCACACCTAGAAACTTGGTCTTTTTTCCTTTGTCTTGTCCCTTCACTAAAAATGTATTGTTCTTTTGTTCAGATGTGATACAAACCCGAGTTCTAATCATGCCTTTGAGTTACCCATTGTATATGCATGGGTATATGCATGATGTATATACGGGCTCCTGTGTATATGCATGATGCACGTGTTCATAAACTTCTGTTTGTCTTCCTCTTGTTAATCTGTCTTTCGTTGATCTAATTTATAGACCTCCAGCCAAGGAACCTAAGATGGGTAAAGGGAAAACAGTTTTTCTTCCCCCATATGCTGTCTTGGGGGCACCTACTCAGGTACCTGGGAACAGCCACAGTCTGAAACCTGGCAGCTCACCAAGCCAGAGGGAGCCTTCTGGAGGATCTTGCACTGGCAAGAGAATAAGCATACTGGCCACCACTACCCACATGCTCACTGCTACCCACCGCTCATTGGCCAAAGCCAGTCCCAGGGTCCCACCAAACCCCCAGGAGGTCCTATAGTGCCATTCTTCCCCTGCTGGCTGAGATCTGAGCTTCTGCAGTGGGCAGCCCCAGTGACAACCACAGTACAGACTTCACATCCCTCTCCCCTGCTTGTTAGGACCTTTCCTGCCCACCCCTCCCTGCTCCCTGGTCCCGCATGTTGCATAGCTGCTGGCCTTCATCTCCATGACACAGCCTGTGATATGAGTGAGAGTATCTGTCTCCTGCTGGCGAGCAAGGGCCTCAAGGACTTGCTGTCTTATCCACAGCTCTGAACACAGTGCCCAGCACATTAGGTGCTTAATAAATATTTAGGGAATGAATAAATAAGCACATTTTGGCTACAATGTGAAGAAGATAAAGAATAGTTGCCCCTGTTGGGTGGCGCCTGCTCTCATGATCCCTTTCGTGTCACCCTAAGTTTCCATCCATCTTCACTGTCAAGGTCACCAGCGACCTGTGGCTATATCTCAGTAGAATTTGACACGCTCGAATGCACCTTTCTATTGATAGTCACATCTGTAGTTTCTGGATGGTGCGTGCTTCTGGTTTTTCTCTTCCTTCTCTGACCAGCTCCTCCCTCAGCCCTCTGAGCTTCTGTCCTGGGCTTGTCTTTCTCACTCTTTCCTCTCTTCCCCCGGAGAGCTCATCAGTTCCCTGGACGGCATAATTTGCCCTCTGCTGCTGACTCAGAAGTCCGGAGCTGGACCCTTCTCAGGAATATAGACCTATGTGTTCAGGGGATTGCCCACATCAAAAATCTGGACTTCATCCTGGTCCTCCCACCTCTTTCTCTCCTGCCTCAGTCTATCCCCACTAGGACCTCAAATGGGTCCACTTCTTGCCATCGCCATGGACACCACAGGCTCTGTGCCTCTCCTGATCTTAACCAGTATCCGCAAGGCCAGCCTATCCATCACATTTCTCTCTCCACTCAGCAACTAGAATATTCTTGCCAAAGAGGGAAAATCCAATTATGTCCCTTTCTTCCATGAAACCCTCAGAGACTCCCCATTGCTCTCAGCATAGACTTCCAGCTCTTTAGCTTGACATAGGATCCTGCATAATCTAATCGGGGCTTTCCACATTGGCTGCACGTTCGATTCACCTGGGGAGCTTTTCGGCCCCTGGGGAGTGGGCACTGGGCACTGGTATTTTATCCAAGCCACAGCCAGGGTGGTGAACCCTGCTCCAGACCCTCATGGCCCCTTGAACCCTGTCCTTCATCATTCCTTTCCTTTCACTCCAGGCTCCAGCCACGCAGAATCCCTTTCTTGTTCTTCAGCGGTGACCCTTCTGGAACATGCCTTCCTATCTCTCTGGAACATGCCTTCCTACCTCCAAAGCCCCCTTCACCTGGTGCTATGAACTGAATGTTTGTGTTTCCCCCCCAAAATACATACGTGATGGCATTTGGAGGTGGGGCCTTTGAGAGGTGATCATGAAGACGGAGCCTTATTAGTAGGATCAGTGCCCTTATAAAAGGGGCTCAGAGAGGTCTCTCTCCCCTTCTGCCACGTGGGGACACAACAAAAAGATGGCTGCCTAGGAACTAGGAAGTGGACCTCTCCAGACACAAAATTGGCTGGCACCAGGATCCTGGACATTCCAGGCTCCAGAACTATGAGAAATAAATGTCTCTTGTTGATAAGCCACTCGCTCTATGGTATTGTTAGAGAGCCTGAACTAAGACACCTGGCTAACTCTTCTGCTTCCAATCTTGAGGAAGATATCGTGACCTCCGAGAAGCCTTGCAGAACCACTGAAGTCTGAGTTAAGAGCCCCCCTCTTCTGTGTTTTTTATGGTGCCTTGTATTTCTTTTTTTCTTTTTCTTTTTTTTTTTTTTGACAAAGAGATCACAAGTAGGCAGAGAGGCAGGCAGAGATAGGGGGAAGCAGGCTCCCTGCTGAGCAGAGAGCCCGATGCGGGGCTCGATCTCAGGACCCTGAGATCATGACCTGAACTGAAGGCAGAGGCTTTAACCCACTGAGCCACCCAGGCACCCCAATGGTGCCTTGTATTTCTGTCAAATAATTCATCAGGCCATATTATAATGACCTATTTGCTTATGTATGGTTTCCCCAGACTCTAAGCTCTGTGGGGACAGGAACCATAGCTACCATGCTCACAACCTCGATGTAGTAGGTGCTTAATAAATGCTCATGGAAGGAAGGGAGAGCACACCTGGCCCACACTCAGCATGTGTGACTTGGCCCATCGTGTTGCTCCTACCAGCATCTATCATTCATGGGGTTTTCACCATCGCTGCATCTTTTGATCCCCATAATAGCCTCGAGGAGGCGGCAGAACAAGAATTAGCATCCCCATTTTACGAGGTCCCTCACACTGGAGTGACCTGCTCAAGCTCATACAAGGAGTTAGAGGTAGAGCTGGGATCTGAACCGGGTCTTTTGCCCATTAGCCAGACCCTTCACCCATGATAGCATGCCACAGCGACTCATCCTAATGGGCATGCCCACCAGCTTGTTGAATAAGTTAGTTCTAAGTAGAGACGGAACTCTACGTGTCATGGCGCTATGTCCTGCCTGGGTCAGCTCCTGGTTACTGACTAATGGGGGGACTCCCAGCGCAGGCTGATCAGAGGAGGAAAGACCCTTACCTAGACCAGTCCTGGGGTCTCCTAAAAGCAACCCATAAAGCTGCTCCATGCTTTGCAAGCCTGCTTCTCAGAGTCCTTAGATTTAAATATGAAAATAACCAAATCGCTTCGTTCACCACTCAGAAAACATTTACTGAGCACCTAACTGCATATCGCTTCAGGCTTCAATGTCTTCCCACACCACAAGCCTCCAAAGCCTACATCAGTGAGAGTGCAGAGGAGGCTACTGTGTCCAGGAAGTCCAGCACTAGCGTGACTTAAAGGCCAAGCAGTTTCTTTTACAAGAGAGTCTGCATAGAGCTGTCCAGGTTGGTAAGGTGGCTCGGCACCTCATCACCACGCAGGGACCCAGGCTCTTGCCACCTTGTGGCTCTGCCATCCCCTGGGGCATGATTGTCCTCTACATGGTTGAAGCTGATTGACCACTGCTCCTGGTTACAGCCAACAGGAAGGAGGAGGAGCGCCCAGTGTTGTAAGCCCCAGGCTATATCACTCACTTCTCATATTCCCTGGGTGGAAGCTTAGTCGCAGAACCACGTCTAACCCAGGAAGGCTAGAAAATGCTCTGCTGGGCAGCATGTGCCCGGGACAATTCTGTGATGGTGGGAGCAGAGGAGGGGGTTTCAGTGGACAGCCGGGGGCCTCCACCACCAATGGGGAGTGGGGACTCAAGGAGAATAAGGGACTTGTCCAAGATGCCCCAGGTCATAAGTCACAGACCCAAGCCTCCTCTCCAGGGCGTGTATTACTCATTGCCCCTCTGGTCACTGAGCTCTTGTCGGTCTGAGAGCAGAGATAAGGCAGGGAGGGCTTGCCACCAGAGACAGTAGGAAGGGCTATTTGGCAAGGACGTGGCTCAAAAGGTGCCTCCGCTTTAGACCCTTGCTAATTGTCTGCTGTTGGATTGGCCTCTCCGTGCTCACTAGGAGCCATGACATTGCACAAAGGCCAGATTTTCCTTTACAATCAGCAGACTGCACAGCCAAAGGCAAGGGCAGCGTGGGTTTTTGTTTTCCTGGGAATGTGCCCTATTTTCACATTTTTTTATTTCTCTCTAATGGCTCAAGCCTCGGAAGCCCCAGCCTCTCTGCATCTCTGGAAGGGCCTGAATACATGGGAAGAAATGCCAGTTAGGCCAGAAGTAAGATGACAAGCGCCGAGAGAGAAGGACAGATAGAGTGCCAGAGATTTTCGTCAAAGGCAGCGTGGCTCTGCCACAAGGGGAATCACTAAATGCCGCGGGGACCGCCCGCGGGGACAGGTGCAGCTCCCATCCAGGTGCGTTCCCACAAGACCCCCTCCCCCACCAGCTGCTGATCCGCATGATAAGCATCCTTCTGGCCTGTGCTTAGGGGTTTTAATGAGGGAAAAGTTTCACTTTGCCCACTTTGGATCCTCCTGTACAAACATTCCTGCTAATTCCCACGGCTGGAAAGACGGGAGAAGACCAAAATCCGAGGACCCAAAAGGCGTACGGCCTGGAGAATGGGAGGAGCTCCCTGCGGCGTCTGGGCAGAAACGCATGGTCTAGAAAGCAAGAGTAGTGAGCCCAGGCGGCCAGCCAGGGCAGCTGTCTGCAGGGAACTTGCCAGATACCCGGCCAGCCCTTGCTGGACATGCAAGCTCTTGTTCCCAGCCAGAGAACTGGACGTCCTTTGGTTCGGTTACCCAGATAACATCAGAAACTCGGAGTCAAGCAAATGAATAGTCACAACGAGGCTCGGCCCCTCAGGAGAGACGTCTAGGTCTTCATCACATTCCAAACCTAGCCCAGGGCCTTGCTCTAGGAGCTCCGCTGCCCCCAGATCTCACTGGCTTAGCACTTCTGAAGTTTAATTTTCACTCAGATGACGTCCAGATTGGGTATGGAGGCAGGCAGCCCTTCTCCACGTGGTTGGCCAGGAATCATGGTCCCCTCCGTCTCGTGCCCATGCCATCTTCACACGTGGCTTCCGGGGGGTGGGGGTGGTGGGGCAAGCTGGTCTGCACTGAGACAGCAGGGGGGAAAGACGTGGAGAGTCCCAGGTGGAAGCTTTTCATAGGTCCTACCCAGACGTGGTGACTCCACCTCCCCCCAAATCCTGTGGGTTAGAACCCAGCCACGTGGCCAGGGCCGCAAGGGAGGCTGGACTCGAGGTCCTGGTGTGTGCGCAGGGAGAAGAGGAAATGTGCGGGTAAATAGTCTGGGCCATGCACAAGCGAGGGGACATCAACAAACACAATCCTGACAATGTATCATCTTCACCTACCCTTAGTCTGGGCCGGGCAATGTTCCAAGTACATTATATCAACTGACTCATTTAATCCTGCCAACAGCTCTGGGAGGTAAATGCCATTATCTTCTTCCGTTTTCAGGTGAAAGAACCCAAGGGTTCCGAGTGGTTAGTAACTTGGCAGAAGTCACACAGCTACTAAGTGACAAAGCTGGGACTCAGAGGCAGGCAGTCTGGGTCCAGGATTCCCTGCCCTTTAACCATCCTGCCTCAAGAATGAGCCTGCTTATCCCATCCCCGCTTTTACACGTGAGAAAACGGAGACCCAGGAAAGACAATATACAGAGGTTACTCTCAGTAAACCCTTGTTAAATGAATGGATTGGTGGTTTTGGTCTTGGACATGATTCAAAGTGTTTTTTAAAATATCAAGTAGGGTTTTAATGTTAGATACTAACTTTCACATGGACCACGACCCTCGCTTTGAGGCGAAAGGCTGAATAGGAGGCCGGAACAACAGACTCAACCCATTTGAAAATAAATTCACAAACAACAAGTCTTTTGGGGAATTAAAAAAAAAAAAAAAAGGCCCAGAGGAGATTTACCGCTGCATTGCATAATAAAGTGCCCCCCAAAGTAATACTAATACTTTAATGGCTGTTATGCAATGTTGATGGGTCTGTATGACTCAGCGTTTTAAATTAATTTAAAGGATTTCTGATGAATATTGTTAGCTGGCTTTGGGGCCTCTCCTTTCTCTTTCCCCGTTTTAACCAGGTTCTGAAAGCAAACTCCCTAGCAAATTCTTACCTGCAGGGTGGAGATATTTCGGGCAGGGACATGCAGCTCCTTCAGAAGATGTCCAAGAAAGGAAAGAAAAGAGCTTTTGTGACCAGCACACAGTTCTGCTCTCCCCTCCGACAGCCGCCGAAACCGCCCTCCGCTGGGTCATGCGTGTGAGCGGTCATGAGGCCCTACGAGCCGAGAGAATTCTAATCCCTCAGGCTGCCTGTAAATAATAATGTATAAACTTATGATTAGTATTCTGTTTCAAAGGCCAGTGATCAAAAGACAGCAGCCGGCCAGAATGGTGAACTTTAGAACTCAGCTTCTGAATGAACTCTTCACAGGCTCCCTCTGTGGGTCCAGACTCCACACCTCCGGGTCCTGGTTCCACCAGAACTTTCTCTTGGTCACCTCAAGAATGCCCCGCCGCCTCGGGACACAGCCGCGTGTGCAGGCTACGCTTCTGTCATGACAAGGGGGGTTCCTGCAACCGTTGCTCAGCTTCCCAACATCCCTCTCGGGTTTTGTGTGGAAAGAGTCCAAGACAGAGGCCCTGGTATCTCTGAGGAAGTGAGAGGAAGTGTTGGGCCTTGAAGAGACCCATACTTTGAGGACATCGGTGCCCTGAAGCAACAGTTTCATAAATGGAGCCCTGCTGACCTGTGAGAGATGAAGCCTTTCCGAGGCAGCAGTCATTTTCTGCCACAAACATGAATGTTCAGCAGCTATGGTGCATACCGAAGAAGCAGGGGACGAGCTTCAGGAGTCCTCCCAGAGGGACCAGGGAAGACGTTGGGGGCGCCAGGGCCTGCCCAGGATGCAGATGCTGCTTATCCCTCTCCTTGTCCCCATCCTCTACCCACATCCCAGTCATTTCTGTTCCCTGTTCCCATTGCCTTTACTCCCTGGAAGATAGCAAAGTCCCACCTGGTCTGTTTCACATCCAGACTCCTACACATCAAGCTTCCTTTCTACCAAGGTAAGAGTCTAAAGGCAACGGGTCACCATCTTTGGGGTACGGATGCCTTTGAAAATTCACAGAATGCTATAGACCCTATGCCCCACCCCTGCACCCACCAGGAAAGTGTACAAACTATACACATGGAAATGTGAATATAAATGCTGAAGAACTGGAACCCTTCCCCCAAACCCTTCTTCTAAGGATTTTCAAAAACCCTTAAGGTGCCCCTCATCCTACCTTACCAGGACTATTCGTAGTTTAGGGAAAAACTGAAAGACCAAACAGCTGTAAATGCTCAAAGAAGTGAAGATCAGTTTCTCCTTGCCTCTCCAAGGGCAGAAAGAGAATTCTAACGCTCATGCTGAAAAGACTGAGATGTTCGACGTTTAAATAAATTCCTAAAATTCCTTATGCTACAATCCCCGTTTGGAAATCTACAAGGTGTATTAAAGGCTCTGAGAAGATCTGCAGTGATGGGGCATCTTTCATTTTGCCGAATCCAACATTTCCCAAACTTATCCAGCCCTGGAGCCCTTTTCGTTCCTATCCGCAGTTAGGTTCCCATAGAACTGGAGTTTTGAGGAATGCTAATGTAGCCTAATCCCTGCATTTTCCAGATGGGGAAGCTCAGGCCCAGAAAAGGGGCATGACCTCCCCAGGGTCACAGTGAGACAGTGGTGGAGCCAGGCCTTGGTCTCCTGGCTCGTGGCTGTCTCCGTGTGGCACATTGCTGTAGTCAAGAGGTCTCCTCTGAGGACCGGAGGCACGGTACGGTTCTCAGACCCTCTTTCCTCTGAGGAGATGGCAGCAGAAAGCAGAACAACTATGTCCAAGACGCTGAGGGTGGGGAGGGGGCGGAGGTCACAGAGAAGGGCATTGTGCGGGGCCCAGGTTTATAGCCCAGAGCCCGGAAGTGGGTGTGGATTTGCTCCATAGTAATATTCTGAGAGCCCGGAGTGCTCCCCACAAGGGCCGCACACAGGACCAGCTCAGCACAGGCTGCAGAACAGGACCCGGAGGTCGGCCCTGGCTCTCAGGGCCCTCTTACAGATCTGGGGACCCTGCTGGCGTCACCAGGGGAACGTGATGGGCCATCCCCAGGAGTACGGCCAGCAGGCACACCCCTTCCTCCAGAGCACACCTTGGGAACCGGTGAAAGCAAATTCTAAGGACCAGCCAGGGCCCTGAGGGCTGAGCGGAGCTGCTCTGGGCCCCTGAGAGATGGGTGGAAAGGCAGAAACTCTACACCGGCTGTGCTAGGGATGAGCCTCCCTTTCTGTTTGCTTGTTTAAAACCTACAAATGATGGACTGCATACTCCCACCCCCAATTGCTCCAAAGCCTGCTTGGCAGCTAAATGGGGAACCCTCCCCTATCACTTCCAAAAATCTTAACCCTTAGGAACAGCAGCCTACCCCCATAGGGCACCCACTGGTGGCATTTTCCCAAACACGCCCTCTGAACCTCTCTTCGTCTTCCTGATGCCAAGAGCATCCTCTGGTTCATTGCTAAAAACACAGCAATCGTGTGATCATTGGCTCTGATGTCAAAAGATGCTAAGGGTTGCTATGAAGTTGACAAAAAAGGGTCTGAGATTTTTCTATTAAAAAACAAAACAAAACAATAATCCTCCTTGTCATCCTTATAACTACGTGGAAAATGTGTGCATTACTATGTGTGGGTAGAGACTGGAGATAGAAATAGCTCCTCTGATAAAAAGAAAAGATCAATGGCTTCCCTGGGGTTCTCGGCTATTCGTTGGACGCGGGCTGCATCCCTGTTTTCTGGAGCAGAGACAACTTCTCAACATGGAGCCCGTGAAGGCCCTAGAAGCTCCTGTCGATGGTGGCCCTCTGGGCTGGCAGGACGCATGGGGGGTGGGGAGGGATGGGGGTGTCCCTTTCTTCCAGGCAGCCCTGCCTGGATGGATAATGCCTTTCCCTGAGGCAGACGTGCCAGTTTGGGCTGCCTCAGGGACCAGCCCTGCAGCCAGCAAGCCAAGAGGAGGCTGTTCTCAAAACGAAAGACACAGAGACTGTCGCCACCAACCGCGGGAGAAGTCCCGGCTCAGACAGCCCTGGACAATTACTAGGGCCCTGGCACGAGATCCCTGGAGAAAAGAGGGCTCCCTGGCCAGGCTTCCGCCTCCTCAGGGTGCCTCCACTCCACCGCACCCCTCCCCACTTCTGCCGGCCCTCTGTACTTCTCCCCAGACCCTACAGCCCGGGTACTGACCACGTTGTCCCCTCTCGCCTAGCTTTTTATGACTCTGAACCGGAAGAGGCAGTGATTCATAAGACAACAAGTGGGGTTTGGGGTCTGCAGACTGGTGCCCCAGTCTCACGTGGGCCTCACAGGTTGGGCGGCTCTGAAAGTGTCGCTTCATCTCTTCGCGCCTCAGTTTCCTGGCTGTGAACAGTGGGGCGGGTCTTCCCTTAAAGCTCCGTCGCCATCCACTGAGCTGTGAACATCTTGTAGGGGCCTCCGTCTTAGCCCACGCGCCCCAAAGCCCACGAAAGTGAGCTACGGTCACTGCCACCCACACTCACGACGCAGACCTGGGGTGCACTGGCCGTGCTCCCAAACTTGCGTTCCCTCTCCCGCCGCACTCAGCTGCCGGCACGGGGCTTGGGCTCCCGCTGCTGTCCTTCCTTTGAGTTCAGCAGGATCTTGCTTCCCCCCATCCACTCCCTGGAGCACCTTAAGGACTTGTTCTCACTGATGCCTCCAGCTCTGTCCACACTTAGTGTCTCTCGAACATTCTCCTCCTGGCTCTGCCCCTCGGTCTGATTTTTGTCTGGACTTGAGCCCACCGCTGACTCTCCCTGAATGGGGATTTGGTGAGTTTCAAAGGCGACACAAGGTCATGCATATGGAAGCACTAACCTCCATCGTGTCTGGCACGCGGACGATGCTCACCTTCCTCCTGCTTGGTCTTCTTAGTTCTTGGATCTCCTGGCTTCTGGAACCTACGAGTGACCCACACTCAGGCCATTCCTTGTGCAGGACTGGATCTAGTATTGGTTCTGCTGGAACAGCAAAAGCGATGGAAGAGTCCGGCCAGCTCCTTGCGTCTTCCCGGGATCGGAGCCTCACCTTTATCCCTAATGGCAGGCCTGCCGGCTCTGGCTCCAAACCCCTAAATTGGGAAATGTTCAACTGCAGATTGTTTACATTGTGTATTCAGAGTATGAAGTGGTGTTTGAGAAGGGTTGCCATGGAAACGGCGAAGTGAGGAGGCAGCTAACTATGAAGAGAAATAATCCAATATTAACACGCACAAGCTACGCTCTCGGGCTGCTGTAAATTAAATATCATGTTAGCGGGCGGGCAGCCACTGTCCGTGTGCCCAGCCTCGGTCTCCGAAATTGGAAGAAACTACCTCTTGGGTCTAGTTTGTTAAAGAAACCGTAACAAATTCTGAGGCTCCCTGATTCGAGGCCAGGATTCCTCCCAGCTCTAAGAGCTGGTGCCTCCAGGCCAGTGGCTCTCAAACTTTGTCGACTGGGGACCCGCTTGGATAAAAGATCCCGGGATCCACCTGCCACGACCCGTCTTGATTTCCGGCGGGAAAGGAACTGTGTGCTAACTTGCCACACACCACCATCCAAGCCAATTGGAGGGAGCCAGAGGGGCTCGCACCCACCTGCCTTTGCACCGGGGATGTGGACGGTTTGCAAATGAATGATAACAGCTGAAATGTTAGCATCCATTTATTGGAAAATTATAGACTCCCCAAATGGGTGCTGCAAATAGGCATCGCTACACACTGCGGGGTTAACCGCACAGGCTGCCACCGGCTCCATGGATACTGGTGAGGCCAGAAAGCACAGCCAACACGAGGCAGCGCCGACGGGACGCCGGCAGTGGGTATCCCTCCCCGAAGTTGCAGGAATCCCAGCCATTTCTGTTGCCAAGAGCTGGGTGGCAGCCAGACTCCTTAGTAGAATGAGGAATTAGAGTCCTCAGTAAATGCTGGCGACAGGCTCCTTTTACCTTGTAAACACTAAATATTAGGAACCCTCTGTGCTCATTTATTAGGTCACCTAGATGGTCTGTGACAAGGAAAGGCTTCCGGAAGGAGTGCCCTTTGCCCGGGGCCAGGGTTTGCGTGTGTGTTTCGGGAGGGTCCCCGAGGCCCTCCCGTGGGCTGCAGGTCCCGAGACTCATGAGCTGGCCAAGCCAAGCAGGTATGGCTCTGTCCCCCACTCCCGACCGCGGAGCTGGAGGACGAGAGTCCCCCAACCCGGGCTGTGGACCGGCTACACTCACAGTCGCCGGGAGACTTTGGGAAAAAAAAAAAAAATGCCTTCCGGGGCTACAGCTGGGGAAATTCTCAGGGATCTACATTTTCAAAAATGTCCCCAGGGGGTGTGATAAGCTGCCAGACGCGGAAGCCTGGGCTCTGTCCCACAGGGGCCTGGGCCTGGGTGGGAAAGCCCCAACACCTCAGTTTCTCCACCTGTACCCCGAGGATGAAGGGCCCGCCCCCGCCCCCCAAGGGCGGCAAGGGTCACAGGACAGAAGACCGGAAAGCTCTGGGCTCAGCGTGGCTCCTAGGGGGACCCCACCGTGTTCATCTAGAAGCAATGTAACCCAGGGGGAGCCCCAGGGGCGCGTTCACAGAGGGACACAGGGACACTTTATTGTTATGCTTTACCACCTACATATACATCGTATAGGCTCTTTTGTATGTACCAGATGCTTCGTAGCTGTTCAGTCTGTAAGAGGGTGGGGAGAGGTTTCGATTTGGAGTGAAAACGACCTGTGTTGTCATCCATCCTGCCATGAGCTGTGCCCACCAACCGCGTGGGGTCCCCTCTCTAATCTGCAGTTCACCGTCTTTAAAATAGAAATAATACTCCTTACCTCCCAGAGTTTTGTGAGGGCTGGAAAACACATTTACCTTAAAATCTTTTTAAGGAGAATCCATATAACCATATGAATAGAATAAACAACAGGATTGAAATGGGAGGAAGTACAGAGAACATTTGGCACAATGCCTGGGGGCAGAGGGGGCATGCCGCGCGGGCCCCTCTTCTGGCTGCTCCCGACAGGGGTCCCAGGAGGCCAGCGTGGGGGACTTGTGGCCAGGCGAGCCACAGACACCCCGGGGGGACGGAAGAGGGGCTGACAGCTGATGTTCTGCTGGATGGGAGAGGAACAGCAGCTCCCCCGCCCAGGTCAGGGTGGCCGGCCCCCCGCCCACGTCCAAGGGGAGATTCCCCGAGGTCCCATCAGAACCCAGCTTCAGAGAACTGAAAAGAACCAAACCGGGTCAGGGGCAGGTCCCGCCTCACAGGCTCTGGGATGCAGAAAAGCATCCCCGCGCAGCAAGGGCCCGAGCCCAGCTCACACTTCTCATGCCAACGTGGGACGTCGTGCCAACAGGCCAACTTGACATTGTGCCCGGGCTTTTGTCCCGGGCCCCTGCCCTGCTAGGCTCAGGACTCCCTCAGAGGTGACTCTCTGCACCCAAGCCTGAGACCCAGCCCTGGCTGTTCTCATCGGATGCCCGTAAACCCAGGCAGCCCCTCAAGGCAGGCGGAGGCCACGGCACTGCTGGGGCCACCGAGGGCTTCCGGGAGCCGCGCTGTGGCAGGTCCCGCCCAGCCCACCGTAGCGCCTCAGGAGTCAGGTGGGACGCTCTCCCTGCAGAGTGACTGCAGATCCGGCCTCGGCCCCCGGGGGTCTGGCCCTGCAAAGCCACCTCGACAACCACTTGCCTGGGGCACCAACCCTCTACAGTCTGACTGGGACGGTTGCCCCGTAGAGCTCGAACGTCCACTACCCTGTGGACCTACTACTACTACTGGCCTCTGGCCCTCGTCAAGGGTCAACCTGTTGACACCGTCTCCACCCACCCTCCTGGAGAATTCGATGGCAGAGGCTACGGTGCCACTCCTGCCACCCGAGCAGAGTCACCCTCCCAAGGGGAGGGTCCGGGGTTGGGGCCCTTTTCCTCAAAGGGGGCGCCTCTGCTCCTTCCCCAGTTCTCCCCAGCAACCTCCCAGGTCAGCATAAGATGGCAGTGTCGGGGGCATGGCAGAGTCATTCCACCTGCTCCTGGAGTCCGAACACGAGTCAGGACGTGAGCCCGTGACCCTGGAGCTCCGCGTGCCCGCAGGAGACCTATTTGGCCCCGGATGGCATCTTCTGACTTAATGGCTTAGCCCATTTGAGCTACTCTAACAAAAACACCATACACTGGGGGGCCTGGCAGGCTCAGACGAAGAGCCCGGGACTCTTGATCTCGGGGTCGTGACTTTGAGCCCCGTGTCGGGTGTAGAGATGACTAAAAAAATGACTAAATAAACCTTGAAAGAATGACCACACACCGAGCGGCTTCTGAACAATAGGAATTTATTTGTCATATTTGGAGGCCAGAAAGTGCAAGGTCAAGGTGCCAGCAGGTGTGGTGTCTGGAGAGATGTCCATTTAATCGCCGTGTCCTCACACGGTGGCAGGGGTGAGGGAGCTCTCCGGGGTCTCTTTTATAAGGGCACTAATCCCATTCGTGAAGCCTCCTCCCTCATAACCTAATCACCTCCCAGTCCCCTCATGTTGGGGATTAGATTTCAACGTACGAATTTGTGGGTGTGGGAGGCACAAAATCCAGTCTTTTGCACTTAAACAAATGCTGTCTACTCATTCTATTCTAGGCCTTGGCCAGCCCCGCAGAGGCAGAGACTGGAAAGACAGTTTCTGCCCTGAGGGTGTTCACCAACTTGGAAGGGAGATGAGGTCTAAAGAATAACAAGGAAAAAGAATCAGAGTTGGGCCAGGTCCTCAACACCCCATGAACGGTGCTAAGGGATGATCATGGCCCCAGTTCTACCAGAGACTGGACTTCAAGGCAGTTCCTGGAGCAAGATGTGGGTACAGAGAGGAAAGCGCAAGCCCAGTGATAAGAAGGGGGGCCCAGGGCACCTGGGTGGCTCAGTGGTTAAGCATCTGCCTTCGGCTCAGGTCATGATCCTGGGGTCCTGGGATCGAGCCCCACATCGGGCTCCCTGCTTGGCAAGAAGCCTGCTTCTCCCTCTCCCATTCCCCCTGCTTCTGTTCCCTCTCGCTGTGTCTCTCTGTCAAATAAATAAAATCTTTAAAAAAAAAAAAAAAAGAAGTGGGGCCCAGGACAGACAAGAACAAGAAGTATGACCCCTATGGGGACCCCAGAACAGGTGCGATGCTCGAGACCCCCGTGAGAGCCAGCACTCAGCCCCCCCGTCCATGGTGTTGTGTGAGGGAACGGAGAGGCTTATGTGCGGGCCAAAGAAACCTTCACACTACACTGGACTAACGTGTAGGACAAAGAGTGAGGTTGTCCGATGAAATACAGGACACCCAGTTAAATTTGGATTTCAGATAAATAGTAAATAAGTTTTTTGTGTAAATAGATCTCATGCTGTATTTGAAATTATTTGTGGATTCTCTGAAATTCAAATCTTAAAGGAGCATTCTATATTTTAATTTGCTAAACCTGGCAACCGTAAGACAGAGATTTATTTCTCTCTTCCTTCGTCGTCTGACCGGCCTAGGCTGGCGGGGCAGCGCTCGCTCCACAAAGTCGTTAGAGACCCAGGTTCAACATCCTGCCTCACCATTCTTCAGGCGTGCATCAGAGCAGTCTCACCCGTGAGAAATCACTCCTTAGAAATGCCATTCTTGGGTATCGCCAGGGTCAAATAACAAAATAGCAAAAGCCCCTTGTTTGTGTTTTAAGATTTTATTTTATTTTGGGGGAGGGCGGAGAAGGGCAGAAGGAGAGAATCCCAAGCAGACTCCTCGAGTGCAGAGCCCGACGCGGGGCTTGATCTCACAACCCGAGGCGAAATCAAAAGTCAGCTGTTCAATTAACCAAGCGCCCCGGGCGCCCCGCGAAAGCCCCTTGGAACTGCACATACCAGTCAAAGGCTCAGCTACGATGACAGTGATAGGATGGTAGGCACAAGAGCCACTTCTGGTATTTAGATCGAAGGTGCAGGAACCAGCCTCCTGGGAGTGGAACCCTTCGGGCATGACGGGAGATGGTCAGGAGGAGGATCTGAACATTTAAGTTTAGTGATTAAGATTCTGCCGGCCTCCGGCTCGTGCTCAGAAAAATCCCCCTCTCATTACAGCCCGGCTTGGTCTCGCCGAGGGGTCTTTTGAAGTTCCCAGCAGAGGTGGGGGTGGAGGGGCACTGTCGCCTGTGTTTCAAGGCGCGTTTGTTTCAAAGTGGGCTCCGAATAATGCTGCAGTGCAGAACTGAGCCATTGTAAACGGATAAATGCAGGGCTGACGTCTGTGGGCCTATTATCTGAACTGTTTGTAGCGCCCGGGGAAGGACAGGCTTGCTGACCATCAGGACTGACTTGACCAAACAGCAAAGGGGAGTGGGGGTGGTGAGGCCGGCTCTCTGCTGATCTCCTCACTTTGCTGATTGTACAACGAGGGTGCTAGAGAAAGTTCCATCCGCTGGCTTCGTCCATCTGTGGCAAAGCGGGAATGGGTAGGGCTTCTGTTCTTCCCCTGGCTCTTGAAAACCATACCAACAAAGGGAAAAAAAAAAAAAAAAAAAAGCAGGCACCTGGGTGGATCAGTGGGTTAAGCCTCTGCCTTCGGTTCGAGTCACAATCTCAGGGTCCTGGGATCGAGCCCCGCATCGGGCTCTCCGCTCGGCGGGGAGCCTGCTTCCCCCTCTCTCTCTGCCTGCCTCTCTGCCTACTTGTGATCTCTCCTCTCTGTCAAATAAATAAATAAAAAATCTTAAAAAAAAAAAAAGCAGTTACTCATTCTCTATTTTACTGTCTCTATTCTGCTGGATTCTCAATTTTCCCTGTTTCCAGGATCAGTTAGTATTATCTGGGGTCCATAGAGTGGATGATGGCTCTTTAGAAACCGTGATGTTTGTAATATTTTCTTAGATTGGTTTCTCCCGTTCAGAAGGATAGAGATAGATGGGGACGTGATACGTATTCAATAGCTTTAGGATCAACGCCGTCACTTTTCAGAGGTCAAGCAAGTCATTTTTATAGATAAAGAAACTGGCTTGCTCATAATTGAATTCTAGGATTCGGACCCAGGCATCTAGCTCTTTCCACGACAACATAAATGCTTTTGTTCCTTTATTCGTTCACTCAGTAAAGGCCGACCAGCCATCACTTTGGGTTGGCGATGGATCAGTGAATCAAGTGGGCAAAGCTGCCGCTCCAGGGAGCTTACCTTCCACGATGGGAAGACCGGAGTTTCCGATGCCGGTGAGTGTACCTCCTAGCACATCTTGCCCAGGGCTGCGTACCTAATCAGTTGGGAATAAATATTTAATAAGTGAATGAATAAATCCCAACAGTGGCCTCGATCCATGACTTTTCCTTGGCTTCCCTGAGGCCACACTGAGAAGGTGCTCCAGCTAATAACACACCCAGACACAAGTGAGGTCGCTTGTGGTTGGGTACATTAGCTCCATTCCAGGGAGCAATTTGTAACTTTTCTCGTGAAGCATGAACTTGGAATAATTTCTAAATGGCAGGTGCACAAATTATTTCTCCAAGGAGAAGACAATTTCGTCTTCCCACTTCTCATCATGCAAATCTTTCAATCACAGTTGGTAATAAATGGAAATTGATAAATGAGATCCAAAATTCACATTTAACTGTTTGGAAGAACAGTTTCGTTGAAAAAAAGCAGCTGAATAGAACGAGGGGGCTGGTGAGGGCAGGGTTTGTCTCTGAGACATTGCTGAAGTGGACGCCAAGGTAAATGTCAGCAGAGAAGGAAAGAGAACTGGGTTCTAGAGAAAAAAAATTTTTTTTTAAATTTTAGGGTGAAAGTTGAGTAGTCAAGGTCTGGGGGCCAACTGTCATTTGTCTGCATTCAGTCTGCTGTGCCTTCGGACTCAGACTCGATTGTCTCAGCAGCGTCTGTGGGGGCCTTTCAGGGCCCAGGACCACCTGCCTTGCTAATCTCACCAGGCACCGAGCTCAGTCTGTAAGCTCTGCTCCGCCCGCCTCAGTCCCCTGTCTTCCTGAACATGTCATTTTCTGTTCTGTGCCTCTGCTCAAGCTGTTTCCCCTTCCTAGAAAACCCTACTCTATCCTTCAAGATCCAATTCAAATGTGACCCCCAAGGCAAAGCCTTCCCTTGCAGCAGATGAAACTAAGCCTTCCTTCTTCTGTATTCCCAGGGCCCTTGACTCAGACCTCATATGTAGCATGTTTGAATCCCTCTTCTGGCTGGTTAGTGGTCTAGCTCGTCTAGATTTTGAGTTCCTTGGGTCTTAATTACTTTTAAGTGATCCACTGTGTATCCAAAAGTGTGTCTGGCATTCATGAATGTTAAAGCAAGAGGATACAAATACCAATTAAATGTGAGGTTTAGGTTGGGGGGGACTGCTAGCTGGCTAGAAAAGACTAGACATTACACTTGATTATTAAGGCAGGATTATGGAACAGCCTTTCAGGAGTAGCTTAAAGACATTCATTAGTTTGAGAAACAAAAGTGCTTGGAGGCAGAAGAATGACCAAAAGCAAAATGGCGGTGAAGATGGGCAATTGGGTAAATATCAACTCTGGAGAAAACAAACCATAGAGAGAAAGGTAAGGGTATTTCCTCCCCCTCCCTCTCTTCTTGACCTCCCATGGCCACCGATGCTGCCAGGCAGCTCCCGCCCCAAGGCCACAGCTCCCGTCTGGGCTCCGGGAACACCATTCTCTCCCCTTGTCCCTTCAGGCACTGCGGTGGTGATGACTTCCAACTGTTGTGTGTCCCTGGGGCATGGGTGGCCTCAACATCCCCTTTTAGTTCCCTCATCTCACTCATTGCTTTATGAATGGGCCCTGTGGCTTCAAAACTTCAGTTGAAAACTTTGATACCCACTGTACAACTCTGAGATTTTAGCTTCTCTGGAATCCCGGTTACAAAAATGCTGGATATCACTCTGCCATACCCAGGGACCAGAAAACTATAACCCGGAGGCCATAGCTTTTATAAATAAAGTATTATCAAAACACCTTTTTTAAAAAGAGATTTTATTTATTTATTTGACAGAGAGAGAGACAGAGAGAGAGGGAATACAAGCAGGGAGAGTGGGAGAGGGAGAAGAGGGTCCTTGCTGAGTGGGGAGCCCGATGTGGGGCTCGATCCCAGGACTCCGGTATCATGAACTGAGCCGAAGACAGACACTTAATGACTGAGCCACCCAGGCGCTCCTATCAAAACACTTTTTAAGTTATTGGAATGCCACTTGTTTTTATAAATAAAGTTTTATTGGAACACAGCCACACCCATTCATTTATAGATTGTCCATTGCTGCCTCCATACCACCGCACTGGCAGAATTGCATGGCTGTGACCGACAGAATGGCCTGCACAGCCTGAAACATTTACATCTGGCCCTTTACAGAAAAAGTCTGCCCCCTCCCCCTTGCTTTGCACTACTGTACATTAATAGGCAATGACTTTAACATCCTTCTGTAAAATGTCCTTTAGAGAGTTCTACTTTTTTTTTTTTTTTTTTGAGAGTGTGCATGCACGTGGAGGGGAGGGAGGGACAGAGGGAGAGAGAGAATGTTAAGCAGGTTCCATGCCCACTGCGAGCTCGAGGCAGGATTCAACTTGGGGCTCGATCTCACGACCCTGAGATCATGACCCTGGGATCATGACCTGAGCCGAAATCAAGAGTTGGACGCTTAACCGACTGAGCCACCCAGGCGCCCCTAGAGACTTCTTTTTCTAAGGTCTGATTTACTCTCTTATCCTAACATCAAAACACTGATTTGACCCTTCCCATCCTTCTCAGGGGGCTGCACGAAATAAAGTCCAAATTCCAGAGTACATCGTTCTTGCCTCACTCACCAAACTGATTTTTGATTCCTCCACTTGCTAGGGTGGCTCCTCTGATCCAATACATTATTGGTTACATAAAGCACCATTGATTTATCAGCAATTTCTCCAGGGAGGGGATCGAAACACTAAGTATATGTGTCAAGTTCAAACACATCAGAATTTCAGAAATGTTACACATGTTAAAAATAAGGCAC
Source organism: Potos flavus (assembly GCA_028534135.1). Classification (NCBI taxonomy): domain Eukaryota; kingdom Metazoa; phylum Chordata; class Mammalia; order Carnivora; family Procyonidae; genus Potos; species Potos flavus. Next base: position 116,955,766 of record CM052896.1, on the reverse strand, counting down.
AGGCACGAATTGAAGACCAACAGGATCAGGGCCAGGGAAGGTGAGGGACAAGAGCTAACATGCTCCTGGAGAAGCCAGCGGCAGCCAGGGCCTCGAGGGTTTGGGAGTTAGGCCCCAACATCTGACTATTGTCCTGGAGACAATAACAGGCGCCTGGGGACTCTGCCTGAGGCCGGTGACATGGTCAGATCCGGCCTTTAAAGGGACCGCCGGGTGGCCTGTGTGGAGAGAGGGACTGAAGAGAGGCGGATTCCGGGAAGGAAAGTCAGACCAAGGAGGTGGGTACGGACTAAGGCCTGACAATGGGGTCGGACGCCGGGGCGCGGACGCGGAAGAAATTTCGGAGATGAGGTGAGCAGAGTTGCTGACGGATTGAAAGGCCCAGGGCAGAGGGAGAGGAGAGCGGTGTCGGGATGACTCCCGGGCTCCTGTCTTGGGCATCTGGAAGACCCGGCTACATGCTCTGACCGAGCAGCTCTCAGGAAGCCTATTTCCCGGATGCAAAGCCCAGGCTCAGTTCTTGCCCCTTGAACAGATTCCACTGCGACCGGGAGATACGCCTTGTCTCGATTGTACGAATTTCGCAACGGAACCCACTGTCTAGAACCGCGTGGGGAAGGGGATGGGCACAGGTGATTTTCGTGTGCCCCACTAGGCTGGACCAGAGCTGCCCAGAGAGGTAGAGGGTTTCCCTTTTGCTGGAAGGTTGCCCTCAGGGGTTCCGGGGGAGGCAGGAGTTGGCAAGGGCGAAGATGCCTCATTCTCCTTCTGAAGGCTGCCTACAGAATAGTCACCCTAAGTCTTCCCAGGGCCACTGCGTTCCCGCTGGTTCTGCCCCCACTGGCTCCACGAATCAGGGTGCCAATGAAGGAGAGCGACAGCCCCGGTGAGGGTGGCAAGAGCACCTTGGAGGAACGCTCCTCCCACGCCTGCAGGGAAGGTCAGGTCAAAGCCCCAGAGCAGGAATCTCACGGTTGCTGGGGACAAGTGCCCTGGAACCTTCCAGAGCCAGGCACGGGGCCCCGTTTCCTCTGCCCTTGGAAAAGAAGTGCAATTGGATAGGAGTAAGGTGTGTGCACAGGAGGCTCAATTTTGTTTTGTTCCCGCCTTTCTGGTCTGAGAAATCACAGCACAGTAGGCAGCCGTGGCTTGGACAGCAAGTGAGATTTCCTTCACGGCTGGAGGGGCAGCAGAGTGCAGCAGGTGCCCTAGGTGCTTGAGAGTGCCAGAGGCAAGGGCAGTCTACCCCCTCACCTGGTGCTCCAAGACTCTACCTTCAGTGAGCAAGGTCAAGGTTCAAGGACTAGGTTCACTGAGGGAGACCCTTGGGTCCACTGTCTTCGGGAGTAGGGCAAATAGTGGGGGAGGACATATCAAGAGGACCGAAGGGTCCCATTGGGCTGGAATGTCAAGGCCAGCTCCCGAGCAGGGGCTGGGCTGGGGCCTCATTTGAAGTTCATATCAAAGAAAGCAATAGTACCTGGCTGCCCCCACCCCATTTGGGTCTCTCTAGGAGCATCTCCTGCACTGAGAATAACATTTCCCATTCATGTAGAGTTTCGCAATAGGATTCCAAGGTTCACACTCATTTTCTCATGTGGATGATGCAGGTGAAGGCAAGAATTACTGTGCTTACCCCCCAGCTGAAAACCCAGTGACGCCCCCACACTTTTCTAAAGTCCCACAGTTAGTGAGGGATAGAGGGGTTTCCGGTCCGGGATGGTGGTTATTATCTCCGTGGTGAGATGACACAGCGTGATCTAATCCAGTTGTCTCCCCTCCACGTCGTAATCAGGTCTTGAAATGGGTCTCCCCGAAACAATCAAGCTTTTCATTGCATCACAAAAGGCCTCAGAGGAAAGAGATGCTCTCCTGGGTTGGGGTCACCTGCTGTGACCTTCTCTGCCATGAAAGGCTGTTGGCTCAGGTGCCTCTCGGTTCCAACCCCACTGAGACCTGCATTCCATAGACCAATGTTTTAATTCAACCAAGATGTATTTTTTTTCATTATCATAATGTTAAAGATAATAATTGTCCCTCCCCAAAGTCGAGACAGTTATTCTGGAATATTTTATTAGTCCTAATAACCAAATGCTATCAAAAAACCATTTAAGCTCACCCAATTAATTGGGTCTCCAATTATAAGGAAAGTAAGAAGAGGAAGTTGCAAGATTTTCTGAATGCTACTTAATAAGGCTTTTAGTTTGAAGAGTATTGTGTCATTTTGTTCTAACACCACAAAAACCTGCCTTGGAGGAGATTAAAGAAAGGATTCTTCAAAGGAGATAATTTCTGTTGAAGTGCATAGTGAGCTCTTTATGCCCAGATCGCTGAGAACACTGTATTCACTCTACTTGAAACTTTTCAAAAAAAAAAAGATGTGGTTTGAGAGGGAGAGAAAGAGGATGAGAAAAAGAGGAAGACAGAGAGAGGGACCAGAATTAAGAGGGGGAGAAGTGAGAGAGAAATTTCCTAAATTATAAAAATAATTTAGAGAAGAAAATGCACCGGACCCATTGGGGTCAGGACAGGTGTTTCCGTGAGAAGACAGAGCATTTGGTTTTAGAGACCCGAATTCTGATGGTAGCCCTCTGGCTTTGCTGCTTGTCCTTGAGCAGATCCCTCGGGTTTGAGCTGGGCTCTAGAACCCCACTGGTACTAAATCTCAGGGGCCTCCCACGCCCACTTCCTCCCTCGATAAGAAACTGGGTTTTGTGCTGCCCCCCACCCCCGGTCCCAGACATATCGCTGTGTATGTAATTTCTATTTCAGACTGGTTCACTCACATTCTCTCTCATCCGATTCCCAAAAATCCCGAGGAAATTGACAGGGTGAGAGCCACAGACCCATTTTACAGATGAGGGGCCTGAGGTTCACCGGGCTTCCATGCCTCATCCAATGCCCTAGTAATTAGAGTTCAGAAGCAGGTCTCGTGGCTCTTGGACCAGAACATGTAGAATTCGTTGGGCTCAGGAGCTAATTCACGCCCAGAAAACCAGATCCTGTATTGCTCTCCCATTTAGAGCTCTCCCCTTTTCTAACTAAGTTGTGCTGCGGGGTCGGGGAGACGAAACTCGGAAGGTTAGGGGGTTTTCAAGGTTGAGGATCAGAAAAGGGTCATAGCGACTCTGCCAGGGGTCTTAGCAGGAGCCCGGGAAATTTGTGAGTCGCTTTGAGTCAGTCTGGCAACTTAGGACCGGTGTCTCTCTGAACAGCCGGGGAGGGAAAGGATCTGGGTATTGCTCTGAGGCCTTTTCTCATGGAGGCTGGACGAGTTTGCGTGGACAGCCACACAAAGTGCCACAAAGCGGGTAGCTGAAAACAACAAAGTGTATTCTTTCACTTGTGGTTTGCAGACCACAAGTCCAAGGTCTAAGTGTTGGCGGGGCCATGCACCGTCTGAAGGGTCTAGGAGAGAATCCTGCCTTGCCTTCTCGTAGCTTCCAGAGAGCTGCAGACAATGCTCGGCCTTCCCTGGCTTGCCCTGCGTCACCCCCACCTCCACCTCTGCCATCATGTTTTTCTCTCTGTCTCTGTCTCCAAATGATCTCTTCTTCATAAAGACGCCAGTCACTGGATTAAGGCCGACCACGAGTTGGTATGACCTCATCTCCACTTGCCCTCTGCAAAGGCCTTATTTACAAATAAGGTCTCATCACAGGGACTGGGGGTTTGGGCTTCGACATATCTTTTGGGGGGAACTCAGTGTAACCCACAGCAGGTCACTGCCCCCCGTTTGCCACTTCTGAGTTTCATAAATAATTTTCAGGAGGGCTTCCCACAGTGGACGCATTTCAAAGCGCTTCGGCTTTGAAAAAAAAAAAAAAAACTTAAGCAAGGGGGGGGACCTTAAGTCAGGAAAAAAAATATTTTTCTGCATTTGTGCAAGAAGGGAATTTCAACGTGCTCTGGTCACTTTTTTTTCCAGTACCACATTACTCAAACAAAAGTGAAACCCTTCCATTAGAGACCCTCCGGGTATGACAATATACTTCAAGTTAAATGGGGTTTATAAGGCTCCCTGAATAAAGTGTTAATGGAGTTTGCATGACTGCTATCACTCCGCACTTGAGATGCTCATTGTATTTAGTTATGAAAGAAAGCAGTTTGGGTCTTAATTCACACTTGCTGGAAAGGCGTGGCTTTATTAACTTCTGTTCATGAAATGAAGTGCATTTCTGCCCGAACTTTCAAGAACATATTGCCTTCCTTCCAGGTGATACGGATCACTGGCAAACAAATAATGCAATGTAAAAATTATAGAAAAGCTGTCTGCTCTAGTTTGGGCACCTATTAATTTCTTGTGCCGTTAGAGAAGCAGTTTTATCTTTGGCCAGTCCGAAAGGAGATGTATAGTAGTGTATTCACTTGCCTTATCTCTGTCTGCTTTCAGGCCCTCCCCTGATTCTTTGTATTTTTTTCCCTTCTTGAGAAAAAAAAAATATATCGCAGTAGAGGGACAATATCTCATTCTCCCCACTGTGTTCTGGTCTTTGAAAGAACAACCCCGTTTCCTAGTCCTCTGACCCCTCCCAGAAATCTTTATCATTTCTGCAGCTGCAAAGCAAAAACTTCCCTTAAGAAACACACAGGATCGGGGCACCTGGGTGGCTCAGTGGGTTAAGTGTCTGCTTTCAGCTCAAGTCATGATCTCAGGGTCCTGGGATGGAGCCCTGCTTC
>CM052896.1:116934797-116950586 GCA_028534135.1 Potos flavus | reverse complement strand
ACAGTTTGGCGATTGTGGCCATTGCTGCTATGAACACTGGGGTACATGTGGCCCTTCTTTTCACTACATCTGTATCTTTGGGGTAAATACCCAGTAGTGCAATTACAGGGTCATAGGGTAGCTCTATTTTTAATTTCTTAAGGAAACTCCACACTTAAACTCCACTTTCAATCTTCTTCTAAAATCATGCTTTCCCCCTTCTATCAGACATCAGTGGGTGTCTCCTCGGCATCCATGTTCCCCTTCTCTCTTCCCTGCAGCTTCCAATCTCTGTCTGAGGACCCTTGTGAGAGTCAGGACAATCTTACCCCAAATGATTTGGGCTCCAAGGATGGACCATGGCATGGAGCCAGTTAATCCTTTCTGTGCCCCTGGCCACGGTGATTGGTTCAGGCATGGACAGGGCCTATGGCCTAGGCTAGTCCAAGCAGGGTGGATCTCAAGACTTATTCTGAAAATGCTAAGATGAAGATCTTCCATCCCCCTTTGTATAGGAGGGAGGTAGGTTTTGACTTTGGGAGCTGCTGGCAGCCACCTTGTGTCCACAAGGGGTCCTACCTTTGGATGAAGTCAGAGTTATGGATGGTAGAGTAGAGAGATGTTCCTTAGGCTGGATCAAGCCTCACGCAAAACTTATCCTTCTTGTGGACCATTTAGTTACATGGCTCAATAAATTCCCTTTATTATTTAAGCCTCTTGAGATGCATTTTATAATACTTACAAGTGAAAGACTCTTTCCCCCCCTCCCGTGTTTCACTGACACCCTTTTCCATACACACCAACAGTCTTCTGATAACACGTTTGAGGCTTGATGAGTTTGAGGTGCTTGTGGAATATTCAGGTGACAATAATTAGCACAGTATTGTCCAATAGAATTTTCTGCAGTGATGGCAACGTTCTACAGTCATGCTGTCCCACGCCGTAGCCGCATGCGACTATCAAGCCCTTATTATGTGGCTTATGGGAATGAAGAACCAAATGTTAAATTTTATTTTATTTTCATGTGTGGCTAGCAGCGACTCTATTGAATCACACAGGCCTAGAAAGACTTTGAAAACATGAAGCCAAGACGTGTGTTGGGCAAAGACAGAAATGTGGAGGTCTCGAAGTTTCTCAGAGGGTGTGGAAAGAGAAGAGAGTGAGGGATAGCGCATATCAATGTTCAAGTACAAGTAGAAAAGAGGAACCAGCCAAGGATGCTGAGAATGTGGGAATGAGGAGTAGGAAGAAAAACATAAGATATGAAGATCCTGAAAGCTAAGAGAGGCACATTTCCAGAAAGGAGGGGCCAGTAACAGAGCCACATGTAGCAGGGGATACGATAAAACAAGTATCCATTGGCCTCATCACCAAGGTCATTGGGGGTCATCAAAAGAGTAGTTGACTGATGGGAAGGGAAGCCAGATGGTTTGAGACATCTGAACCGAGATACCTTCAGTCATGGTCATGAATGATCATCAAGAAGAAGTCACACTAAGGAATGTCCAGGAGACTTCAGCCAAGTAGGGACTAAATTTATACTTCTCTGGGTCTTTACCTTGTTCACTTTGATTTGTTACTAGGGGACACAGTGACATTGTCCCCCAACTGACTCTTTAGAAGTTTCATCAAATCAAATATGGCTTCCTGGAAAACATGGTGGTATCCCCCATGCTTGTGATCTCTGATTCTAATTTCTATATTGTCAGCTTAGGCTATCCAGCAGCCCATTCTGAATCACCATTTTCTCTTTTCTACCTCTGATATATATTTATTTGGGGCTTCTATTTTTAGCCTATCTGAAGGGAAAAAAAAGTAATGGGAATTCACAGGATTTATTGCACAAATTACTTCTCGGGCTCCCTCTGACCTCCATCAAGGCTTCTGACAGTGGCATTGTATTTCTTATTTATTAGATTTTTAAGTGCTCTGTCAGGTAGTTTACAAGCTTTCCTTAATGTCTCTGCAACCCAAGTGCACAACAGCCACTGAAAATTGATCACAGGTCATATCTGGCTCATCTTTAAATTTAAATCACATGTATCTTTCTTCAACTCTGTACAGGCTTCCAACAGAGATTGTTGTGAGCTTTGCATAAAAACTAAGGAGACTAACTTCAAAGTTATTTATAATATACACACGGAGCATTGTTTACCCTTAATACTAGTAGCCAAAGTGAAAGCCAAAAAAATCTAAATAATTTCTGCAAAAACATTGCACTGTCCACAATTAGTTAGAAGACTTGTAGTTCACTCCCTAACTGCTAAGTTATAATGAAGTTTTTGAAAGAATTCTCCCTCTAATGAACTCATTTTTCAAGCTCTTGCTGATCAGCATTTCATCGGGACCTAAGAACAAATCGTCACGGAATGGCTAAGGCCATTCTATGCCACTCCTTGGGTCCTGAGAGACCCTTTGCAGTAGTGGTGTTAGTCTACTTGTGTTGTTGCATTCCACATGGCTTCTCCTACCCTGGGCTATAGCTGATGCTGGGTCTTTCCAAGCTTCTTGCCTTAGCAAATGGTTTTTCTCTTCTTCAAATGCTTACCCCTACCTATCCGTCAGCAGACTCCTCCTGATCTTTCAAGACCCATTCATTGTTATCAAGCCTGGGGGAGCTCTCTCTGGGTCCCAAGAGGAAATAGCTATTTCTTCCTCTTGGCACTCACTCCCAATTTATAGCTTGAGTACATTGCCTTTCGTTTATTTATGAATCTTTCTCCCCTGCTAGATTCTCCCACGGTAGGGACCCTGTCTCATTCATCTACCCTCAAAGCCCAGCACAGGGCTTGATACATAATAAATATTCCCTGAGTATGGCTGGATGGAGAGTGAATGATGAATGAATGAATGAATGAATGCATGAGTGGACAAATGATGTCTATGGAATCCAAAACCAGCCAGGTCTGCAAGGTCAATGCAAAGCAGACATTTTGGAGCAAATACGTGTGAAATGTAGAATAAGACAATCTCTGAACAAAGAATAAATACTGGAAAGAGGTGCTCGTCTGGGAGATCCAAGTTGGCTCTGGCACTAACCTCCTATAGTGACTTTGTGTAAGACACTTCCATTTCCATGTCTCCTGTTAAATACAGGGCTCAACCAATTGATCACTAATATCCCTTCTAGTTCTAATGTTCTCAATCCCAAGTCATAGGCTAGAATTTCTGGGAACCAAGTTATGCTGCTGATGACTTGCTGTATGACAGGTGCCGATAAATATCAGATCTAGAGAAGGAGAAGGCTGTTTTGGGTTTTGAGTCCAGTTTGTTTCAAACATTAAGACACAGATTGTATCTACTTCTCTGTAAAGGGTTCATTCTTCCCCTTGCATTTCTCTCCTCTACCCAGCACTGGTATACTGGTATAGAAGAGCTTCCATAGATATGAATTGATTGATCTAAATATTTCTAAGTTGGCTCCCTCCACTTAACTGAGTCATTCATTCATTCATTCATTCATCCACTTACCTATTTATTTATTCAACCACTCGCTCATCCATCCATTTATCCATCCATCCTTGTATCCATCCCATAAATACTTGTTGCATACTCTATGTGCCCAGCACTATGCCAAATACTGAGACAGTGACTGCCATCACTTGATGTCACATGCCCATCCTGGGGAGAAGTAAGTGAACTAAGCCACTGAGGAGCTCCGCCCAAACGGCTCGTTGTCAGAATGCCTCCACTAGGTGGGAAATGGGTAAAAATAATGTAGGTCCCCAGCCCCCACAGAAGCAGTATAAGGGAATGAGGGATGATTAGCTTGAACAAGGGGAACCTTGAAACTTTGAACACTTTCTCTACAAGCAGGCACAGGCAAGGCCATCATTCCCTAGAAGTTACAGAGACACGGATGTCCACTTAACCTATGAACAAGCTGGCTGGCAGAGCCATCAGAAGATGGAATGGGGCGCCAGAGATGTAATGAGTTCTCCGGCACTGGAAGCGATTGTAAGAGGGCCAGAGAATCATCATTTGCTGGGGATGTCACAAAGGGAATTCAAGCATGGAAAGTAGGGATTGGACAAGGTGACCTCCAAAGGTCCTTCTCACCTTGAATTTCAGAATCCTAGGAGCAAGACTCTATTATTTGTGTCCAACTCAGTGCCCGGACAGCCCACTTAGCATTTGGCTTCCTCCCCTCCCCCAAACCCCTTAATTCTACGGGAGCTAAATTGGCAGAGAATACAGTAGCCTCTCTACCAGATCGGTTGGTCTACATCTATGAAAGAAGTTTGAGAGCAAGAATCCTCAGAAACATAAAATTCTTAACTAGGAAAACAGAAAAATCAGATGGGTTGCAATCCCACCTCGTAAGACTGAATTTGTACCTGAATTTACCGTGTCGGGCAGGAATTTTCCGGTGGTCTTGGGTCACCAAGAACTGAGACATATCCTTGACCCACATTTCTGAAGCTTGGAGTTCAGAGCCTATTGGGTTTGCTAACAAACACACCTGTCATCTCTACGGTCCCCGATGGGTTAGCCATCCTCTTGGAACATAAACCCGAAGGTTCCTTTTTTTCATAATAAAAAATTAAAGCAGTTACTAGAACAAGGAAAAGAATTCTGAGGTTCCCCTCCCCCCCCCAACAAAGAATTTCATTGAACCCTGCAAACACAGGAGGCAAATGCCAGGGAAGCGACCTTGACCAACAGCTGGCAGTGAGGTTTAAACAAGTTTCTCTCGTCCTTTTTCCTGCTTTCACCAGCGCCAGAGTTCTAGGTGACTTCCTTTCATTTCTCAGTAGGAGGAGCAAACAAATGTGGCTGTCTGGAGAGCTGGGTTTATTGGAGAAATAAATCTCTTTGGCTAAATATGAACCATGCAGAGGAAACAAAGGAACTGCTTTTTAATGACCAAGGTTTAAATAAAGCCCAGCAGCTGAAGGCAGAACCCCAATTAAGAAGAGATGGGAAATTAGTGTCCAAGAGACCACTTAAGTTTACATAAATATTTCCTGTGTGAAGGTACCAGGAATAGTTTTGGTTGCTGGGGTTTTAAAGATAAGTAAGACACTCTCACTGCCCCCCTGGGGTTTGGCGATGTGGGGCGCAGGTGGGGTTTCCAGGTGAGGTTAAAGGGGAGAGGATGGGACAGGGTGAGATGTGCTACCTTCGTGGTCTGACCCCATGCTGTGGATGTATCTCACCAGGAGGGAATCAGGGAAGGCTTCCAAGAGGCGCTGTTTGATCTTGTCTTAAAAGATACACAGGAGTTTGCAAGGGGGAAAAGGAGGGAAGAGCATGTGTAGGTAGAGGAACTGGGAGGGGACAGAGTCCACGATGTTGGGTATGACAGGTGTCAAGTAATATCAGATCTAGAGAAGGAGGCATCTGTTTTCATGGGTTTAGGTACAGCATGTCTGAAACATTAAGACAAAGATTGTATTTACTTCTCTGTAAGCAGCTCATTTTTTCCCTGGCGCTCCTCTCCTCTACCCAGCGCAATACTGGTATAGAAGAGATTCCATAGATATCGATTGATTGATTGATTGATTGATCTAAATAATTCTAAGTTGGCTCCCTCCACTTACTGAGTCATTCATTCCTCCACTTACCTATTTATTCCACTATTCACCTATCCATCCAACAGTTTATCTGTCCATCCTCACACCCATCCAATAAATATTTATTGCACACTCACCGTTCGGTGTGAGCCCAGCTGTGGAAAGTGAGGCTGCATAGGCAGGCCAGAGCCCAGCTGTGAAAGCTGCTGGTGCCATGAAGACCTTCAGGCTTTATTCTGTAGATCAGGGTTTCCCAAATTTAAGGGACAGAGGATCACCTAGGGAGCTCATATTAAAATCCAGATTCCAGGTATTGTGCTTTTTCCAGGTCCAAGGTGGCCCGGAAGCCTGCATTTTGATGAGTGCCGACGCAGGTAACACACACGGGGGAGGGGTGTCTCATTAAGAGCCCTCCTCGTCGAGGAAGGGGCACGCCTTCTGCTGGGCGATTTTCACCTGGAAGAGGACAGAGTGGAAAATGGATTGTCACAGAGGTACAAGAAATTCAGAGCAGGCTCTCCTGGGGGTGCGGGGTCGGAGGCGGGGGGACCCACCGGACTGCCTCTGGCGTGGTGTGGCGCCCAGGAGGCCTCTCTCTGGTGGACTCGCCATGCCGCCCGCAGCAGCGAGACCAGTAAGAGCGAGCGGGGCCGGGGGAGAGGCTGGGGCAGAACCTGCCTGCTCATCGGCAGCACCCGGGGGAGGGTGGCTGTCCCAGGCGAGCCAGACCTCATTTACGCGCTGCGCCACTAATGAAGCCCGAGGCCCTCAGCCTGGGGAGGGGCTGGCCCCCAGGCTGCGAGCAAAGTGGGAACACAAGCAAGTGGCGAAGGCGGCCACGGGCCTGCCCCAAGGCGCCGGCAGTGCTGACGCCCCACTCCGCCCAGTGACGTCGTCGGTGACGACACAGTCCCACGGTTCGGCCCCAGCCCGGGGCCTCCAGGTGACCCGGCTTCTCAGACGGCTGCCAGCTGCTGGGCGCAGGGAGCCGGCTCACAGGAGCTGCCCTTCCGGCCAGGCCCTCTTCTCACAGGCTCCCCGTGCCAGGCAGCAGGGTGACAGACGTCCAGAGGCCTTGCGGTGACCAGCCCTGTTGTCCAAAGTAAGGAGTGGTGGCCAGCGCAGCTGCCAGGGCCTTGCTGGGGTTGGAGGCAGGAGAAATGACAAAAGCAAGGACGTTTCCTTCCTTCTGAGGGCGTTCCCCTGACATGAGGTCACCCTGGGCCACATCAGGTGCAGCTAAGCCAGGAGGCTGAAGAAATGCAACCCCCACCCCCGGGGACGCCTGGGTGGCTCAGTGGGTTGAGCATCTGACTCTTGATTTCGGCTCAGGTCATGATCTCGGGGTCCTGGAATCGAGCAGGGAGCCTGCTTCTCTCTCTGCCTCTGCCTGCCACTCTGCCTGCTTGTGTTTTCTCTCTCTCTGACAAATAAACAAACAAACAAACAAATAAATAAATAAAATATTTATAAATAAATAAATAAATAAAATCTTAAAAAAGAAATGCAAAACGCCCAAGGCAGCCCTGCTGACCAGCCCAGCTAAAGTTGGCACCCACGCGGTGCCTTAAAGCAGAATTTCCCAACCCCGGTGTGATAGCCCCCATTTCAGAATATTTTGCACTCCCTTTAAAACCTTTAAGTGAATTTCAAAGATAAGATAACCACTTAACTCGTAATTTCCAGAAAATATATAATGCCCTGTTCGTGATAGACAGGCTAGAAGAACAGTAAATTAGGATCGTATATTTCACAACCATCCTAGGAGACATAATGAGGTAGCCACCTGCGTCTCTAGCCAGAACGGATGAGACAGCCACGCACATGCAAAGTCTGGCATTGGGACATTGTATCCATGACACAAGCGGCACGAAGAGAGCTGTGCTAGAGATCTGTTGGCTAAGTGCGAAGAATAATTTTTTATAAAGTTCTGAACCAAATAAGGCACAACCCTCCCTCACTTTGCCTGGCAATGCATTCCCCTAAAAAGCATACATTTAAACTTCCCAAAAAAAAGAAAAAAGAAAAAAAGGCAATACTTTGTCTTTATACGTACAATGGAATGCGGGCTAGATTTGGATGGTGATGGGTTGTTGCTTTTTACCTACATGAAGGCACAGAGGACATGAAAAGTCATGAGCGACCATCCCTCATGAAGCGGGACTTCTCCCTCGCTCCTGCCCACTAGATGCGATGAGGTCCCCTAACTTTTGTAACAACCCGAAGCGTAGAGCCACAGATTTCCAAAGTGCTCCCTAGGCGTGGGGCTATCCCCCCGGGGACCAGTGCTATGGATTTGACAAAGCGCTTTCTTGTACGTGAGCTGATTCACGCCTCCCAATGGAGGGAAGCCGAGCAGAGGCGAAAACAGACCCAGAGAGGGAATGTCACACCTCAGTTCACGGGGAGTTAGCCAAAGAGAGAGGACCCAGACTGTCTGACTCTCGGGCTCAGAGGAGGGGGTGGGCTGCCTTGCATTGAACTCCTGACTCCCAGGGCCTCAGAGAATGTGGCTGTATTTGGAGACAGGGTCTTTAGATGGGAATTAAGTTAAATGAGATCATTAGGGTAGGCTCTAATCGAACATGACTGGTGTCATATAGTCCTAGGAAGAGGAGATTAGGACACAGGCGCAGAGAGACGAACTTGTGAGGACACAGGGGGGAAGGAGGCCATCCACAAGCCAAGAAGAGGGGCCCCAGAAGAAACCGGCCCTGCCAGCGCCTTGAGCTCAGATTTCTGGCCTCCTGGACGGTGACACAATGCATCTCTGTCATGTGAGCCACCCAGTCTGTGGCCCTCTGTCATGGCGGCTCCGGCCCACTCATGCAGATGGGATCTTGAAGACGGTCTAGCCCGACTGCCTGCCCCCGTGTAAATTGCCTTGGGATTGCCAGGAGCCGGTCTCCTGTCTGCTCTCCTCCGCACACCGACCACGGGGCGGAAAGGACAGGCACTGGCTTGCACTGTCAGCCAGATGAAGTCATTCACCCCCTGCCAGGGAAATTCAGGAGGAGTCTCCCTCAAGTGGGTCAATAGGGAAACAGGTACTACCTCTAATTGTATCTCCAATGTTGGAGAGAACTGTGGAGTCCAGACGAGACCAAATCAGGCCAATTAATTACCCACATTACATTAATTACCCAAATCTCTGTGTTGAGGCTCCATGTGCCTGGCTAAAGGGAGACTTAGTCATCGCCTGGGGTGCTTACAATCACCAGGTGTGCTGACTCATGTCTGGAAACTGGAATTTCTGTCCTCATCTCTTGTTTGTCCTGAGGGTGGGGCAGAAAGCCCGGTGCCCTGTGATGGGCAGACCCCCCAGATAGAAGACTCCGCCACCCCCGGCATCCCGTTCCTCGCCGTGTAGGGCTCTGACCCAACCCACGGGATCCCATCGGGCTGGGACAACTCGGAATTGCCTTTCTAAGTAAAAACGCCTTTTGTTTTATGCTTAAGCAAGGGAGTCCTGCGGCGGAGTGAGCTGAGCCCCGATATTCCAGCTCCTTTCATGCCCATGGACCCACAGACCCTTTCTCCCAAAGCACACGGACGTTCACGAGATGGCTCCCATCTGGCTCCTTGACCAGCTGCTTCACTGACCCTCCCCTCTAACCCTGTCACCTTGGTGCCAAGGGCATGGGCAAGTTTGGAGTCCTTGCTCTCCTCTGTTGGTTTGGGAGGAGGGAGGAGTGCTCCTGGGACAGGTGGTGTCCCCTAAATCTGACCTCGGAGAGGGGCCACCCCAGCATATCTCATGTTTGCCTGTGCCTAAACCTCCGTAGGGTTCAGAGTGCTCTGGTCCTTTTGTCCCTGCGGCCCCCTAGCCTCCCTGCGCAAGCTCACTCGATGGCCGGGAGCCCCGGAGGAGGGGCTCCGCTCAGCTCTGGGCCAGCGGCCAGGCCCTCGGCCTCCTGGTGCTGCGGCTGTTTGACCCCACCTGGTGTGACCTGTCAGCAGTCTTTGCCACGGCCACCTCCTGGTCCCCCGAGACACTCACCCCCTGCTGCCCAGGCGCCACCCTCCACTGGGTTTCCTCCCACCCACCAGCCACTCGGTCCCCCAACCTCTTGTTCATTTCTCATCTCACAACCTCTAAATGGTAGGGGGCTCCGGGACCCCTTCTCTCTGTCTACACTCACTCCTCGGCTGAGACTCAGGGCTTTAAATACCATGGATGCACCGATGACTCTAAATTTATGTCTGTACCCCCAACCCCCCGTAAGCTCTGGAGCTGATCGTGCCGTGGCTCACTGCACACAGCCGGGGGCCTCTCCACCTTGATGTGTCCACGCTGCCCTTCCCATCATTCATCCCACGAATCAGCTGCTCTTACCGCCTTGTCTCACCTTAGTACCTGTCAACTCTGCTCATCTAGATCCTCGGAGTCACCCCAAATATATGGCCATGGGCAAAGTGCTTCACGTCCCTGTGACTCAGTCTTTTCATTCGCAAGATGGGGGAAATAGGGGTGCTCCAGGGCGGCTCAGTCAGGTAAGCATCTGCCTTCGGCTCAGGTCATGATGCCTGGGTCCTGGGATGGAGCCCCAAGTCAGGCTCCCTGCTCGGTGGGGCGTCTGCTTGTCCCTCTCCTTCTGCCTCTCCCCCCTGCTCATGTGCACGCTCTCTCTCTCTCTCTCTCTCTCTAATAAATAAATAAAATCTTTTTTAAAAGAAGATGAGGAAAATGGTTTTTAACTCATAGGATTTTTATGAGGATTAAAGGAGTTAATATTTGCAACAGGTTTGGACCCGGGTCTGCAACAGGGTAAGAACTCTGAGTGTTAGCGCCGAGATCAGTCTTGGGCACCCCTTTCTCTCCCATCTCGTGCCCAATATGTCAGCAAATCCCATTTGCTGCATGCACAAAATAGCATCTGATTGCTTCTTACCACCGCCCACCCCCCCACCCCCCCGCAGCTACTGCCCTGGTCCAAACCAATGATTTTCAGTAAATTTATAGTTATGCAACCATCACCATAATTTTGTTTGGGGACATTTTCATCATGTCTTTTCTGGACATTTCATATAAATGGAATCATACAACATGTGGTCTTTACGTCTGATTTTCTATCCCTCTGCCGGGGCTCCGTCCCCAGGACTCACTACAGCCATGCATGTAGTAGGTGCCTAACGAATATTTGTGGGAAGGAAGAATGTTTTTGAGGTTCTTCCATGTCGTCCAGGTCTCAGTTTGTTCCTTTTTTACTGCTGAATGGTATCCTGCCGTATGGATTTTGCCTGATGTTTGCAATAGCCTTCCCTCGGGTCTCCCTTGTTTCCACCTATCCCCTCATCCCCTCTGTTCTGAGCACAGAAACCACACAAATCCCTCTAGAGCAGAGGTCAGTCCACGCCACTTCCTGAAAATCTCCATGGCCCCCATCTCAGAGTAAAAGCCAAAGTCCCTACAGAAGTGACTTAGGCTGTTCGGGCCGCCATAATAAATGCCACAGACGGGAGCTCAAAGAACAGAGATTTATTTCTCACAGCTCCACAGGCTGAACATCTGAGATCAGGGTGCCCACCTTGTCGTGTTCTGGAAAGAACCTTCTTGGCTTACAGATGGCCGTCTTCTTGCTGTGTTTATCCATGCAATCTCTCTCTCTCCCTCTTCTTATACGGCCACCAATCTTATCAAGCAAGGACTTCACCTGTAAGACCTCATTTGACCTTCATTATTTCCTAAAAGCCCCATTTCCACATATAGTCACGCTGAGAGTTAGGGCTTGAAACTTATGAGGACGAGGGATTGTGTGGCTTTGCCAGGGCTCTGTCCCCAGTTCTCACTCCTCCCATGCATGCAGTAGGTGCCTGACAAGTACGTGTAGGAGGGAAGAATGAGCTGAGCTCCTGCTGAGCTCCAGGCCCTCCCCAGCCACAGTGTCCTTCCCCACCAGCCCTGGAGACAGATCTGAGAATTGCGGGTAGCCACATTGCCCAGAAACAAGACCCAATTGCACTTACACCGTGGATCAGTGTGAGTTTGCTTTCTTGAGAAAACAGGATAGCACCCCAGCTCTGCAGTCCAGTTGGGGTGACAGGCCCATTGCAAGGTCCCACCCCACTTGTGTTCATCCACTCCACTAACATTCCCCAAGTATTGCCTGTGTGCCACGCATACAATGATGTCAGGATCTGGTCCCTGCCTTCCTAGCTGGGGAGACAAGCCCAATCCAAGGCAGCTGATGCCCCAGTAAAGGATGCAGAGAGTGGCTAACCCCACTTGTGAGTGGGATCTGCTTCATGGCGTACCAACTGGGTCCTAGAGGATGGTTAACATGATTCACAGGCAGAGCAGAGGGTAGGGCATGTTAGGGAGAGGAAACTCACCGTGTTGGGGAGGGGAGGCCATCTGGGGATGGGGAGAGCACATATAGGCTGAGTGGTTCTCACACTGCCCTACAGGCTTCCTTATAGCCCCCGAGAGACTGTCAGGGGAGATGGGGGACAGGTGGGACTCAGAAGATCTCTCTGAACCTGTTTTGCATAGGGGACCTTCTCACAAGATTTCCTCTTAGCAAGGAATTTGAAAACTAGAGCTATCTAGTGCTGTCCGATAGAACTTTCTGCAGCTAGGGAAATGTTCTGTATCTGAGCGATAGCCACAATATGTTTGAAATGTGGCTAGTGCAACTGAGCAGCTAAATTTTCATTATAAATTGAAGCTGAAATAGCCACATGTGGCTAGAGGCCACCATATTGAACAATGCGTCTAGGTGACAAGAAGCCAATGGAAATGTTTAAGTGGGACAACATGACCACAACTGTGCCTTGGAAGCCGGAGAGCCCTGTGACTGCCTTAAGAACTAGATAAATGTATGCCCATTTTGTTGATGAGGAAATCAAGTCTCAGAGAAGGAAACTGACTTTTGAAGGTTTCAGAGCTAGTAAGGACCTGAGGTGGGTCTTGAATCCAAGTCCTTCTAGCACCAAACCTGGGAGCCAGCCAAAGACACTGGTGCCCAATTCCACCAGAATTGTCAATTCTATCATTGACAATTATGACTATCTTGACACCGCTTGCCAAGTGGAGTACCAGTGGGTCCTATACTGAAGATACCCCAAATTCTGCTTTAGGGATAATGGCATATGATGGCATATGAGAATTTTCTAGGAGTAGAGTTTTCTTATTAGGAAATTTTCTGCTAAATTTCTTCCTAAGTCCATATAATTGGTTGTTGTTGTTGTTGTTGTTGTTGTTGTTGTTGTTTTAATCATCTGCTGTGTGGTCTTAGACATTAAAATTCCTATGCATGTACTTAGCTTTCCCCAGTAATGAGAGTCTGAGGCAAACGGTGAGTTGGACTACGATAATAACCCCTCTTGATAGTATTCATAGGAAAGCATGTCATCCCCCAATATTACCACAAACACTGAGGAAAGTTCTCTGCCCTCACATGGGGTTCTTAAAGAGAATTTCCTAATGGATATTTTCCTTTTTTTTTTTTCCTGACAGGTAAAATAACAAGTTGGGAAAAGCCTTCACACTCATCCCTGAGAGATCAAGCTCTTCTTGTTCCTTGCTCGCCTGCTCTCATGTCCAGCTGACTCAGAAAGGGCTGAGTAGGGAAGGGAAATGAAAGTAGCTCCGGGGAAAGCAACCACACTCTCCACTGACCTCAACGGAATCTGGGTTTGTGTAACAGGCAGGACACGGCGGGTTATGGCGCAGTCACAAACAACCCCCAAATCTCAGTGACCTAAGGTAACAACGGCTGTTTCTCTCTCATGTGGCCCATGGATCTGGGGTCAGCTGGAGGCTCTGCTTGACGTGGTCATTTGGAGACTCAGACTGACACAGCACATTCCTTCTCCGACACTGTCAGGAGCTCCGAAGGGTTTCCACTGTGACCTAAATGCTCTGGCCTAGAAGTGAGGTGCTTCACTTCCGTTGGCAACTTACCGGCCATCACTGATCACGCGGCCCCAGCCAACCACCCCCTGGGGGGCAGGAGACACGGTCCTGGCCGAAATACCCGGCGTTCGCCCTCGTGGCCATCCTAGCAGAGACCTGCGGGTTTGTTCTGCCTCTCTGCTCTTCTTATTTTGGAATTCTACCTTCCTCTAGATTTCCGGGAACAGCAAGTCGGTGGAGAAGGCAGGTTTCACAGGATGGAACAGATTCTCTGAAAGTCTTAACTGAATGAAGCCCCCTGCCAAGGTGTTTCAAATCACAAGCTACTTCTCAGCACAGACCCCCATGAGGGAGCTGCTGAGGAGCAGGGACAGAGCTTCAAGGAACTGAGAGGCCAGCTCGAACTCGGAGCTGGAAGGGGCCGCCCTGTCATCTCAGGGATGAGGAAAGCGGGGCCCACAAAGGAGTTTTTCTGAGGTTGCCTGGGCAGGGGGAGGACTAGAACCCAGCTCTCCTGGCTCATAGAACTGGAAAAAAAATGTTTCCCCCTGGCTCACCAACTGCCATCTCTGCACAGACTCTGATCTGAAAGGAATGGAGGGGAAGACAGAGGCTGAAGGGGAGGGGAGGGGACCCCTGGACCCCGTTGCCTTTCTTCAGCAGACCCTGGACAAATATTCCCTTCCTGGGTTTCCTTGATCTAGGCCTTTCCTCTCCCCTAAACCAACCTTTCTGGCATGCCCCATGGCAGTTCCATTTCATGTTGTCATAAACCAATGACCCAGAAGCTTCTTCTAGCTTCCCGTGACCTGAGAAAGCTGAACCTGTGTCTGTCAGAGAGAGAGAGAGAGATTCAGAGACAGAAACAGGCAGCAAAGGTGAGGAGGATGAGTGTGGCCTACAAAGAGCACTGAATGTGGGCCTTCCATCCACCATCCCAAGATTATCTGCTCCAAGGACTACCATCTGGAACTTTCTGGATGGTTTTTCCTTGTCCAGAGGCTCTCTTCTCCACTACTAGAATGCACATTCCACGAGGAGACCAACTTCAGTCTCAGTCTTGCCTGGCACCCAGCTATGTCCCAAGCTCTGGGAGACACACTGCAATGTTTGCACGAGTTCAGTATTTGTTGAATGGATTTGAGGAGGCATTTAAAGGTTCTAAATGCAGAGGTGACAGGATCATGTTTGCCTTTCAGGAAGATCAAAAGAGAGACCTGTACAAGTGACATTGGAGCTAGTCTCCAAGGTGGTGAAGGAGGAGCTGGAGAATGAGGCACATGGACAGCATCCCAAGCCTGACAGCATCCGATGACAGGGAGAAGAAGAAACGTGCACTTAAAGTCTATTTGTCCCTCACTCACTCACTCACTCAGCCCACACTCTTGCCTTGGAAGTGGCTGTGACGGTGGGGGATGGCACAAGTGAGGGAACTCAGCAAATACCGTCATCTCAAAGCCCTCTGGTCCACATTATGGCTTCTTCTGTCTCTTGATCCAAAGATGACACAAGGGGTCCCTTTGAGCCCTGGGTCCCATTCTCCTTGTCCCCTGCACAAATATACTGCACCCCAACACTCCCGGGGTTGGGGAGGAATGAGCCCAAAACAGAAACAACAGAGAGCAGGCTAGCAATAAAGATGGGCTGACAGGGAGGGTCATGGGGGAGAAGTGTTTGAACCCAAGACCAGAGTCAAGACTGGCTAGACAGAACTAGGGCGCTGGAGGCTGAAACTAGCCTCTGCGGGGCTCAGAGGGCGTGTCCTGCACCCCAGCCTGCAGCCCATGTGCTTCCCTCCACTCATCCATTCACTCATTCGGTCCTTGCCATTCTCTTGAGCCCGTTAATCTCACTGGTCCTCAGGGAACGCTTGCTTTAGGGACTGGTTCGGGACATGCTCTTCTGATTCACAGATTTTCTTGGTCAAAGGGAATAATCACAGGGAGGGAACAGCTGGGCACTATTTTACATCGTCTTCGTGACTGAAGGACGACCATCTCACAGATCGCCAGACTTGCCGGCCCTACAGCCACGTAGAGCTCATTGGGAGCCCCGGCAACTTGCCAGCCCCCCAGGTAAGCCCAAGCACACAGCCACTTCCGGCCTTGGGAAGAAGATAAATATTTAACATCAGGAGGGACGTGTTGCAACCTTCGCAAAGACTTTAGAACACCTACAATTAAGTCCAACCCCTAATTCGTCTGTGTAAAGGTCTCTTGGCTTAGTTCCATTCCCCACATCGGAGGCGTGTTGACTTTTCTTGGGTGAACCAGAGGGAGTAGTGCTTTCAAGGTGAGGGTCTCCCAGATATGAAGCGGCAGGGTGGGGGGGTGGGGAATCCAAGCCTGAATAACATGTCAAAAATAACAATCTTGTTATTTAAAGCTGAGGTGCAGGGAGAAGCCTACAGAAGCAGTGATGATCTCCATTAACACC
>CM052896.1:116902425-116934297 GCA_028534135.1 Potos flavus | reverse complement strand
TGCACGCTAAATGGAAGCAAAGACAGCAGCTCTTTGTGGCTCCATCGGTCATGGGCTGCGGTCTGTGGGGGTGGGGATGGAGGTCACCTCCCAGCTGAGGCAGCTTCCTGGCAGAGGGCAGTTCTCCAGAGAAGGGGCGGCTGTGAGGGGATGCTTGCCCTGACCCGTAAAGCGTATTGGAGAGGGCACCCCGGCATCCACCGTGCCACTGGCTGGGGAACTTCAGTGGTTCTACATTTCTCTGCGGGGCTACTTAGCATGCAGGGTGCTGAGCCCCAGCCCCAGAGATTCTGACTCGGGAGGTGGGAATTGGGTGGCCAGTTTGCATTTCCAACAAGTTCCCAGGTGACGCTGCCGGCAGACCCGCTTTCGAGAGTCAGGACCTTACACCCCTTCCCCATCCTCCACCGCATCACCGGGACAAAAACTGCCTCATCCTCGCTTGGTTCGCCCAGCACCTGCTAGATGGCACCATATCACCGTGGCCGTGTCGCACGATGGTGGCTAGTAACGGTCTACCTCCCTTACGAGCAGAGGGCCATTAAAGAACCAGTGTGAAGATCCTGTTCCTCTTTGCATCCACACGTCCCAGCTCGGTGCCCGGCACATTGTCGGTCCCAGTAAATCCATCTTGAGTGAATAAATGATTGCCTGCAGCGATGAGGCCAATATACCTTCTATTGCCCCAGGGCTCGGGACCAGGATAAACTGCTGTTTTAAGGCTGCCTTGTTCCAGGAATGGAGGGAGGGAAGCTCCGATCGTTTTGAGAAAACCACGTCAATGAATCTTCTCATGGTGCCGAGGCGAAGCCAAGCCGGGGAGCGTGAGATTTAGAAGCGGAGCCATGCTGCGTGATAATGCTGGAGCCCGTCCTCACGGCAGAGCATCACCCTTGAGAAAGATCAGGATATTATTTGGGAAGAGGGAAGGACGTTAGCAGTCTGGTCCGCAAGAGAGCAGAGGGCAGAGGGTCACGGTCAGGGGCTCCTGGTGGGGAAAGTGGGGTGGCCTTCAGCACCACAGGTCCCACATTGACCCACGCCAAGCGGCAGCAGGTTGGGGGTCAAAGAGAATGAGCCTGTGGGCTGGGATCCTGAGATCCGCTCTCAGATATTATTAGGTTGCTCTCTTTCCTACAATATAATTCCTAAGTCTTTCAGAGAAACGGAAGAGCAGGAGACAGCCTGGCTTTTGCTGGACTTTGGAGAACCACACAGGGTGGGCAAAGAGGGAGCAGCCTGGAGAGGCTGATAATGAGATGGGGAGAGATGCCCCCAAGGGACGGAGCAATTGGCCGGGTGGGGGGCAAACACCCCTGGTGTTTGCCCGGGGTGGGGGGCATCCGAGATCATGGGACTTCCGGTGCTAGCACTGGGAAATTCCAGACAAACCAGGATGAGTTGGGTACCCTCCTAGATGGTGCAACGATCAGAGAGAACAAGTACCCATTTGTGGAAACCACGAGCATCCCTCTGAGACCTCCCTAATACGCTGGTAGGGAAAGCAGTTAAAGCTGGCCTCCCTTCCGTCCCTCAGAAAGCGGATGAAGCTAGTTGGCTGTTAAAGGGAAGGGTGCCCCTGAAGGGCACACAGCTGAGGAATATATGCGGTGTACTCATAATCTGCAGGTGTTTGGAAACTTCTTATCATGGCTAATGATTTTATACCGGTCTTCATCAGGGGAGAACAATTAGCAAATAGGGCAGAGCAGACCAGGCAATGCACCAGGAATCATGAGACCTGTGCTCTAGCCCTGGCCCTCCCACTAACTAGCTGTGTGATCACAGACAAGTGAATTGTCCTCTCTGAGCTCCATTTTCCTCCCACGTAAAAGTGAAGGTCTGAAATAGGTCCCTTTGGCAGTTTGGTGAGACTTATAGACATCTCGTAAGAATAATGTTTGAAGTGTATAAAATAAAATCAAATTTACGAGGAAAACCAATTACACTGTCATAAAATTATCAACATACTGAGGAAACCGATTTTGTTATGTAGTGACATATGTACCTCTTAATAGGTGCAGTAAAGAATAAGTCCCAGCAGTGGATATGACAACTGTAATTTCAAAGTAATTATGAGCACAGACAGCATTTCAGGATATCTGTGATAACCACAGTTTGATGTGAAGATAGTTGTGATTTATCAGCGATGACATCACAGATGCTGCTAATGCCTGTGTGGTTTACTGCACACATTTGTGATGGAGGAAGAAAATGCTACCTTTCGGTAAGTTAGTAAAAATAAAAATGCAGTTTTTCCCTTTCTAGTTCCTCCTGATTTTATCCACAAACTTTATTACAGGCTGAGCTGTGTCCCCCCAAATTCGTATGTTTAAGTCCTAACTCCTGGTACCTCAGAATGTGATTGCATTTGGAGGCAGGATCTTTAAAGAGGAAGTTAAAATGAGGTCATCGGTGTGGGGACCCTAATCCAATGTGGCTGTTGTCCCCGTGAGAAGAGATGAGGACACAGACACACACACAGGGAAGACCGGGGAGAGACACGGGGAGAAGGCAGCCATCTACAAGCCAAGGAGAGGGGCCTCAGAGGAAATCAACCCTGGTGATGCCTCAGTCTTTCTGATGCTCAGGTTTCTGGCCTCCAGGACTGTGAGAAAATAAGTGTCTGTTTACCGAGCCCCTCCATCTTCTGTGCTTTGCTGTGGCAGCGCCCGCTGACCGATACCAGCCTCCAGGTCGCAGACCCCAAGTTAAGAATTCCAGAACGGACAACCTCTAAGGTGCCTCTGAATCTGCCCAGGCTGGTGAAGCCCCTCTATGCTGGAAGACAAGGGCCCTGAGGATGAACACGAGAGGGCATAATCTTTCGGCCACTGAGGAGAAGCCAGGATGAGAAGAGGCCCCCAAGTGCTCTGGGCCCTCTTCACCGACTGTGGGTGTAGCCAACGTGCTGAGAACCCCCCAACCCCCAGGACTCTCCAGGGCAGCTCCTGTGCTCCTCACGGTGTGTCAGCACTTTAGCCCATGGAGCTTTACGATGCCGCGGCCCAGCGGATGTGCCCGCAAGAAGAGAACGGGGTTGGAGGGGTATCTCCTGTCAGGTCCTGGTGGGAGGCTGAGGTTGGTGTTCCCAGCACCAGAGGGCCCGCCCTGGGAGCACTACCATCCCTAGCCAGTGCACGTTTGCTGGGGGGTTGGTGAGGACGGTCCAGACTTCTTAGAGTTCCAGAGGAGGCACAGGGAGGTGGAAAAGAGGGAGGAAGAGGAGGAAAGAAAGAAGAGAAAAGGAAGACAGAGAAGGGAGTTGTTGAGATGGAACGGAAGAAAGTAAAGGGAAAGGGGGAGAAGCAGGAGCATGAGATGAGTTCGGGAGAAGTGAAAGACAGAGAGAGAGGGAGGAAGAGGGAGAAGAGAGAAGGAGAGTGGGCAGACAAGGCTGTCTGAGGCCCACGGGCCTCTCCAGGGGCTGCCAGTGACCCAGAAACATGAGAAGCAGGAGAAGGGCCCAGAGAGGAGGACCCCTTCACGTCTCACTGAACACGTGATTCCTAATGATCGAGTTCCAGCTCGCATGCCAGCTGTTGTTTCAGCAATCTGTGAGTGGACAAAAGGCCTTCCCCTGCACAGCCCCAACGCCTGACTCGGGGGAGGCAGGAAAAGGACGGGCTGCCTCTCAGCCCCACCCGAGCTGTCTCCAAGGGGGCTCCCTCCATTCAGGCAGGGAGGCTGCCTGACTCCACGGTTGGCCAGCAGCTCCTCCTCCCCAGAGCCCCGGCTCTCTGCCGTCTCATGGAAAATCATGAATAGGGTTTATTTTCTTGATGCTGGTTTGTTTTTCAGTCCTGTCGGCCCTGATATGCTTAATACTTCCCTGGAGAGAAGTGTGAAGCCATTGCAATCTCTGAGGTAAATACCTAATTAGGATGCTTCTGAACAGAGTATTATTTACTTGGGAGAATGTATCTTGGGTCAGCGTGCAATTAGGGAGGTTATTTTCTCAAGAGAGCGTGGTGGTTCCGGCAGGCCCTATACTTAAATATGTCACTAGGTGCTGCTTAAAGCATCGGGGGTACCTGGAAGATACCCTTCATTTATTTTTAAGAAATTTGCCTATTGCAACATTCATACAGCTGAGCTGCTGGGGTAGGAGAGTGAAATTGTGATTCTAACTCTATGGTTGAGAGAGGCAAAGCCAAACTCTGGGTCACCCTCCAACTAAACCAGTAACGGTTAATGATTTAGAGCCAAAGAGGCCCATTGATTCAACCAAGAATCTAGTCTAGATCAGGTGTGGTGCTCAGTATTTTCACTTAGGGCTTCCTATCACTCAACACGTATCTGACTCTCAACAGGAAATTACAAAACATGACAAAAGGCAGAAGAAAATCAAAGAAACAAAGTGGTCATTAGAACCAGACTCCGATATGACACCCATGTTGGTTATCAGGCAGAGAATTAAAGTTCATATGATTGATATGTTGAAGACTCTAGTGGAAAGAGTAGATAACACACAAGAACATATGGATGACGTGAGCAGAGAAACGGAAACTCTAAAAACGAATAAAAAGGAAAGGTGGGAAATCAGAAACATTACAACAGAACGAAGAATGCCTTTAATGAGCTTATCAGAAGACTAACCATGCCCAAGGACAGAATCAGTGAGCATGGAGACAGGTCAAGAGAAATATCCCAGCTGAAATGCACAGGGGGAAAAGCACAACAAAAACCGAACATCCAAGCACTGTGGGACCACATGGAAAGGTGTAGCATATGCATCACTGGAACACCAGAGGACAAGAAAGAGAAAATGGAGAAGGAGCATTTGAAGTATCAATGGCCAAAAGTTTCCAAAGCACAGATCTAGGAAGCTCAGAGAACACCACACAGAATAAATACCAAAACAACAAAATAATCTCACACCTGGGCTCATCACATTCAGACTACAGAAAACCCAAATAGAAGGAAACTATTGAAAGAAGCCAGAGGCGGGAACATACCTTAGCTATAGAGGAACAAAGATAAGAGTTACAGCAGAATTCTCAACGGAAAGCAAATAAGCAGGAAGAGAATGCAGTGAAATACTTAAAATGTCCAAAGAAAAAACTCAGCAACCCAGAATTCTATATCCGGTGAAACTATTGTTCATGGGTGAAAAAGATAGAGAGCTTTTCTCAAATAAATAAAATGGAAGGAATTCATCTCCAGCAGACTTGCCCTGAAAAAAAAGATGATGAAAGAAGTTCTACAGGCAGAAAGAATATGATAAAGGTCAGAAGCTTAATTTACATAAAGAAAGGGAGAGTATCAGAGAAGGGATAAATGAAGATAAAATAAAATCTTTTTATTTTTTCTCATTTTTAAGTGATGTAAAAGATAACTTTAAAGCAACAACAGTAACAGTGTAATACATGATTACAGCGGAAGGGTAAAGGGCAATGAATGATGACAATGTCATAAGGGATGGAAGAAGAGATTGGGGGGAAAGTACCTACACTACATGTGAAGTGGCATAGTATTATTTTAAAGTAGACTTACGTTTTGTAACCACTAGGGTAACCATTAAAACAAATTAAGAGTTGTAACTGATATGCTAAGAGCAGAGATAAAGTGGTATATTTAAAAATGCTCAAGTAAAATCATAAGAGGGAGACTTCCGGTTCCTGGCCTGGCCTGTAGGAAGTGTGGACATCACCTCTCTATCCTAATAAGCAAAAAGCTAAACAAAATGACAGACCAACTCTCCTTAAGATCCGTAAAAGAAGTGAAGTCATAGAGCAAACCACAGCCCCCCAAACTGGACAGACCAACAGATAAATAAATGCAGAGAACCATAACTTAATCAAAATAGAAACCCACAAGCAGCAACCTGGGAGGGAGCCTGTGCTGAGGTAGGAAAACCTGAACTGTAATTAACTAGAGGCTCGGTGCAGACAAGTCTGAGAGCTCAAAATTCCAGGGCCACCCAGTCATGGGGGGGCCCTACACTTTTGTGTAGCTTTAGCTTTCATGTGGGAGAAGAGAAATACCCAACTCCAGCCCCCTCTAGCCATTCTGTCCCACTTAAGGAGGAGAAAAAAGCCTGAGAATCATGTGTGAAGTTGACAATTCAGAGATATGGACTTGCTAAGACTGAGACCTAATCACAGGAGTATAGAATGCTTACACACACACATACACACACACACACCCCTCATCACCACATTACCAACAGCCTACTTACAGCAGTTCCTTTTACCCTATATATCATATTCAGCTATCAAGAAAAATTACAAGACATGCTAAAAGGCAAAAAACACAGTTTGAGGAGAGCAAGCAAGTACTAAAACCAGATTCAGATATGGCAAGGATGTTGGAATTATCAGAGCAGGAATATAAAATATCTATAAAATATAAAATTAAAATATCTATCATGCCAGGGCTCCAAAGGATAAAGTAGATCTAGCATGTGAGCACAGATGGGCAATGTAAGCAAAGGGAAGGGAATTCTAAGAAAGAACCAAAGAAGTGCTAAAGGTCAAAACGCTGTAACAGAAATGAAGAATGTTCTGGATGGGTGTATTTGTAGCCTGGCTGAGGAAAGAAAGAACATGGCTTAGCTTGAAAATGCAATACAAACTCCCAAACTGAAAAGCAAAGAACACAAAGACTGAAGAAAACAGAACAGAATACCCAAGGATCGTGGGACAATTACGAGAGGTGTAACATATACGTGATGGCAAGACCAGAAGGAGAAGAGAGAAGGGAATAGAAGAAATATTTGAAACAATAATGACTGAAAATTTCCCCAAATCAATGAAAATTTCCCCAAAACACACAAAACCACAGCTCAGAGAGCACCAAGCAGAATAAACACCCAAAAAACTACACCAAGGCAAATCATCATCAAACCACAGAAAATCAAAGAAAAAGAAAAAGTCCTGGAAGAAGCCAGATAGAAGAAAAAAGATGAGAGTTACACCTGAATTTCTCCCCAGAAACCATGCAACTAAGAAGAGAGTGGAGTGAAATATTTAGTATTAAGAAAAAAACCACCAACTGGGGCACCTGGGTGGCTCAGTCGGTTGGGCATCTGCCTTCGGCTCAGGTCGGTCCTGGGATCGAGTCCCGTATCGGGCTCCCTGCTTGGCAGGAAGCATGCTTCTCCCTCTGCCCTTCACCCCACTCTTGGGCTCTCTCTCACTCTCTCTCTCAAATAAATAAATAAAACCTTTAAAAAAAGAAAAGAAAAAACTGCCAACCTAGAATTCTGTACCCTGAGAAATTATCCACCAAGAGTGAAGGAGAAATAAAGACTTTCTCAGACAAACAAAAATTGAGGGAATTTGTTGCCAGTAGATTTGTCTTGCAAGAAATGTTAAAATAAGTTATTTAGAGAGAAGGAAAATGATACATCAGAAATTCATATCTACCTAGAAAAAGGAAGATCTTGCAGAAGGAATAATCGAAGGTAAAATGAAATCTTGTATTTTTCATATTCCTAATTGATCTAACAGATGACAGTTTGTTCAAAATATTATTAGCAATTGTTATTATATGGCAACAATGTATTCAATTATGTATGCATATGGAGGGCGCCTGGGTGGCTCGGTTGGTTGAGCGACTGCCGTCAGCTCAGGTCATGATCCTGGAGTCCCAGCATCAAGTCCCGCATTGGGCTCCCTGCGCAGCAGGGGGTCTGCTTCTCCCTCTGACCTTCCCCCTCACATGCTTGCTCTCTCTCATTCTCTCTCTCAAATAAATAAAATCTTTAAAAAAAAAAAATGTTAAAAAGAAAAGATTCTCTCTTCCTCTCCCTTGACCCCTCCCCCTGCCAAATAAATAAATAAATCTTAAAAAAAATTATGTATGCATATGAATATATATGTATATATGTCTATATGTTTATGCATGTTTATGTATAAGTGAAATGAATGACAGCAATGATACAAAAGACAAGAGGGAGAATTTGGGATTATTTTGTTACTATAATGTATATAGTACATTATAATGCCCTACCCATGAAGCAGTAGGAATGTGAACTTGGATTAATATAACTATATCTATAATCACTTTGAATGCACTTGGAATGTGAACAGTGTCCAATTGCAAAAAAATCAAGTCAGAAAATGGAAAATTAATGGGGCTTTCTTGCTTAGTTTATTTAGCTTTGGTAGATCTTTTGGTTTTGTCTTCATAAATGTATTTTAAGAATTTTTAATTTAGATCTGCTTCAGGACCCTCCTGCTATAATTGGGGTATGGTGGGGAGACTCATGGGGCAATATGAAGACTGAGGAGCAGAGAGATTAGTTGTAAATGTGTAGGGCAATCCACTATAAAAAGTTAAAAAAAAAATAACAACTTATAGGCTTAAAAAAGAGAGGAAACATAATCATAGGAATATTCATAAGAAATGCTCAATTAAAACCACAAATGGCAGAAAAAGAGTGGAAGACAAAAACATGAACAAAGAACAAGGACAACAAACAGAAAATAGTAACAAATATGGTAGATATTAATACAACTGTATCTGTAATCACTTTGAACATCAATAGTCTAAATAATTCAATTAAAAGAT
This sequence comes from Potos flavus, assembly GCA_028534135.1. Taxonomy (NCBI): domain Eukaryota; kingdom Metazoa; phylum Chordata; class Mammalia; order Carnivora; family Procyonidae; genus Potos; species Potos flavus. Next base: position 116,925,780 of record CM052896.1, on the reverse strand, counting down.
ATTATCAGAGTAGATTAAAAAACAAACCCAACTAGAGTTGTCTACAAGAAATTCACTTTAAATATAAAGACACATATATGTTAAAAGTAAATGGATGACAGGGTATAAAGCTAAAATAATACAATAACAATAAAAACAAAACAAAAAAGTAAGTGGATGGCGAAAGATATACATTGTTAACACCAATCGAAAGAAAGCAGAAATAGCTATATTAATTTCAGACAGAGAAAACTTCAGAGCAAGGCAAGTTATCAGGGATGAAGAGGGGCATTATGTAATGATAAAGGAGTCAATTCTAGAAAAAGACATTTTGATCCTTAATGTATATGTGCAGAACAACGGAGTATCAAAATGCATAGGACGAAAACTGATAGAACTACAAGGGAAGATCAATGAGTGAACTATCATAGTTGGAGTCTTCAGTACTGCTCTGCCAGAAATGGGCAGATCCAAGAGGCAGAAAATCGTTAAGGACATCATTGAAACTCAATAACACCATCAATCAACAGAATATAATGGACATCTATCGACTACTTCATCCAACAACAGTAAAATACACATGGAACACTGACCAAGGTAAACCGCATTCTGGGCCATAAAACATACACTAACAAATTTAAAAAAATAGAAATCATACAATGTCTATTCTCAGACCACAGTGGAATTAAACTAATTCCAGCTAAAGAGAGCTGGAGATTTTGGAGATCAAACAACATACTTCTAAATAACACATGTGTCAAAAAATCTCAAAGAGAAATTTTAAAATATTTCAAACCGAATATTTTAACTGCATAAAATGGAAACACAATTTACCAAATCTGTGGATTACAGCAAAAGTGGGATTTTGAGGGAAATTTATAGCATTGAATGAATATGCTAGAAAAAGCAGAAATATATAAAATCAATTAGCTAAGCTTCCACCTTAGGAAACTAGGAAAAAGAGAACAAATTAAATTCAAAGTAAGCATAAGAAAAGAAATAATAAATATTGGAGCAGAAATCAATGAAATTGAAAATAGGAAGTCAGAAGAAAAAAAATGAAACCAAAAGCTGGTTCTTTGAAAAGATCAATAAAACAAGTTCTATCCAGGTTAACAAAGAAATAAAGAGGGAGGACACAAATACTAATGTTAGAAATGTAAAGACACCGCTGCAGATCCCATAAACATTAAAATGATAATAAATAAATACAAAACAACAACTCTATGCCCACAAATTTGATAACCCAGATGAAACAGACCGGTTCCTTGGAAGACAGAATCTGCTAAAACTTACACAAGAAGAAATAGCACTGGGTGTGGTGCATAAACAATGACTCTTGGAACACTGAAAAAATTTTTTTTAAAAATTTTTAAAAAGAAGAAGAAATAGACAATCCGAATAGGCCTATATCTATTAACAACATCAAATCAATAATTAATAACCTTCCACAACAAAAAGCACCAGGCCCAGATGGGTTCACTGGTAAATTCCACCAAATATTTAAGGAAGAAATTATACCAAATTTCTACGGTTTCTTCCAGAAGACAGAAGCAGAGGGAATACTTCCCAATTCACTCGATGAGGCCAGCATTACCCAAAACCAGACAAAGACATCACAATGAAACTACAGACCAATCTCTGACAACAACATAGTTGCTAGAGTGTCATACAGAGAAGTCTCACTGCCCTAAAAATCCTCTGGGCTTTTCCCACTCGCCTCCCCTGTCCTCCACCCACAACCACTGACCTTGTTACTATCTCCATACTTCTGCCTTTTCCAGAACGTAATGTAGTTGGAGTCAGACAGTGTGTATGTAGCCTTTTCAGACTGGCTTTGGTCACTTAGTTGTATGTATCTAAGTTTCCTCCATGTCTTTGCATGGCTTGATAGCTCATTTCTTTTTAGAGCCGCATAATATTCCTTTGTCTGGATGGACCAGTTTCTTTATTTGTTCACCTGCTGGAGGGGTTCTTGGTTGCCTCCAAGTCTTGGCAATGATGAATAAAGCTGCTATAAACATCTGTATGCAGGTTCTGGTGTGGATGCAATTTTTCAACTCTTTTGGGTAAATACCGAGGAACACGACTGCCGGCTTCTATGATGAGGACATGTTGCATTTTATAAGAAACACCGCCCTGTCCTTCAAAGCGGCTGTACCATTTTGCATTCCCACCAGCCATTCTCTGTTGCCCCACATCCTCGCCAGCACTTGGTATGGTCAGCGCTCAGATTTTGGCTGCAATGTCATTTTTATTTGCATTTCCCTGATGACATAGGGCGCCGAGCGTCTTTTTATGGGCTGATTTGCCAGCTGCATATCTTCTTTGGTAAAGTATCTATTAAGATCCTTGGCCCATTTAATTGTAACAAAGGTAATACTTTGGTGAGGGTGTTGACAACGGGAAGACTATGCATGGTTGTCAAAACCTCAATTTTGCTATGAACCTAAAACTGCTCTTAGAAAATAAAGCCTTTTTTTTTTTTTTTTTTTTAAGAGAAGGCAATTGTTTAGTGGGCACAAAATTTCTATCTGGGAAGATGAAAACATTGTGAAGATGGATGTTGGTGGCCCCAAAAACCTTTAACACAAGGAAGGTTTTGTTTGGAGAGAACATTGCTGGAGGTCGAGGGTTGAACACGACCTTAGCAAAGGGCTTCTCATCTGGGTGGAAACAGCAAAGCACAAGCCACGGGCCAAGGGGCCCAGAGATGGCGCTGCTGTCACCTCTGCCCTATCTGACCTCAGGCCACGGATCCAACCTCCCATACCTCAGTTTCCTCATCTGTAAAATGGGGAAATGGATTTAATGATACTGCTGACTTCTGAGGCTCGCTTGAGGCCTCAAAGAGGTCAGTGTATGAAAAGAGCTTTTATTGTGTGACTTGATAAACAGTCACTATTGTCATTTTAAATGCTTTTCTGTATCTGATCTTCTCAGGCCAGATCTGTAATTATTTTCTGCAGGAAACACCAGCAACTTTGGTGCAGGGAAGTTGCCCTTCAAGGCAGCCTGCAGGGCCCTTACCCGCCTCCCCCTCCCCGGGGCCCAGGGAGTCTGACTCGAGACGGCGGGGCAGGCCAGGGCCTCTCGCGGTAACGTGACCCGGAGACCGGCAAGCTCCCTCCATTGGCGAGAGTGGGCTGGGTTTGTATCGTCGCCAGCGCTCAAAACCTGAGTCCATTGACATCCCGGGAAGCCAGAAGTCACCCAGGAGCAGAAGTTATGGGGGAGCAGGGGCAATGCGGGGTCTGGTTTGTGGGGGCTCAGGGAGAACAGAGGGGAGAGGCAGAGAAAAAGAAGGGGACATTTCCCACGAGGTCCCGCCACACTTCCCCAGCTTCCATTCCATCAGCTTCCCTCACCCCTTTCAGTAAAACCCCTTTACGCTGCAGTTTTTTACATGGGTTTCTGTTTCTTACAACCAAGATAGCCCTGCCTGAAACCCTAATTTGCAGGCCTGTTTCACCCACCACACTAGGACACCCCCCGCATTTCTAGCACCTGGCGGGATTCTGGCTCAGTAACTGCGTGCGTGGGAGTGAACGTGTGAATGGACCACTCAGAGTCAGGCCTGTCCGGGCCCTCCTCCCAGCCCCTGCCTTGCTAATGTCCCTGCATCCAGCTTCGGCCACATCCCCCACGCCACGTGGTCCTTGGGTCTGAGAAACCCCTTCCTACATGTCGCAGGATCCCGAGAGGCCAGCAGAGAATTTGCTTTAATTGCAGAGCCTGGAGATCCCGCACACATAGGGGTGGGAAGAGAGAGGTTGCTGATAGCCAAAACGTCATCCCAGAAGACGTGGTCAGCCCCACGGAAGCTGGCTGTTTCCAGGGGAGGGGAAGGGCCCACGCTTTATTAATGCCGTGGCACTGGGTTCTGGGCGTCCATGCAGGCTTTCCCACTGAGTCCTTGAACCTGTGGCCTGGGGTCCTGAGCCCTGACGCCTCCCCTTTCCTGCTCTGTTCCAGATTGCCCTGTGGGCTGTGTTTCCCAGAGAGCTTCCGGCTGGGTTGGGCGAAGTGAGACAATGGTGGGAGATGGAAGGTGGGCGGAAGGGAGAAGCAAGGGGATTTCTCCTCCCTCCTTATCCAGGTAGCACCCTGGCGAGGGCTGGGTCCTCTGTGGCTCCAGCCTCAGCCTGGCGACCCGGCCCCTGCGCGGCACTAACACTGTCCCCTCCCTGGGGCGGGCCAACCCGTGGTTATCTTCCTGCTCGTCTCTGCCGGCCTCACCTTACCCGTCTGGCGTCCCAGCGCTCCCATCTCCAGTGTAACAAATGCGCTGCACTGAAGTCGCTCTGTTTCTACACCCTCCAGGAGCCTCAGCTCCCCCGGCCAAACCCAGGACGACCTCTGCGCCCTAGTGAGAAAACAGAACCGCAGGAATCAGCACCTTGTCACGGGTTGAACCACTTGTAAGTGAAGACACTGGCTTTGAACCCAGTTTTGACCCCGAGGCCATGTTTCATTCACTCGCTTCCTCCCACTGCCCTTGAACGTCCCTCCACCCGCTGGGAAGGCTGGTCTCAGTCCCATTTGTCCCCGGGGCTCTCTTGGGAAGGTCTCCCCGCCCTCCCTGGACGGCAGACTCCAGGAGATCTGACAGTGGCTTCTGGGCTCCCTGTTAAAGTCAGACGTGTGGCCCCAGCCCCTGAACACTCCATTGCTCGTGCTGGAAACTGTATGCCCTGCTTCTTTCCTGGAAGCTGCGAGAACAGACTCCTCCAACGAGACTTTAAAAGCTGCTTTGGTTGACTCACTTCGTCATCCTCTCAAAGAATGTGTATCCTAAGGATCTGCAATCCTCTCACTACCCAAGTAAGATGTGTTTGTTTGTTTTTTTTCTAGAGCGTTTCCTGCCCCTGCCTCCACTCCGGCAAGGGACTGAATGTTTTCTGTTTGACAACCTGTTAAATGATCTAGATCTTTCATACCCACAGTGTGGCCTGCTGACGGACAGCATCACCTGAGATCCTGTTGGGAAGGCAGACTCCTGGGCCCCAGCCCAGTCACGCTGAATCAGAAGGTGCATTTTAACAAGGTCAAGATTCTCCGAGAATTCCTAGGTGCGATCAAGTTGAAGAAGTCCTGCCCTAGATGCTTCAGTAAATATCTACGAGGCATCTATTATGTGCAATTTCCTAACAGTGATACCTGTGGGAACGTAGTAAGAATTAAATGAATTAATACATCGGAACAGTGCTTCACACATAATAAATGCTGTGTGTTTGAGTAGAATAATCATTATTAGTGGAACTATTTGCTGGACCTTAAGTCAAGCACTAGGGGGCCCAAAGATTAATAGAGGAAAAGGAGTCCTGCCTCAAGGAGCTCTCCCGGTGTCACGAGATGTACGTATAAACCGATAACTGACTGAATATAGTCTGTGCTCTAATGGTTATGCACCAAGCAGTGGGACCTGAGGTCTGGACAGGACCCTGTGATTTACAAACGAAATCCATATAGTATAATACTTGAGCATAAAGCAGCTTTATAAACCACCCATGGCCATTACTTTCCTGTGACTGAGCTCAGAGGGGGCAATGCCCAACGTCACACAGGGACTCAAATCCAAATCTTTTCTTTTTAGAAAAAAAAGATTTTATTTATTTATTTTAGACAGAAAGAGTGTGCACATGCGAGCGAGGTCAAGGGCAGAGGGAGAGAGAGAGTCTCGAGCAGACTCCATGCTGAGTGTGGAGCCCGATGCGGGGCTCGATCCCACGACCCTGAGATCATGACCTGAGCTGAAATCAAGAATCGGCTGCTTAACCAACTGAGCCACCCAGCCACAAGATTCGAATCCACATCTTTTAACTCTATATTCAGGGTTCTTTCCTGTCCCCAACCTCGTCTCTTCGAACGAGGAGGCACTGGGTGCCAGCAGGTCTTGGAAGGTTCAAGGTGAAGGAAAAGGGGCAACCAAGGAACAGTATCTTAGGTCACATTGGACTGGCTTGTCACTTTGTACTCATCGTCGGAGAAGGACAGTGATCAGGCTTGGACTCCGGCTCACTCCTTCTCAGAAGTTAAGGGCAAGTGGAAATGAAGCCCAGGAAATCAAGAGGGCTCAGGATTACTCTCGGGTTTGGGGGTTTGGGGGCAAGTCTACCAATGCACATACTGTCCCTCTAACATTCACTTTTTTAAAAAGCTGGTCTCAGGCTCCTTCTGGAAGCTCAGCTGAGGAAGCTGTGTCTACCCGTCACCCTTGTAGCACATGGAGTCTTTGAGGCAGGCTCTCCCAGTGGTGGGTGAATACAGCGGTTCTCAAAGTGTGTGCCCCGGGCCAAAGTGTGGATGCCGCTGTGGCATCACCTAGGAAACTGTTAGAAATGAAAATCCTCCAAGTCGCCCCAGAGCTATGAGGCAGAAACTGGGCGTGAGGCCAGTTTTAGGTGTTTTAACAAGCCCCCCAGACGATTCTGAGCATGAGAATCACAGATAGTGCTGTCCAATACAACTTTTTGCAATGGTGGAAATGTTCTCTTTTTGCACCGTCCGACTCAGAAGGCACTAGCCGCATCCGGGTACCGAGCATGGGCAACTTGGCAGCTCAGGAACTGGATTTTAAGTTTTATTTACTTTTAATCAATTTAAATAGCCACACGTGGCCTCTGGCTGCCCCAATGGACAGTGCAGAGGACAGTCTCCCCACCCCCAGTTCACATATTGGAGATGGTCCCAGGAGTCCCCGGCCAGGTGGCAGGCGGGTTGTCTGAAGGGCACAAGGAGAGATGTCAGAAAGGAGATGCCTCATTGCCGGGCCCAGGGAGAAGCAGATCGGAGACCGTGCAGGAGTGGACATTCCCTAGAAAGCTAACACTTTTAAAGGTGTATGTGGAGGGAAGGGGGTTGTTTTTGGTCCCCCCGTAACCCACTGATGGAAGATTTAACACCCAAGGCGCTTTTCTATGGCGGGGAAGAAGCCCCGCACAATTGTGCAGACTTTCCTTAATGCTTGATTTGTTCACTTACATCGAATCAACAGAATGCAGAAAATCCGTTTTTCTCAATTACAAATATGATGAATTCAGTCTCTGTAAACAATTTAAAATGCAGTTGCAGGCAGTGCGTCTGAATCTTTGGGATACTTCGAAGCCCTCACACAGCAGACAGAACATTCGGAAGCACAATGGTTGTACGACTTATTACGATACTCCTACCTGACGCTCATTCTCAAACAGAGAAACCGTGGCCCTAGCTCGTTATTCTATACTTGATATATTACCTTGCCAGGATTATTGCTACATTTATTTATCCTTCCTTGCATTTTTATATCATCGTAGGGTTTCAGTACTTCCAGGGGGGTCACTCATCTTACCAAAGACTTGCCAAAAAACAGAAGACACTTTCTCGAGCAAGCTGAGGACACAGAATTGGGCTCGTTGATTCTTGCCCGGGACACAGACCCGCGTGCACCATTTAAAGTGATTCGACATGAGTCCCAGGCCTCCAGGTTGGGGCTCTTTTTATTAAGAAAGAAACCCAAAACAACAACAACAAATAACTTTTACTTGTGATGACTTGGGAATTTTAAGTATATGTCTTTTTATGGACTTTTTTTTTAAGTTTTCAAATGTGGTGACTTCCCTGAGATGATGTAATGAGAATACTTCACCTGAGAGATAGTCTTTCCCCAAACCCATCATTGTCATCTGACCACGAGAAAAACATCTGACAAATCCAAACCCAGGGACATTTCACAAAATACCTGACCGCACTCCTCAAGAGGTCCGGTGATACAAAACAGGGAAAGTCAGAGAAGCTGCCGCAGACCAGGGGAGGCTACGGAGACATGACGTCTGTGTGGAACTTGGCCGCCAGGATAGGTTCAAGAACATGACAAGGACATTAGCAGAAAAACTGATACAATCTGAATAAAGTCTACAGTCTACTTACTAGTAATATACCAATGTCAATCTCTTAGTTTTGACATATGTTAAGAGATCAGGTAGTGTTTGGGCATAAAGTTTCCATTGTGGATGATGACTAAGTTCTGGAGATTGTGCCCATAGTCAACGATATGTATTGTGCTCTTCAGAATGTGTTAAGAGCGTAGATCTCATGTTAAATGTTTTACGAAACAAACAAACAAAAAAGTGAGGACATAAAGACACTTGGGGAGGTGTTGGATATGTCTCTTACCTTGATCGTGGTATTGGTGTCATAACTGTTGGCATATTTCTAAACCCACCAAATTGTACACACTAAATATATATAGTTCTTTGTATATCAATTATACCTTAATTAAAGCCTTGAAAAAGAAGAAGTCAACATTAGAAGAACTGGGTATGAGAAGTCTCTGTGACTAGTAGGATCTCAGAGCCTCAGTATCTGACAGATTATCTTTGTGACCTTTCTCAAAATCTAAACTTATCCCAGATGAGTTTATTTTTAAAACTAGTGCCTTAGCCAGGGCTCCCTGAGAAGCAGACTCAGCGACAAGGATATGAGCGGAAGTAGTTTCTTAGGGCGGTGATTCTAGGAATCGCCTGGCAGGCAGGAGGTGAGGACATGAGACTGGAAAGGGAATGATCCAGAGGAGCCCTGCTGGCAAGCTGGTTACCAGTGTGGGCCAACCGGGACAGTCCTGCCCAGAAATACGGGAGACGGTGTAGATCATAGCCCAGCATTACTCCAAGTGGGAAGGAGGGGAGCTGGAATATCGACCCAGCATTCCCTACAGATATGGGTTGAGGGCAGTCCTGGAGCTGGACATTTCCAGGCTGCCCGGGGCAGAGCCAAGCAGGCTTCCGTGGCCACAGACAGCTCTCGAGTAAAGAGCTGCAGGGCTTGGAGTCAGGCAAGTGAGGGATGACATGTCCCACCCACCCCCCCCGGGGGGAGACAGACAGGACACAGATGACACCTGCCATGCTCGGCTTCTTTCCCAGAACTGCTTCTACCTTTAAATGTTTCTGGGCTAAGATGTCTAACCCGTTACACTACTAGGATGTGTCGAGCTGGTACAGCAATATGATTTGTAATTTATGCAGTATTCTTTATTCAAATTTTATTAAAATTAACATAAGGCTCCCTAAAACTTTCATCTCCTGCTTGATGAGGGATCGAATCAGCAAAGTGAGCTCCTCTCCTGAGAGCATCTAATGAGTGGTCGCTGGGGAACATTCCGCTGTGCTCTCTTTCTCCCTGCTTCTTGCGTGTGCCCGCCCGGGCCAGTCAGCTTTGGGTCCCCTCTGCCTGGGTTTTATGTGACCACAGTGCTCATCGACCCTTCCTGCCCTTGTTACTGTGGCTGTTGATTCTGAGATTATTTTATTTATTCGCAGTTCCTAGTGTTTGTTTCTCCCTGTTTATGCAGATAGAAACAATGACATAATCTATCGGATACCAACCAGGAAAACAGAGGTCATTCTAATAGTTTCCACGGAGGGAATTTATCAAAGGGAATTAGTTCTAGAGGTAAGAAGCCAGCAGAGGATGGCGAGGTAACCGAGAATAGCGGCAAGAAAGAACTGCTGGCAGTTCTTGGGGCCGGTGGGACAAAAAAAGAGAAAATGCAGGGGCACCTGGGTGGCTCAATCAGTTGAACGTCTGCCTTCGGCTCAGGTCATGATCCCGGGGGTCCTGGATGGAGCCCCGCATTGGGATCCCTCCTCAGCGGGGAGCCTGCTTCTCCCTCTCCCACTCCCCTTGCTTGTGCTCTCTCTCTCTCTCTGTCAAATAAATAAATAAAATCTTAAAAAAAAAAAAAAGGAGACAGTGCTACCTGAGCCAAAGGACTAGGGGCCCCAGAAGAAGCTGGTACCATCGTGGGTCAAGCAGCCGTAGCTACGAGGTGATGTAGGGAGGGATGTAACTGCTGGCAGGCACTGCAGCAGACAGAGAAGAGTAGGGAGACATCCCCCGGCTCCTCTCCTCTTCCTCTCAGCCTCCCTCCCACTGGCCAGCCCCTGCCAGAAGCCCAGAAAAGCAGCCTGGAGGAGGTGGTCCCTGCGTCAGGCAGAACAGAGAAGGGTCGAGTGAATCTGAGGCTCACACGCAGGTCTCCTGGCATTAGAACTGGCCACCCACCTTACGGAAGAAGCAAAATACTTAATGCGTTAACACTCCCTTATTGACTAGAAGAAAAAGCAACTGTATCCTACGAGTCATCCTCCTCAAATGACTCAACTACTCTTTTGTACGTTAGATGAATTTTTCTCATTTGCATATCATTCCGAATTCATGGCCTCTCATGAATGCTCCAATTAATCGCCTTATTAAATGGTCAAATTGTCACCCTGTCCATGTGAGCACTTCTAGGATGCCCTTGGCATCCTTGAAAGCATTCTTCCTTTCTGGCAGCAAGATGATCCAAAACTTTCCATCCTAATCCCCCCGCCCCCACCCCCAGACATGGAATCAGCCACCTTCCAAAAAGCCCCCACTCCATGAGCAAAGACAAAGCATCAGAGATCAAAAACTGGCTACAAGGAGTTGATCCTTGATGGTGACCAACCTGGGAACATTTCTTTCTGAGATCATGAGTTTATCTTGATGGTTCCAATTCAACACAATGTCTTATGGAACCTGACCTTTTAAAAATAGCATATTGTTGTCCACGACCAAGATTTCTTTTTTTTTATTTTTTTAAATGTTTTTAAAACATTTTATTTATTTATTTGAGAGAGAGACAGAGACAGTGAGAGAGAGCACAGGCCAGGAGAAGCAGGCTCCCTGCTGAGCAGGGAACCCGACGCCGGGCTCGATCCCAGCACCCTGGGATCATGACCTGAGCTGAAGGCAGATGCTTAACCGACTGAGCCTCCCAGGGGCCCCTGTGACCAAGATTTCTCACGTACCCAGCTGGACCAAAGTGCCTTGAGGAAGAGGCAGGGGAGTATGGGCTTCAGAAAGGACTGAATCAGAAGCCAAGCCTTGGGACATCATGACCCAAGGACATGCTTACTGAGTGCCGGGCACCGCTCTGAGCGCTCCCCCTGCAGGATCTCACTCGGTCATCCCAACCCTCGGCAAGTACGATCATTATCCCTGTTTTATAGATAAGAAAACAGTCTTAGAGTGGATAAGTGTCCGTGGTCCTGCCAGATGTAACCCGCAGCGCCACGCTCTTCGCCACCGACCACAGGGCTAGGCCGGCTGGTCTCAGGTCCCCAAACAAACCCCCTCCGCTCCCATGGCCACACCTCGCCACCTGCTGCCTGCTAGCCGTCCTTTGCTTGGGACACCTCCTTGACCTTCAAGTTCCAACTTGAACGCTCCTCCTCCGTGCTCCTTGCTCCTTGTATGTCTCGACACACATTAGGGTCATGTGTGTGTGTGCGTGTGTGTGTGTGTGTGTGTGTGTCCCATTACACCGTGAGCCCCTCCAAGGCAGATTCTGCATTTCATTCATCATCATCCTGCAGAGTGCCTAGCAAGTAGCGGGTACTCAAGTCAGACTTGATGAAGGAAGAACGAGGGCACGTAGCTCAAGGCAACGCTTCTAACACTTGGCCCAAGCTGAAGGATCACCCGCCCTCCATGCTCATTTGCTATTTATTAAATGGGGCTTCCCCCCCAAACCCGCATCTTAAATACACACACATATTAAATAGGCACTTCTCTTAAGATGCGCGGGTCTTTATCTGCTGTGGAAAACAGCTGAATTTGTTCCTGTCCTCAAGGCTTCAGGTAACAATCTGAGAGGTCAGTGAGGAGAACTGGGTTAGGGTCAAGACTAAGGACTCCCCAGCCTCCTTTCAGCGGTCTGAGGGCTTGTGAGAAATCTCTACAAAGAAGCGGTGTTCTTGCCAGCTGGCTTTGGATCGCTACACACACACACACACACACACACACACACACACACAGCCTTGGTAACCAACGGTTACTAAAAAAAAGCCCCAGAGCAGCCACATTCCCCACAATGAGAAATCCTCTAGTAATACACGGGGCACGAGCAAGTTTCCTCTGAAGCATCTCGTGGGCCTTGCTCCGAACCGCCCAGGGAACACGCAAGTTCAGGTGCGCACGCGGACTCCAAGTGCAGGGGCCCAGGGAGCATCTTCGGTCAGGGTTCCTCAGACCGAAACCCTGTGAGTGGGCGGCGCTGGGGCTGGTGTGGCCGAGCCTGCTTAATGAATGCGTAATTAGCACCGCGTTGTTCTGCCAATGGCCAGGGTTCAAGTCCTTGAAAACAATCTGTTCCCTAAGATAGGTTAAAGCCCCCTCCACCGCCTCTGTTACCTCGCTCACTCTAGTGACTCAGCCGCAATGCCTATACGTGTGAAGAAAAATCCCCGAAGAAATTATTAGTGTTGGCATAGCAACAATATGCTAATTGCGTCTTCCCTAAAGCAGGCCAGCAGGACCTCTCCCCCTCCCCGGTGTTGGTCGGGTTACTGTGCACTTCAGGAGAGAATAAAGCTGCGTTCCTTGGAATGCGGGCCATATTTCAGACTCTCCTTCCCCACCCCCCCACCCCCGGTTTAACCCAAGTTAATAAGGTTTGGGTGCGTTTTAATGCTTCCGTGTTAAAACAGAACACACACCGAGACTCAGTCCACAAGCTCTTCTTGATGTCAGGGCATTGAGGAGAAACAAGGTCATTGCCTTTCCCACCTTCCTTTGTCCTCCACCCCAGAACCTCCCCGCACCTCTGAAGTCTAACCAGCTGAGGACGGCCACTAAGAAGCATGGCGAGAAGGACAGCTTTGAACAGTTACTGTGTTTGGGGCTGCAAATAATAGGGGAGCCGAGGCAAAGCGAATCGAACTGGAGAGAAGATTGGCAAGGGCAAACAAAGACATCCAGACGGGCTGGGCCTCGGGCTGCTCCATTTCGTGCTCAAGGGCAGAATCGAGGACTCAGGTTCTTTCCAGATCTCTGTTCGCCCATCCCAAGCCCTGAACTCCTTCCAAGTCTGCACCCCTGTGGTCGTGGCTACTAGCACTCAGCAAAGGGGAAAAGAAGAGAGACAGACAGACAGACACACAGAGAGACAGAGAGAATGGATCTGGCTTCTCAGCCCTCCACAAAAGGTAGCACATTTTCCCAGAGACCTTCAGCAAATCACTTCTTGTGTCTCGTTGGCAGAACTGGGTCATGTCCATTCCAGACCCAGTAAATAGCAGAGTAAATGGGATTATTCCCAAATGCCTCAGGATCACCCTGTGAGCTGAAGTTAATTTTTCAGACTGAAGTTCTACGCTGCTCCGTGGGAGGGGTGGGAGGGGCAGTGGGGAGATCACCACTATGTCCGTTATTGGAACAGTGCTAAGTACAACTAGGTTACCGGTCAACCCCACTAGCCTATGAGTTAGCATTACTAGGATGTGGGTAAGCACTACTGGAATGTGAGTGCTACATTCGGCCACCACTGTCTCACCTTAACCACCCTCGAGCTTGGGCTCCATCACCAGGCGCCTACCTCTAAAGGCAATGGGAACTGGAGGCTGGGGTCCAGTAACCCTCCTTCCACCTGGGAACGAGGCATATGCTCTCTAGTGTGTCATTCTTTAATCCTCAGTTGTGACGTATGACTCTCAGCCGGAGCGCTGGGCTCTGCCTGTGGCCAGCAGGGGCTGCTCTCTGAAGTCCCAGCAGAGGTCATCTCTTCACTCAAGTTCCCTTTGTCTTGAACCTTTTTATCTGTGAAGTACCTGCGTGGAAGGAGTATAATATTATGCAAATACAGAAACACCCATTAGCCACAGAGCGTTCATACAAGAACCTGGGTGATTAAAATAGCAACGGCGGTCCCTGCCCAGTTTCCAATGTTTTGCTTGCCTTTATCATTTGAGCTTCGGAGCAACACTGGGAAGCAGGTAGAGAAAACTGTATTATCCCCATTTAATAAGGGGTGAGGCTTCGGTGCTTAAGTAATTTGCTTAAGCACTGGCGGACCTCAGATCTAACTTGTACCCAAAAATACAAAAGAACTCTCAAAGTTCAAGGCATGAAAAGCAACAACCAACGTTTAAAAATGACAGAGAACTTGAGCGGACACTTTACCAAAGAGGCCATAAAAATGGCAAATAAATGTATGAAAAGATGGTTCAACGTCATTAGCCATGAGGAAAGCGCAAATCAAAACCACGGATACCAAAGCACACCGGCTAGGATGGCTACAACGAGAAAGACAGACATATCAAGAGCTCGCAAGGATGCAGAGCGACTGGGACATTTCCGGTGGGGATGCGAAAATAGTACAGCCGCTCTGGAAAATGGTTTAGCAGTTTCTTATAAAGCTAGATATATACCTCCCGTGGGACCCAGCAATCTCACTCCAGGATAGTTAGAGAAGTAAAAACAGGCTCACACGAAAACCTGTACACAAATGCTGATAGCAGTTTTATTTGTGAAAGCCCCAATGCAGAAACACCCAGATGGCCCTCACGGGGTGAAGCATCAAGGCTATGGAATACTACTCAGCTATGAAAAAAAAAAGAATGAGCCGTTCATGATGATTACTTGGATGAATCTCGAAAACCATGTGCTGAATGGGAAGCCAGTCTTCAAAGAGTTCCTGACTGTACGATTACCTGAAGCCGATGTTCTCAAATAGGCAAAACCGTAGTGCATGGCGATCCGGTCTGCGGCTGCCAGGTCCTCTGGGTGGGGGAGAGGGATGGCCATAAAAAGGGGTCTTCTGGGGGCACCGGAACTCTTCCACCCCCAATTATGGTGGCGATCCTAGAAATGTATACATGTGTTGATATTTAGAGCACTGTACACTGGAAGGAAAAAGAGCCAAATGTTACTGTATGATCATTTTTTTAAACAAAATTTTGTAAAGGGTCAGTGGCTTGTCGACCACTTCAACTCCTTGCCCATGGTGTGGCCACTATGGGACACAACTCCCATGGTGTCAACTATGGACACACACACACAGGTGTGTGTCTCTACCACAACCCACAGCCTGAATCAGCTCGGGGCTTTGCTCAGGCCGCAGCCCCCAGGTCCACGCTCAAAACTTTGTCTCGTGCAGAAAATTCTAAGGAACTTCTCTCTCTGTTTTCCCAGCTCATGGAAGCAGGACGTTAGAAGGAGGAGTGGAGCTGCTGGAAGGAAAGCACACTGGCAACAACAGCAATCTACAGCTGCTCGGAAAAAAAAAGAGGCTGAAGGAGGCGCTTGGGTGGCTCAGTCGTTAAGCGTCTGCCTTCGGCTCAGGTCATGATCCCAGGGTCCTAGGATCACGCCCCGCATCAGGCTCTCTGCTTGGCGGGAAGCCTGCTTCTCCCTCTCTGACTCCTCCTGCTTGTGTTCCCTCTCTCAATGTGTCTCTCTGTCAAATAAATAAAATCTTAAAAAAAAAAAAAAAAAGAGGCTGAAAAGCAAGAATGCAAACCTGCACATTGAAAACATGGTCGTGTCTGGGGCCGTGTTGTTCAAGGGCCAACAGCCACCAAGCACACACCCAAGTGTCAGTCCTGGTTCCCGATGAGGAACCTGAACGCCAAGACAAGGAGAGGTTCTAGGCTCTTGGCTCTCCCTGAGCAGCAAGAGAAAGGAGTCAGTAGGGGAGGCCCATCGTGTCTACTCTGCTCATGAGCAGCTCTGAAGGTTGAACACATGGTTGTTTGCCCTTTAGTTGGGACAAGAATTTGGACAAGGGGATTTGGACAGCCAGGACACCTGCCAATGGCCAGGATCTGCCCCCAGCATGGCTTTGTCGCTGTCTCTCCCTCCCATCACCAGTGATCATCACAGCTAACATTTATTGAGCGCCTACTGTATTCCAGACAATCTCTTAAGAGCTTTAAATGGACTGTTCCATGTAATCCTCACGACATGAGGATTCCTTATGAGGTGCCTTATGAGAAGGAACCATAATAAGCCCAACTTTGCAGATACGGAAACTGAAATCAGAGAGGGCAAGTGACTTGCTTGAAGCTATACATCCAGAAGGTGGTGGAGCCGAGACCGTCTAGCTCCACAGCTCCCCTCACAACCACGGTGCCCCGTGCCTCGAAGAGTGAGCCGTGACATGGAAGCAAGCACAAAGGAACTTGACTTCAGAGCTGAAACAGAAGAGGAGAAAGTAAGGTCGATTAAGAAATTGGTCCTTCCTTAAGTCCCTGCTGGGCAAGACCCCGAGCTCAGAGGATCGGTTGCCATCAGTCTCTCCTGCTTTGCCTGGGGGGTGGTCCCCAAAGGAAGACGATGCAGCAGAGGCCTCTACCCAATGGGGACCAAATACACCCAGTGATCAGGGTTGAGACTGAGAGATCTCAGGGACGCCATGCCAGCTTGGGCCATCCGTTCCAACAATCCTTTATGGCCCTCTGAGGTCTGAC
Source organism: Potos flavus (assembly GCA_028534135.1). NCBI lineage: Eukaryota > Metazoa > Chordata > Mammalia > Carnivora > Procyonidae > Potos > Potos flavus. Next base: position 116,909,548 of record CM052896.1, on the reverse strand, counting down.
TTGTCCCAAATAGTCCCCGGGTTTCCTGGGTTACCTACTCCCCACCTCCACCCCATGCTGACCTGAATCCGGGCAACTGCTGATGCAAAGGTTCTCATTATTATTAGACTCATGGGTAGTTAGAATGACTTTTGTTGTTTTGATTTTTTTTTTCAAGCAGGAAATCAGATCTCAGCCAATTGCAGGGATTCAACTAGCTAAATGAATTGAACAGAGGGAAAGGAGAATAAAAAACATTCCCAACAAATGGAATGAACGGGTCAAGTCAAGAGACGGTTTCCTTCCACAGCTCTGCAAAATGCGAGAAGTGGGCTTCTCCTGGCTTGAGATCGAGGGACTGGGGAGTCGCCATCATCCCTGCTCCCCCACTCCCTCCTCCCTCTTCAATTCAGGCTGGGCTGAGAAGTCTGGATTTCATTAGCCACCAAAGATGCCTGAGGAATCTGGGGGTCAGGCACAGTCAGGTAAGCCAGTGAGTGGTGGGCCGGCCAGAGTCTACAGCCCTCCTTCCTTCCTGGAATCTCAGGGTAAGGCCCTGCAGGGTCGTTGCTCTGGAGAGGCCCGGAGATGGCAGAAGAGGGAGCCCGAGGTGTGACAGTAAGGCCCAGAGGAGGCTCAGGGAAGTTCCCCAAGCCAGCATTCTGAAGGAAAATTCTTCTGAGCTAGTTGTCTTTTCCTTTGGGAAGGGCTCTCTTTCTCCTGGGAATTGGAATCTTCGGTGGACACGCACAGGGATTAAAGACAACAGGAATGATCCCACATCACCTCCCTAATGAGGTGTCCTGTGGGTCCCTGAGATGTTCAGTTCATGGCCCACCTAGAACCCAACAAAGCGGAGGCCAGTGCCTCCTCTCCCTTCTTCCTTAAAAACAAAGCATGGGGTTTATTGGGTGTATAAATATACTCAGCTTTAAAGGCACTAACTTGCCTGGGAAATGCACTTTTTTGGTCCCTTCTTCTCATCAGCATTCTGGAAATTGACCTCTAGGTGCAAATCTGTTCATAACTACTTATGTAGAATTTTCCCCACCCAGGCTCAACCGTCTGTGTTTCAGTCCAGACCTAACAGGTGGAAGGAGTTGACCGCCTGTGCATATAAAAGGAGAGAACGCTGACTAATTTTTATTGAACGCTGTGTGCCTGAAACTACACCAGACTATGTATTCTAAGAATAGCTCCAACGTGATGAATACATCTATGTACCAAGTTCTTTGCTTGTGGTGAGAGTTCCAGTTTGATTCTAAGCAGATTCAGATGTACCTGACAAGTCAGGAATGTCCGTGGGGAAGACCCCATCAGAAATCTCTTTGCACTAGGGACTAACAGACCTCCTGGGAGGGAATTTACTCCAACAAACAAAGGGAAGGTACCTGGCATGTGGGTGGCACCATCCATTAAGATTAGTTTTGGCTGAATATAGCAAGAAAAAAAAATCCTTAAAATGACTATAGCTTAAACAATATTCAAGTTTATTTTTCTTTCATACAAACGGATCCAGAACCAATGGTCCAATACTGGCATGGAGATTCTGTGGTGTGTCATCAGGGACACAGACTTCAATCTTTCTGCACCACCATGCAGGGACATAGTTTCCATCCACAAGCTGTCCTCCTGGTCCAAGATGGCTGCCACAGCTCCAGCCATCACAATTCAGACTGGTTGGCTGAAAGAAAGAGGGAAGAGGGTAACAAGTGACATGCTTCCAGCTGTATCAGTTCTCTAGGCAGCCTTCCCCATCCACAGAACTTCTGCTTACAACTGTTGGCCAGAACTCAATCATATGGATATATTGAGCTCCAAGGGAGGCCAAGAAATCTTGTCTTTTAATTCAAGTGGCAAGAGGCCCAGCTGGAAATCTGTTTATTTCCCAAGGAGAATGGAGGAGGTGGATTTCTAGATAGACAATGAGGAATCTCACCTGGAAGCCTGACCTCAGCTCTACCTCCAGGCCTGCATTGTGGCTGCATGATCGGGTCTCAGGAAAATAGGAGGCTGCAAGGAAACTCTGAGAGATAGGGACCTAAGGAATCCTAAGTCGAGATCCCTCCCACTGGAGAGTAACATTTGAGAGGGAAAGAGAGCTTTCCCTATGGTTTCCCCAACCCATAGCTCAGCTTTGAAAGGGCTCAGTGAGGGACAGTGGTCAAGGTGCCTGGCAGGGCAGCCCCAGTGCCCAGGGGTAGCTGACTTCTTGGTAAACACATGTGCAGGACATCCCCTAAATGCTTTCACAAACATGTGAAGGAGAGGACAGTAGGGTTCCCCTGTCACCAAGAATCTGTGACACTTAGCTTACCAGTGTCAAGGGACCCTATTCCTACTCAAGACTAGCAAGATCATGAGAATTCCATTATTCGTACATGAATCTTCACAACCAACTGGGAGCTCTGTGGGATTATGCCCGTTCCAACAGTCGAGAAAAGGGAGGCACAGCCAAGTAAAGTAACGGGCCCAATGTCGCACAGCTGGTAAATTGCAGAACTGTGATGAAAACCAGCTGTGTTCACCTCAACAGCCCTGTTCTTTCATTCCACGCTCCGTCATGGCTTCTCCCTTCTGACAATTGTCTGGGGCTGGAAGAGGGAGAATGAGATGGGACAACTGAAAACTGAAAGACACATGTGACTTGTTTCTGCCCAATATCCTCTCTTTTGGGCAAGGATGCAGCTCCCATCCATGTACCTGATGGGGTGCCCCACCATGGAGGCCTACTTCTCTGATCAACCAATGGGCAGCTAAGACAAACTTCAATTCGGGCTCTCTTTCTCCTGGGAATATGAATCTTCAGTGGACATGCACAGGGATTAAAGGCAGCAGAGAGGAATGATCCCATGTCACCTCCCCACAGAGATTTTCTATGGGTTCCTGAAGTGTTCAGATTAGCTCCCGTCCCAGTTCAGTTCATGACCCACCTAGAACCCAATGAAGCAGAGGCCAATACCTCTTTCTTAGAAACAAAACATGGAGTTTATTGAGTGTACTCAGCTTTAAAGGCACTAACTTGCCTGGGAGATGCACTTTGTGCCCCTTCATCCTCCTTTTTTCTACCTGGAATGCTGGCATGATGGCTGGAGCTACAGTGATCACATTGCCTCCATAAAGTGAAATTGAGGATGGAAACATGCCCTAAGAATAGTGGAGAGAAAGGCAGAAGGAGCCTGGATTTCTGAGGAGTTTGCGAAACTACCATACCATCTCTATATTACCTACCCTCAGACTTTAGGTCAGAAAAAAAACCAGTCCTCCATCTATATATAGGCCAGAACTATTTCAAATCTCAGTCCTTAGCGGCCAGAAGGAATCCTAAGCAATTAACCCATGTTCTTGTTTAAATTAAAGACAGAAACTTTCCTTCCAGTTAAAGATGAGACAGGCCCCTTGGGATTAAAGAAAGTATAACGAGGAATCCAAGGAGCAAAAGGCAACCCTCAAAAACTACTAAGGTAGCTCTCCAGACTAGTACTTCTGCCTTGGTCCTTGTCCTGCTGAATCCCTCCACTGGCAGGTGGGAGACTAAGCAGGTGAAAGAGAATCCCCAGATCTTGTAGATGCAGAAACAAGAATAAATGCGATGGTCCAAGATGGAATCTTTAGAACTCTGCTCTCTGAGACTGGTTCTAGAAGACCATAACTATGCATTAGTCTTTAAATCAGCAGACCAGATTCAAGCTCTTGCCCTGTTGCTGATTCTACAATTTTTATTCCCTTAACCTGAGTCTGAGCGTCCTCATCTTTACAATGGACAGGAAGTGAAATTCATCCTTGGAGGATAGTTGAGGGTTTCAAATTTATGGATATAGAAATGCTTTGTAAACCATAATGCTCTTTACACATCATTGCTATGAGTTCTTATTGAGCAATAAGCAATATTCAAGCAATATTCACATCGGTTGTATTGCAAAAGGAGTGCGTAAGTTCCAAACAACTCATTTGCTTTTGAAACCCAACTGACCCTTAAGTTGGCAACGGCCTGTGATGTTATGTGCTCCTCCCCAGCGGCCGCATGTGCTAACGTACATGTAACCATTTAAACAGCTTTAAAGGGAGTGATGTTCATACAGCAGCCAATCCTCTTTGGAGGTGGCCAAGATGCAAAGGTTTTATAAATTAATGGTTAGATTAACTTAGGACCAACAACAAAATATTTTACTGTTTTCACTCTTTGGCGCATTCCTCCCAGCGTGCATATGGCCAAGACCCAAGTACAATTCGTTTTTTTTATAAGTCGATACAGAAAGTTCGGCTCCAAGCTTTTCTATTTTCTAAGAGACTCCTTTGCATTTGCAAATCTACCATTTCCAAAGTGCTTTTGGACCCAGCGGGTCATCCAGACCCATAGTGAGCTGTTGTAAGGACACTATTATTTTCCCCATATTACAGATGAGGAACTGACTTCAAAAGAACAAGCTGAATGTGACATGATTTGCCCAGCACCGCCCGGCTGGTATGCACTGGCAATGGAAGCGGAGGCACGTCTGCTCCTCTTTTTCTCCCCAAAAAAGGCGCGGGGCTGGGGGTGTGATGTTGACACCTTCCACTGTTTGGGCTATCGCTAAAGTTTTAAAGGCAAAAGATTAAGGTGATCGTGGAGACAGCAGCTGTCCCACTTCAGTTTGCCAAAGGCTCACCTGAGGAAATTGTAGGCATTAAGTCTCGGCAGGATGAAGGAACATGCATGTTAGATTGTCCTAGAATTCTTGCTACTCACAGTGTGGTCCTGAGCCCGGCAACATCAGCATCACCGGGGAGCTTGTTAGAAATGCAAATTCTCAAGAACCATCCAGGTGTCCTGTATAAAAATCTGCATTTAAACAAGCGCCTCAAGTTTGTTTTTTGTTTGTTTGTTTTTTGTCAGAGACAGAGAAAGCACAAGCAGGGGGGAGCTGCGGAGGGAGAGGGAGAAGCAGACTCCCCACCGAGCAGGGAGCCTGATGCGGAGCTCAATCCCAGGCCCCTGGGATCATGACCTGAGCTGAAGGCAGACCGTTAATGGACTGAGCCGCCCAGGTGCCCCTGGGAACTCTTTCTTAAGGACAGACACCTGTGAAGGTACTTGCACACATTCTCCTTCATCTGCTCAGCAACCTCGCACCATGAGATGCATTATCGCTGTTTTGTAGCTGGGAAAGCTGGATTCCAGGGAAGGGGAGTGACTTACCCAACAGCCCCCTGTAAGGGGCAGAATCAGACTCAAACCCAACACTGACCCTCCGTGGTGGGGCCCTTCCGCTACCGCCGTGTCACCTACTCTGCAACAGTGGGTTCAAAGTCTGGTCCCCAGACCTGCAGCAGCAGCACCTGGAAACTTATTCAAAATGCCAGTGCTGGGGCCCCAGATCTGGTGAATCAGAAAGTCTGGGAATGGAGCCCAGCTAGCAACGGCTTCAGCTTTCCAGGTGATTCTAATACACGCATGTTGCAAACCTTGCAAACCTCTGTGCTGCAGACCCAAGCCTGATGAGATGCAGGGGAGGAGGGGGTGGTGGCCACCAGGTGTGACTAGGAGAAGCCCATGGCACTCAAAACTATTCCAGCCTTCCATGCTTGCTGAAATTCCAGCACAGGTGTCCCTCCCTTAACGTGATGCTGTGGGGCCCTGACACTCGAAGGGCGGAAACTAGGAACGGCCCCCATATGACCTGGGAGCTTGTTAGAAATGCAGAATTCAAGGCCACGCATCAGACTCTACCACAGACCTATTACATCAGCACATGTTGAAAAGATTCAGATGTAGGTTAGAGCCTGAGAAATACAGTAGTCGAGTGAGAGCTAGGTGGAGAATCTTCATTTCTGAGTATGAATTCCAACTTCACCACTTTCTTAGACTTCCCAGCCTGCTCAGTTCTAACTCAACAGGGAAAACCTTCAAAACCTCCGGGATATGTGACAGCATTCCCTCCGGGAAACTGATACAGGTGAGTATCAGCCGCCCTCTAATTCATGTTGGGACCCTGCCCTTCACCCTGGGAGATGTCCCGGGACTGAGATAGTACCCTGACAGTTTTCTGTGAGCAGACAAATCCAAGAAAGAGCAAGGAAAGATTACGCAGCCTGGAACAGAGAGGCTGCATGTGTGGGGCAAGGGGAGGACAGGAGTGGGGAGGGGTAGAGTCTGAGAGAACAGAGCAAAGGGTGAGGGGCAGAGAGGAGGAAGTCAGTGGCTTGGAGGACTATGTCTGCACATACCAGGCTAATGCATCAGGCTGGGCAACTTCTATGAGGCTGAGCCCATTCCTGCAACTTAGTGAGGGCTCTGCCTCAGTTTCCCACTTGGCCTTCCAGCCCCCTGCCCAAGGCCTGTCCGTAAGCCTGATGACCGGTCTGCTCCCTACCGCACCCATGGCCATCCACAGCTGCCCTTAGCCCCCTCCGCTTCCCACTGTTCACTGGATCCGGTTCTCCTTACGGCCAGGACCATCTGAAGTATAACCAGATCTTACAGAAACCAGAAGGCTGGAGAAGGGATCTGGCAGTTAATCTGGCCGATGGGGGGTGGGGTGGGGGGAAAGCTGACATAGATTTAAGAAATAGCTGAGAAAAACCTCCCAAGAGATCACGGAGAAGAGAATGGAATGAGAGAAGCTCAATACTGGGGGTAAAATCATATGTACTTTGGGGGAAAGGTAATACGCACATGTCTGGGACTTTTAAATCACCAGAATACCTTTTGGTGACAGCCATTTGATATCCAGGAAGCCTTTGGTTCTATTCTAGTAGGCTTCGTTGAGCCCTGTATTTTCAACATCAGGAAATTGTGTTCTGCCAAGAAGAGATTACTCGGACAGCAGGTTAAAGCCTCTAAGATTCCAGAAAAATTCTAATGTGGCCCAACCCATTGTGGGACCTACTGGTACCCAGCCTGGCACTTCTTTCTGGGTTTTTCTCGATCTATTTCCTTTCTGAATCTGGGCATGTTAGTCAGCTCAGGCTGCCATCATGACAGGATACCACAGGCCGCCATCATGGATCAGGGTACCACAGCCTGCCATCATGGATAAGGGTACCACAGGCCGCCATCATGGATAAGGATACCACAGGCCGCCATCATGGATCAGGGTACCACAGGCTGCCATCATGGATAAGGGTACCACAGGCCGCCATCATGGATCAGGGTACCACAGGC
>CM052896.1:116815136-116901925 GCA_028534135.1 Potos flavus | reverse complement strand
CCATCATGGATAAGGATACCACAGGCTCCATCATGGTTCAGGGTACCACAGGCTGCCATCATGACAGGATACCACAGGCCGCCATCATGGATCAGGGTACCACAGGCCACCATCATGACAGGATACCACAGGCCACCATCATGGATCAGGGTACCACAGGCCGCCATCATGGATAAGGGTACCACAGACTCCATCATGGATCAGGGTACCACAGGCCGCCACCATGGATAAGGATACCACAGTCTCCATCATGGTTCAGGGTACCACAGGCTGCCATCGTGGATCAGGGTACCACAGGCCGCCATCATGGATCAGGGTACCACAGGCTGCCATCATGGATCAGGGTACCACAGGCCACCATCATGACAGGATACCACAGGCCGCCATCATGGATAAGGGTACCACAGGCTCCATCATGGATCAGGGTATCACAGGCCGCCATCATGACAGGATACCACGGACTGGGTGGCTTGAACAGCAGATCTCCATCTTCTCACAGTTCTGGAGACTGAAAGTCCAAGGTCAAGGTGCTGGCAGGGTTGGTTTCTGGTGAGGTCTTGCTTCCTGTCAGCCAGCCTCTTGCTGTGTCTCTTCCTCTGCGTGGGCACTGAGAGAAAAAGAGAGAGCTCTGGTTCTCTTCCTCTGTAAGGACACCAGTCCTACTGAATTCAGGCCCACCCATGTCATCTTCTTTTACCTTTATTACCTCCATGAAGGCCCTATCTCCAAATACAGTCACATTGGGAATTAGGACTTCATCGTATGGATCTGGGGAAGGGAGACACAATTCAGTCCCTAACACTAGGGTCGAGAAGCTAGGTCCCAATCCGTCTACAAGAGGCAGCAATGGAGCACAGCTGGTATTGGTGCGTTGGTCCCTAGAGGCTAGAGATGAGTGTCCTCACCTCCAGACCTCAGTTTCCTCCTTTGTAAGAAATGAAGTGGGACAAAGCCCTGTTTCCTAGGACCCCTGGATACTGATTCTGGCTCTGCCGTCGTCTAGCCAAGTGTCCTTGGATAAGCACGGCTTTCCTCTGACCCATTTTTTCTGTGTAAGAAGAGGTGTCAACTCAAAAACAAACATAAAACCCCCATGACCCAATTTTTTGGAGATATTTCTCCAAAAAAGATATACAGCTGGCCAATAAGTACCTGAAAAGATGCTCGATATCACCAATCATTAGGGAAATGCAAATCAAAACCACAAGGAGATACCCACATCATGCCCATTACGCTACTATCGAAAGAACAGCAGGGCGCCTGGGTGGCTCAGTTGGTTAAGCATCCGACCCTTGGTTTCAGCTCAGGTCATGATCTCAGGGTCCTGGGATCGAGCCCTGTATCGGGCTCCACACTCAGCATGGAGTCTGCTTGAGGCTCTCTCTCCCTCTCCCTCTGCCCCTCCCACTCATGCTATCTCTGTCCCAAATAAATAAATAAATCTTAAAAAAAAAAAAAAAAAGAAAATCACAAGTGTTGGCAAGGATGTGGAGAAGTTGGAGCCCTTGTGCACTGTTGGTAGAAATGCAAAACGGCACAGCCGGTGTGGAAAACAACCTGGCAATTTTTCAAAAAAGTTAAATATAGAATTACCATGTGATCCAGCAATCCCACTGCTGGGTATCTACCCGAAAGAAGTGAAAGCAGGGACTCGGATATTTGTACACGAACGTGCATAGCAGCATTGCAAAAAAGTGGAAACAACCCAAATGTTCATTGACAGATGAATGCATAAACAGAATGTGGTATATACAGACGATGGAATATCATGCAGCCTTAAAATGGAAGGAAATCTTGTCATACGCTACAACGTGGATGAACCTTGAGGATGTTATGCTAAGTGAAATAAGCCAGTCACAAACAAAGAAATACTGTATGCTTCCACTTCTATGAGGTCCCTAGAGGAGGCAAACTCATAGAGACAGCTGGTCGCCAGGGGCTGGGAGGAGGGTGGAATGGGGACTTGGTGTTTAATGGGGGCAGAGTTCCAGTTTGGGAAAGATGCGAACGTTCTGGAGATGGAAAATTAAGAGGGATCATGGGTCTAAGTCTAGGGGGGTCATGTAGCTCTGAAATCCTCTGCCTCTTAGTGCTAACAAAGCGTAAGAAGAGATTCCTTTTCCTTCACCAAATGGCAAAATCAAATCCCCAGCCTCTTTCCAGCCTGTACTCCCCAGACCTGTATGGGGAAGAAACACCTATGAGAATCGGTGGGTTTAGCCAGTCTTTTGTCTTCTTGGGGGGGAGATGGGGGGGAGTGGAAGCCCCTGGAGAAACTTGCACTTTGAGGCAGCTTGGGACAAGTGTTTTGTGATCCTTGGAGGGATAAAATTCTTTAAAAATTCTTAAAAATCAGGGTTCTTGTCCTTTTGGGTGAGTCCTGCTTATTTTATTTCTGAGCTGGGCAAAGCTGCTGGTGCATAGATTCAGGAAAACCCAACTTGGAGCCCATCTGTTCAGTGTGAAGCAGAATCATGGGAAGTACTCAGGCTGAAAATTGGTTTGGGGTTTTGGCGGTTGTTTCCAGAAACAAAATCCTTCAGCCACCGTGGAGATGAGTATAGTAGCTTCGAACACACTGCCCTGTGAAAACACACCAAATATCATCTTTTGCTTTCCTGATCTTTGGGCATTCTAATTTCAGACATCTTCCCTTCAAATGTGAGCTGTGGCTGTCAGTTTAAATACCAGACTCTTGATTCAGGGTAGGACCAGAGGGGCTTGCAGCAATCCAAAGGAATGATTTCGAACCTGGGTGCCCACCTCTGCTGCTGGTAAGCCCTGCCAGGATTTTCTGAAGAGGGTTGGGCGTGATGTCTGCAGGTTCGAGCCCATGGCCCGCACCTACCCCCCTCCCCATCTCCTTCAAATCCCAGGGCTGAGACTGGCCTGATATCCAAAAGCCTCAGTACCACCCAAGGATGAGGATACCTGTCTCGTTCACCACAGCATCCTCAGCTTGGGAACAAACCGGAAGCTCAGTACATATCTACTGAGTTTAACTGAATGTCGTCTTGGGTGGTAGAGAATGGAGCATATAGATCGAAACGTTAATTCCAAATAAGCCAACCGAAACACAAATCTTTGTCTTCCCAGCTAAGTGCACAAAGAAGAAACACTCCAAGCTGATTCCTTGCGCTAATTAATACCCAAACTTTAAACCCTAAAATCACTGTATTACTTTGGACCTAGGATTATTAATCCTGAAAAACAAAGGCAATTATAATGAGTGGTTGGTGATTCACTTTCTTCATTTGCGCTTACCCCCTTTAACTTGTTTCCTCTCTCTAATAAATGACAAATTCAGGGCAGGGGATCGCTACGCAGCCCAAACAGACCTGCCAACCCCACGTGAGACAGTAAGGCTGGGCTGTGGGTTTACCCACTGGTTCACCTTATCCCTAAATATTGAAAGCCCTAGATCCCCCTCTAGGTATGTTTCTGAACGAGCTCCTTTTTTCATCAACCTGAGTAAAATCCTTGTATTTTTTATCACATCTCGCACTTTCCAAAACATTATTATATGTATCTGTACCACTTTATTCTCACAACCACCTAGTGAAATCAAAAGGATCTCCATTTTGCAGAGAAGATGGAGGCATGGAGAGATCGCGTAAAATGCTCACTTGAATTAAGAGCATGGTTTGGATCCTAATTCCTTCCCTACTTCTCTGACGGCATCGTTTCCGATTTTAATGCACATTTGTAAGCTTAAAACAATAGAGCCCAGCCAGTTTTTAAAATACTTTGCTCACCATGCCTCGGGCACACGCTAGCCAGTGCAAACACCCAGGACGCCTGCTAGCTGCAATCACTTCTCTTGTGGGGCAAGTGCCTTTTTCTGAGTTATGAAGCTTCTTAGACGCGGTGCTATCTACCTCTTCTGTTACTAAGTGCAGAATCCATTTCAGGAATTGGGGGACTCAGGGTCTGAATTCACAGAAAGGGGAATTCGGGACCCACCAAAGAGCTGGACCTCAGGAATTACAGGGAGCGCTGGGTGGTCCTGGGTCCAAAGTGGCTCAGGGCCTGCGGCAGCAGAAGTCTATAGAACTTCACCCCAGTCTAGAACTTTCCCATTAATGAGACTCTGCCCTCAGGCAGACAGCTCAGGGTGTTTCTTTCTCTGTCTTGCCTTCGCCTGCCTGATGCTTTAGTGCTGCTCAGAGCGTGTGGAGCTAATGAAGTCAGCACATTAAGTGAAATTCCAATAGAGACAAAATGTGCCCTTGAAAATTCTTGAAGTCTCCTGGAGAGTTCAGTTGACGTGTGATGCACGCAGCCCCGTTCAGTTACATGCAGAATGTATGGGGTACAATCCTGGCTGACGTTTTTTTCTCTGGCACTGTCCTTTAAACCTTCCCAGCAGGGGGTGTCCTTCTTCTGTCCCCGGATGGACACTTGGGCAGTCCCTTCATTTTTAATTAAGATAAAATTCACATAACATAAAATTACTCAATAACCATTTAAAGTGAACAATTCAGTGGCATTTTGTGCATTCACTCTGCTGGGCAACCACTCCCTCTAGCTAGTTCCAAGATATTTTCAGCACCCGGAAAGGAAACTCCCTAGCCCTCAGCAGTCATGCCCCATCCCCCCCATCCCGCCCCCGCATCCCCCGCCCCTGGCAACACCAGTCTACTTTCTGTCTCTATGGGTTTACCTGTTCTGGGTATTTCATTTAAATGGAATCCCATAAAATGTGACCTTTGTGTCTGGCTTCTTTCACTTACGATAAACATTCTCGAGCTTTGTTCTTTTCCTCAGCCCCCCCGATTTTTGCCCATTCTTTGGTTTCAAAAAGTCCTACAGCAAATTTCTTTGCAAACCTGGCCTCAGTTCAGAATTCAACTCTCAGGGCCCATCAGTTGTTACGCCTTCTTAAGGTAAGACTTCTGTGCCACCTCCTGCCTCGGTCCCTTCTGCTCCAATGCCACCATCTCCCTTGGGGAAGGCAGGCTGTGGTCCTTCTTCTCTCCCTCCCTCTCCTCCCCAGTTTGCTAACTCCAGCTCCTGGTTTCTGGCCCCGATGGGTTGGAGAGCGTGGAGGGAAAGCCCGGGAAGGGGCGGGGGAGCAGACGATTTGCCACTTGACTGGCATGGGAGGAAAAGAGCCTCAAGAGCTCTGAGTCTGATTCTATTGCACACCTTTCTTGAACGGACCTCTCTCTGGGCCCTTCAGAGGCTCCTGGCCGGGTTCTGCAATTGCAAACACGTTGGTGTGGGCAATACATTGTATTTTTCCTGTGTTCCACGCACTCCACATGGTCACGGTGGTGCCCCATGGCCTTTTCAAATGATCCTCCGAGCAGCATTGAAAACTTGCAGACTGGTCTCTCTCCCATGAGGTTGGGGGCTACCAAAAATAATTGAAATTACATAGAAATATTTAGCTATTGCTCTACAAATGGGCTTTATTATGTTTGTTGGACCTATAAAACTAAAGAACTGTAAACTAGTCCTATTCAAAATTATACTTAAAAATAAAATTCTCAGGGTGCCTGGCTGGTACAGTCGGTTGAGTGTCCAACTCTTGGTTTCGGCTCAAGTGGAAATCTTAGGGTGATGAGATCGAGCCCCTCGTCAGGCTCTGTGCTAGGCATGGAGCCTGCTTGAGATTCTCTCTCACGCTCTCCCTCTGCCCCTCCCCATCCCCACTCGTGCACCTCTCTTTCTCAAAAATAATAATTTAAAAAATGAAAAAAAATCTCAAAATAAAAATAACATATATCTGTATCTACATATGTCTGAGTGAAAATTTTAAAGTACTTATACTAATTATGTGAACACTTAAAAAACATTAGAATAATAGTTACTGTGGGTACATAGTCAAGCACTTGAATCCATTTTGTGGCTATATCCAATAGCGTATCACATTCTTCTGAAGAATATGCTTTGTTTTGCTTTATTTTTTCCAGTTTGGGCTCATTATTTTTAGATTTTCATAACACAGCCTGAAACTGTCTTCAAAATTGCATTTACTTGTTAATAAATTTGAAACTGTTGATACCTTCAAAAACCCCTCTATACACCATGATATTTTTAATTGAGAAAATATTCTTTGCAGGTGCTGAGATGCCTGGTGAGCTCAAAGGAAACTCTGTTAAATGAAGGATAGCCTCATTTCTCTTTTTTTTTAAGATTTTATTTATTTATTTGAGAGATAGAAAGCAGTGTGGTGGGGGGTAGGAGAGTGGGGAGGGTGGGCAGAGGAGAGAGAAACCAAGCAGACTCCTCACTGAACACAGAGCCTGACATTGGGTCAATCTCAGGACCCTGAGATCATGACCTGAGCCGAAATCAAGAATCAAATGCTCCCCCCACTGAGCCGCCCAGGGGTCCCACAGATAGTCTCATTTCTAACATATTTCATGTCATAATGTGTAATATTTCAGCCCAAATAGTTTCACAGGCAGTCTCTTTGCCTCCTTTCAGATTACTTTTCTTTGGTGAGTACTGATACAAGATAAAAAAGCATCAGATAAGAGATCGCTATTTACAACTCTTTCCAATGTTTCACTAAACTTAAATTGTTGGCCTTTCCTGTTCCATTCTGAATATAAACAGAATATAAATGTATCCAGTTAAAAAGAGAAGCTCCAGGGGTGCCTGGGTGGCTCAGTGGGTTAAGCCTCTGCCTTCGGCTCAGGTCATGATCTCAGGGTCCCGGGATCAAGCCCCGCATCGGGCTCTCTGCTCAGCAGGGAGCCTGCTTCCCCCTGTCTCTCTGCCTGCCTCTCTGTCTACTTGTATTCTCTCTCTCTCTGTCAAATAAATAAATAAAATCTTTAAAAAAAAAAAATTAAAAAAAAAAAAGAGAGAAGCTCCATCCAAAGCATCTGGCCTCAAGCTGAGTGTCCCCCAGCACAAGTGTAGGTTAAGCTATGGGCGCTCTCATCCCGGCCTTTGCCCAGTTCCTACCTCCCTTTTTCAGAGGCAAGTTTCCATGCCTTCCCCTTTGTAAGCTTTGCTTTCAATCATTGCAATTTGTGAAAAAAGTTTTAAAAGCTGAAGTTCATTTTCGTGTCCCATTCATTTGATTTATATTTCCAACCGATTTTTGGCAAAAATATTGAGGACTCCCTCAAAAAAGGGAAAACAAACAAACAAACAAAAACCTTGGTAACCATTGGAAGACTCCAGCTGATGTCCCAAACAGTCTGGCAAAAGCTCAGGTGATTTCGTGTCTGATGCAGGACTCGCGGCAAAGCAAGCATGGGCTACTATGTCGAAGCATCAGCTTTTATCACAGTTACTCTGAGTTTGCATGCAAATATTTGTAATTTTTAACGGCCACAGCTCCTATGTCAGCTGGTAGAATGTCAAGCTGGTCTGAATGAATTAAAAAGTACGCGTGCGTCACAACCAATTCCAAGGTCACTGCTATTTGAAAGTTTAGTAAAAACATCATTTTGATCCTAAAGCCGTGTTTCACCGAAACGTGTATTTGTACTGAGACCACAAAAACAATTTTATCTTCAGTGCCAGAAATTTTAACTAAACTTAGTGTTTACACTAATTTTGGATGCTTTACTTTTGGCGGGATGCTATGAATTGATTGAACAAAATCAAATCTCTGTCAGTTCCACTTAAAACTTCAGATGACACTGATAGAAAATTGGCATCATTTAACCGTTTGCAAAGTCATGCTTCTGCCACGGAGCCCACACAGTAACAGTTATTGCTTCTTCCTTAAAATAAAAAATGAACAAAATTAATTTTTTATCGTGGTAAGACATACATAACATAAAAGTGACCATTTTGACCCTTCGTAAGGGTATAGCTCAGTGGCATTAAGAACATTCACGTTGTTGTGCAACTCCCCAGGACTTTTTCATCTTCTCACTGATTCCCATCTCTCTCTCTCTCTCTCTCTCTCTCTCTCTCTCCCTGGCTTCTGGTAACCACTACTCCACTTTCTTTCTCTATGAATGTAACTGGCTAATTTCACTCAGCACGACGCCCACAAGATTCATCCACAGGTAGCATTATATTATGAGTATTCCCAATAACACTGCCATGAATGTGGACGTCCAAATATCTGCTCGAGCCCCTGATGTCAGTTCTTTTGGGTTGCTCCCCAGAAGTGGAATTGCTGGATTCCAAGTCTATGTTTAACTTTTTTGAGGAATAGCAAATCTATGTTTAACTTTTTTGAATTGGCGCACCGTTTTCCAGAGGGGTTGTATGATTTTATATGTCCTTCAACGATGCACAAGGGCTCCAATTTCTCTACAGCCTCGCCAACACTTGTTATTTTCTGGACATGTTGTTGTTGTTGTTGTTGTTGTTTACAACGTGGGGCTTGAACTCACAACCCTGAGATCAAGACCTGAGCTGAAACCAAGAGTCGGACGCTTAACCGACTGAGCCACCCAGGCGCTTCTATTTTGTTTTTCGATAATAGCCATCCCAATGGGCATGAAGCGGTATCTCACTGTGGTTTTGATTTGCATTTCTCTAATGATCAGTGACATTAAGCATCTTTTCCATGTACCTTTTGGCCATGTGTATATTTTCTCTGCCCCACAAATGAACAAGATTAATGTTAAAGGACAATCATTTGATATGAACGAACAGTCATGGTTCAGAGTGGTATGTGAATGCAGTTTTCTGTAGCTGCGTATGGTAAGTCATCCTCCTTGGGCATCGTCTCTGAAAAATAATCCCTACCTTTTGCAGCGGACGTTGATGCTTCTTCTGCAGATTTGTGCCTTCTGGTTTTCACGTGGGTGGTGACTACAGTCCCCATCGTGTCTAGTAAACAACACTTTGTGCTGAGTGTATGTTCATCACCAGCTTTCTTGAGAAACCGAAACGTGGTGCTTCCATTCTCATTAAATATGCATGCAAATTTTTGAGCTCGTGATGGCTAGATGGGTATAATGAAAAAACATAAAAACATTACCAAACAATACAGTGAGTAAAGAGACGACCACTGGAGCAAGACTCTGACTTCTCTCTAGAGGCTCCAGGGTAGGGCTGCTCAGCTTTACTTTCCATGCATGTTTTCTGACCTCTAATCTACACCTACTGTACCTGATCTGTGGTCTCCCGCTGACACCATGTCCCGCTGACACCATGTCCCGCTGACACCATCAGTTGGCAGCCTGATGGCTTTGAGCCTTTGGCAGAACGCACAGGCTCCTGCCACAGGCCATGGACACAACAGGCTGGCCGATCAGCAGCATCAGATCCTTTCTCCTACCACCAGACAAGCCCGGCAGCAGCTCGCTTTCCCTAGTCACTCATGGCGGAGCTCACTTTATGTCCTCGCGAGGCCCTGCACACTGTCCTTGAAAGAAAGGTGTTGGTTAAGCGGTGCACCAGGAAAAGAGCAATGTCACCAGGAAACTTCTGGGTTGAACCGCATGTGTCGCTCACTATCAGATGAGACCGAGGCGGAAGCTAGAAAGTGCCAAGCGGAAATCTACCAAACCCATGCAGTTCCATGAATGGAACTAATATGAAATACTTCGTTTAAAAATGCTCCACCAAGGCATCTCTCTTGCCTTAAAGATTTCCCAGGCAGGAATAAAATGTCAGCCCACTCTGCTCCCCAAACACTCGCCAACAAGAAAAAGTGACAGGGAATTCATTATTCTGAGATACAGTGAGCCTCACTGTTGGGCGATATGAAGCCAGTGGACTCTCCTACGAGGGCGAGCAGCGGAGTTAGACTCCCTGGGTGCACAGCCCCGCCCTCCTGCTCAGCAGCTGTGTGACCCTGGATAAGTCACTTAACTGCTCTGGATCCTCACCTGTGAAATAATGATAGGAGTACCCGCTTTATAGTATACAGGATTCCCAAAACAAATGTTTATTTTTATTTTTATTTACTTGTTTTTGCCAAAACAAATTTTTAGTAAAAGCGAGTCCCAAACATGACCAGACATCCTGAATTTTTAACTGCTTAATCTGGCAACTCTGTTGGGGCTGCGGTTAGCACAGTGCCTGGCATATGGTCGGTCATACAGTTTACTTTGTTGCTGGTGCTGCTGGGGCTTTGGCTCTGAGGAACAGAGAGCTTACGGCATAGGGAGAGGGGACTGTGGTGTGTGGGACAGAGCTGCGCCCTCTGTTCTGCGGTACCTCGTGACTCCTATCCCCTGACTCTCTCAGAGGCCACGTGGACCCTCACAGCCAGCTTCTCTCGGACCCATTCTTCTGTGGCTTGGCTTCATGCTGATGACGGACCTGACACGGCCTCCAGCCTCCAGCCCGCATGACCTAGTAGATCCAATCCTGTCTTCGTTCGGGTGGTTCCAGGAGCAGACCCTGACAAAAGGATTCTGGGAAAGTAGTTTATTTGAGAGGTATCCCGCCAACTTAGGGCGGTTGGGGGTGGTGGGGAGGAAGTGAGACTGAGAAGAAAGAAGTCAATGAAGAAGAAAGTCCCTATCGAGCAAAGTTACCACCCTAGGCAACTGAACCCCAATCTTTCCAGGAAAACCTGGAAAACAGAGTTAACCCAACTGAGGGCAGGGAAGGCTGAGCATTTATCCACTGGGTCTGTTCATCATGTCGGGGGCTGCTTCTGGGGGCACTGACTCTCCGGCACTTCTCGCTTGTCTTACGCACGGGCTAAGCATGCTCCTCCTGCCAGACAAAAGTTCTCAGAAACAGAGCACAGGTGCGCCCAAGAGGCCACCTCGGGCGGGCATGTAGAGATGAGGGAGGAGCGGATAGGATAGGCAAGTGGCACCGGCGGCAGCTCCTGCAAGTACCCACCCTCGTGGAGGAATCTAGATCTCTTAGTTCAAATTCTCAAGGGAGAGCAGCTGATTGGTCGCTCTCCAGCCAATGGGCAGACCGGTGTGGGTCAGGTGGTGCCCGTCATCCGGGCATCCAGCGCCCTATGCTCGGAGCCTGGGAAAGCATCGTGGCCGGCTCCGTCAGCAGAGGCGTGGGCTGGGTGGTCAACACAGAAATGGGAGGAAGGCTGGGAAAGCGCTCCACGCCCAACCACCTCGTTCTGAGAGTTAGTCATGTTTGTGCTACCGATGAAGGGAGAACCTGCCTCGTGAACGTGTCCCCTCTGGGTTAGGAGCCTTCCGGGCTAGGCCCAGTCAGTGAATGGAGCTCCTTCCCCACGTCGGGGGTGTGCTCACCAGCTGCATGTCTTGTCCTTTCTTGGTTGAATCCGCATCCTCAGTTTCTTCCGCTCTTCTCGGGAGCGTGCTTGTATTTGCATCTGGTCAGCAGAACCGTCAGTCCACACAAGCAGATGTGAGTGAGGAAGGCAGAGGCGGGCAGCTCAACCCCGTCGTGTTCCGACTTGGGCGGTGAGGAGGCAGGACGGCTGGCAAGGCCCGCTGGAAGGGAACCCAGGGGCAGAAGGCCTGGCCTTGGTCTGAACCATCCGGTTGCAAACGTCTCAGAAGCCAGATGGTGGTGTGCTCCACCATCTCCAGGAAGGGCCGCTGGGCAGAGAGGTGAGGAACCTGCTCTCTGCCACCCAGGCCAAGCCAGCTGTCCAGGAAACTGGAGTAAACCATCCTCCTGGTGGCTGGGGAGGTGGGGGGCATGCCGCTGCCCAGGGAACCCAGGAGGCCAAAGGAACTGACTTTGCCAAGAGAACATCTTCCTGAGACGGGCCCATAACTAGACCGAGTCTCTCAGCAGGGACCTCCTCATCAGAGAGGGGAGGTTTTCACCCAGGACACGAACTGGTATTGGACAAATAACAAAATAGGAAAAAAACAAATGAGAACCAGACCGCAAGGAACACAAACACCCGGCTAATAACTTTCTGTCTTGAGTTCTCTCTCTGGGCTCAGTAGATCCAATTCACCCTGGAGCTTCTTAGGATTGAGTCCAGCCAGTGACTCTGTGCGACTCTGAGGCTTTCCCCACTCCTTAGTGGCTTCTGTCACCATCAGAGCTGGCTCTACCTTTGGTCAAGGTCATCAGCTCTGCTCATTTCCTGGGACGGCTGTAGCAAAAGACCGAAAAACCAGTGGCACGGTTCTGGAGGCCGGAAGTCCGAAATCAAGATGTCAGCAGGTCGCGCTCCTCCAACGGCCCTAAAGAGGCCCGGTTCCTCGCTCTTCTGGCTTCAGGCAGCTGTCGGCGTTCCCTGCCTCATTGGCACATGGTCATGTCCCTCCCATCTCTGCCTCTGGTTTCACACGGTCTTCTCTTCGGTGCGTCTGTGTCTCCTCTCCTGTCTCATGAGGACACCTGCCATCAGATTTAGAGGTCTCCCTGTTAGTCCAGGGTGATGGTGTCCCAAGGCCCTTAACTCCATGCACAGAGACCTTTCTCCCAAGTGATCTCCCAAGAGATCACGTGCACAGGCTCCCGGGATTTATACAGAGACATAATCGTTTGGGAGGCCACCATTCAACCCATGACATCAACTAATTTAAAAGTCCTGGAAATTTTGTTTGCAAAGTACTTATTTTTTTATGGGGGTCTGGGTGGCTTGGGGCAGAGGGAGAGAGAAGATCTCAAGCAGGCTCCATGCCCAGCAGAGCCCAATACGGGGCTCGATCTCACAACCTTGAGATCATGAACTGAGATGAAATAAAGAGTCAGACACTTCATGGACTATGCCCCCCCAGGCACCCTGGTGAGGTACTTACTAAAGTACCCTGCTGTCTGCCGCTCGTGCGGGCTGGGCCTGCTCTGCAACAGCCCCCAGGCCTGGTGGGGGTTCTGGGGAGTACTACACCTTCAACTCAGCTGGTGCCTGGCCGGACGGCAAGTGGCAGTTGTTATGCCCAGCAGGCCAGGGAGGGCCAGGCTCCCCGGGAAAAGAACGCCCATCAGGAAGCCAGCGCAGTGCAGACCACAGAGAAGCCTGAAAACACCTACTCGGATGCCTGAACTGGGAGGGGGAGGGCATGCGTTCGGGGGCTGCCGGAACGGCCGCACACAGATGACTTGAACAACCGAGATGTGTTCTCTCTCGAGCTAGAACGGGGAATCGGGCTGTCTGGAGGCCATGTTGTCTCTGAGGCTCTGGGTAGAATCCTTCCCACTCCCTCCCAGCTTCTGGTGACAGCCGTGGCCTCGTGGTGTTCCATGGCTTGCAGCTGTGTCCTTCCAGTCTCGGCCTCTGCTGTCATGTGGCCCTCTCCTCTTTATGTCTTTAGGGTCACCAGTCATACTGGATGAAGGGCCCACCCTGCTCCCTCTCATCATTGCCATGACCTTAGTTCCAAATAAGGTCACGTTCTGAGGTACAGGACTTAGGACTGGGACCTATATCTGGAGGGGAACACAGATCAGCCCACCAGCCAGAAGTAAAGGCAGACTGGCCCCTGGGGCTTGATGGCATCCCAGAAGCATGGCTTGGGACCACGAGCGTGCTGCCTGGGGCAGTCCTACAGGGCCCAGGCCATCCCCGCCAGACTCAGGGTGGAATCTTCAAGGGAACCGCTGACCTGGAACCTTCTCTCAGGGCAAGGAGGATGAACACAGCACCGGCAGATCCCAGCTGCCGTGGTCTGGGGTGCTGGGTGCTCTGTACCCTCCCCGGGGCCTGGCCTGTTTCCCTCAGAATGTGCAGACCACCGTTACCGAGTTCCAGAATCTTCCTCTCCACTGACTCTTGGGGCTCAAGCTCTTCTTTCGGCTCGCAGTCGCTACCGTGGGCGTTTAGCTTAGCACCTGCTGTTTCTTGACAACATCCGCCCACTGGTTCATAATGGAAGTCGGAGCACGTCTCCCCTCTGCCTGTGGCCCCCGTGGCTCCTGTCTCATCCCTCACGCCTCTCAAGTCTTTGCTCAGCGAGGACATGGGAAGGGAGCCCGGTTCTGGCCATCCTGCTAGGACTGCAGCGCCGCCCACTCTGTCTGACGGCTTTGTTTGTTCAGGGATGTCTCCCCGGTGCCTAGAACAGTCCCTGGCAAATATGGGGCAGGATGCATTCACTCAGAGGCCTAACCGCGGGTGGAGAGCGCGTCAGGCTCTGTCTAGACCTGCAAGCGCAGTCTTCATCCCTCGTCCCTGGCCTGGCTGTCTGTCCTCACCTGCCTCTGGCTCCCTGCTGCCCATGCCCCCTGGCCTGCATTCCCGCTGCATGGCCATCCCAGAGTTCCCGGCTTCCAGAACCCCCCAGCAGGAGCTGTGCCCGCCATCTGCTGCTTCCCGGGGCTGGACTGACGGAGGGGACGCGTGAACCCCTCCTGTGTGGCATGATCACAGGCGAGCCTCTCCTGACTGCTTCCCGCTGCTGTTGGAGGCTGAGCTGTTTGAAGCCAAAGTTTCTGGGTTGGCTCATTTTTAAACAATGGTACGGTTCACACATTCAGCACTTCTGCCCCAGAGCCCTAGGCAACCGCTCAGACTGGCTCCCTTCCAGCTCGCTCATAAATCGGCTTCCCAGTCACCCTCTTTGAGTGCAGCGCGAGCTTGGCAGGATCTCACCTTCAGAACTCGCTTCATCAGAACGTGACAAGCCCGTGTCTGCGGAGATGTGAGGGTTTCTCCGTGTTCTCTCTCGGGCATCATGTTTATGGAGTTGACCACAGATTGTTTTGCAAATTTTTCTCAGGGTTCTGGAAATGTCGCTAAACGTAAGTGGGGGGAAAAAAAATCCGTGCATGCCAAATAACCTCGTTTTAGCAGGCACGTCTCTTCTGCTGATGGAGATCAGGGTCTATATTTGCTGAAGCCCTGAAGGCAGCAAATTCTCCCAGAGGGGATTGAGACGACAGGTTCGGGGACTTATCGGAAGCCTCTCTGGACCGAGTTGGAAACTCGGTGGGTCGGTACAGCACAGGTGCCAATATGGCGGGTGCTAGGTGTTTCTGGTGCCTTCCACAGGGGGACAGGATGCTCTAAATATTACCTCCTCACTCATCCGTGGTTCCAAGAAACAGAAGGGAGAAGGCTAGCACGGAGTGCTCACCAGGTCTACTGCTGAAAGATGCTGCTTCGGTTGGCACGTGGAGATTTCGTGTCCTGTTTGGTTGAGGTAAGAAGACAAAGGGAAAGAAGTGACTGGAGAGAACTAAAAATGAGGAGACATGAGGGCCCATGGAGTGGAACTGGGGGGTCCTCCTGCCCCTAAAACCTGGGGGGTGTTGTGCTGCCCGCTGCCCTCGTGGTACAGAGAGCCTGGGGCACCCCAGTGCTGGTGATGTTCCCCACAGGACCTCGGGGAGCACAGAACAGAGTCCGGGGGAAGCCCCGGCATGCAGCCCCCAATGTTGGGTGCAATGCAACCCTTTTGATCCTTTAGATAGACGTCTTCCCCGAGGCCTCCCCAACTCCAAAGACCACAGCAGTTCTGCAGAAGGACCCTTGAGAGACTGAGGTTTGCCTAGTAGGGATGTTGTTTCCTTAGGAGAGTTGCAGACTCCTGGTTTGACATCACTGGTACCTGAGATTTTCTCAGCCAATCAGAACACAGTCTCCCATGAGGCTCCCCGCCACCGTATTAAACCATCCGCCTGCATGAGGCCCCCTCCAGCAGCTCGGGGCGCCCCCAGAGGTGGCTCCTGCGCGCTCACGAGTGGGCCCTTGGGGGCCTGCTGCCTGTGAAGCCATTCTTGCTCGCACGCTTCGGGAGGGGGCGGTTGGGGATGCCAGGGGTGATGCCGCACGGTGCTCCCTGACTGCCGGTCAGAGGAAGCATGGGGTGCTGCCCCCACCCCCCACCCCGGTGCATCTTCCCTGAGCAAAGCCCTCTGGGATCTACCAGCAGGGGGCTGACCTCACACTGGGCATCGAAGTAGCACAGCCCGTTCCAGTTCTCAGCCGAGCGGGCCCAGGCCGAGGGGCCGCCGAGAGTGGCTCCAGCCCCGTGTCCCTGTCCTCTCGGGGGCCCGTGCAGAACTCCCACAGCCCGCAAGCTGCACAGTAGTCCTTCTCGGTTCTGCCCATTGGTTCCTCACACTTGCTGAGAGGTACAGCTGAATCACAGCCACGGGCACGCAGATTTTCAGCTTCTGTTCATCTCTTGGTATCTTAAGCCGATGTTTTGACACTGGATTAGGAGTGCCTGCAAGGTGTGGGGAGCAGGGAGGCAAGCGAGGTGGCTCAGAGCTTTCAGGCTGTTTATAGCCTTGGCCTGTGCCCTGTCCACCCACCCTGCACCCCCACTGAGTCCTACTCTTGATCCTCCTGGCTAAGACCCTATGGCTTGGGCCCTGGGTCCCTATCCTCTTTGCCTGTTATACTCAGCACTGCCTTTCCTGGCCTTGCCCTTGGCATCCCCTCGATGTTCTGGCTTACACCCAACATGGCCTGGTGATGCTGTCTTCAGCAGATGCTCCTCCCAGCTCAACGTGGTCCCGACAGCCCGTTGTCCCAGAAATGTCTGTCACCCCCACCCTGCACCCGCTGTGCATGAGGCTCAGGCTGGGCACAAGTAAAAACAGAAAGTGTTCTTAAACTTAGCAGCTTGGGCTCTAGGCGAAGGGGGAAACTGAGGCAGGTGTTCTATCAAGCTTAGCTATACCTCCTGAGGTTGAGGAGCGTGGGGGGGAAATGGGTGGCTGCATGATGTGTCTGGAGGTAGCTTTAGTGTCATCTAAAATGCAAACATCTCAAGAGAGACGTTCACGGTCTAGTTTAATTGGATGAATGGACTAGGAGGGGGTGGGGGCTGATTCTAGACCTGCCTACGGTGGTTAGGCCAGGGGAAGGACTCAGTAGCCAGTGCCGAAGATGGGCCCCCTGATACTCCGTAAAGACCATGGTACTGAAGGGAGCAGTGATTGACCATCGATAGTCCAGGTAAAGAGAGGGCACAGGTGATGTTAATGGAGAATCCAGGCACAGGAGGGCAGGTGGTCTACTGGGCAAGTTACAAGGACCACAAGCCTAGCGATGATGCCTAAGGATTGAGATTGGGTTTTTAAATGGTGAGTTTCACAGAGTTCGGCACTGAATGCTTCCAGTTGCCCTGCTCGATGGACGGCAAACTTCGATGTCCTTGGCACTGTCCGCCAACATAAATGTCCTGGGGAGAGGTGGGAATCCTGCCAGCGGCAGAGGCCATCCCTGTGGTGGCCACGGGTGCCGTTCCCCATTAGCGCTGGCCCCGATTTCCAGGATCTCACGTCCCTATCTCCTCTGAAGTTAGGAAAGTCGTAAGAGTTGCTCTGGCCAAAGGGCACGTGTCCTTCCAGGAGGAAGCATTAAGCAGCAGCGAGCTGCTCACTTTCTTCACTGCTGCAATGCACTTGCAAGCCTACGTCCAATGTGCTTCCGCCGGCCCGAGTGCCTGGGCGGACACGTGAGCAGAGCGCTTTGCTGACCCAGCCTCGGACGTGCGTGACAAGGAATAGACTCTAATTGTGCTGAACCACGAAGTTTGGCGGGTTGTCACTGCGGCATAACCTAAGCCGGCCTAGCCTTGGGGCCTCACTCCGATGAGGCTCTGTACCGATAATCAAAGAGTTTCTGAGTCCCTGTCAGCCTTATGGGGCTAAAGAAAAGCACCGGAAGGCACCACCCCCGTGCCTGAGCATACTGGAGCGTTCTCATTTCGTCGAGAAATCCTACAGTCCTCACCAGCCTCATCGAGAGGGCGCTCCGTGTGGCCACCCAGTGACTCATGGCCCTCGGGACAGAAACCAGCCTGCTGCGGGCGGAAGCAGGGAGGCCTGGCTGTGTGGCGGCCCCCTAGGGATAGTCACAGCCCCATTCGCAATCCCTTCAAGGCTGAAATGACACTGGGCAAGATTCTAACTGGTGTCACTCTCCCAGGAGAGAGCTCATCCCTCCCTCAGGAGGGAGCACTGAGGTTTACAGGGATGAAGCAGCAGAACTGAGAGGCCCCCCTCACCGTGCCCCTGTTTCCGCATCTGCAGAATGGCACAATTCTGATCCACCAAGGGCCCCTCTGGACTGGACACTGCGCCAGGCCCTGGGGACACAGAGATGAACGTGTCACGGTGTCTGTCCTCAAGGATCGCACGGTCCAGCACAGTGCCTCTCAAAGTGCCGGGCGGCAGGAAGGCAAGGAGCTTGCGCCCTCGTCACTAGGGACACTGTCTAGATCAACTGACTTTTCGATTGTTTTTTAAGATTTTATTTATTTATTTATTTGAGAGAGAGAGAGTGAGAGAGCACAAGGGGAGGGGGGCAGGGGAACAGGGAGAAGCAGGCTCCCCGCAGAGCAGGGAGCCCGACAACACGGGGCTCGATCCCAGGACCCTGAGATCTTGACGTGAGCTGAAGGCAGACGCTTAACCAACTGAGTCACCCAGGCGCCCCTCAACTGACTTTTTTAATAGCCAGACTTTCTCATTGAAGGAAGCAGGGAGCTGGTTTACAAATTCTTTATTGCCGCTCTGTTGCCCACTATGGAGTCATTGGTTTCCCGAATATCGTCGAATAGTATCGCCTAGTAGTTTTGAGACTTTCTCTAAGAGGGTAGGAAGAAGTGAAACGTTTTGCTGGGAGAGCAATGGCAGAGGCTGTCGGGGCCCCCTCCCCGTGTCTCGTTGGCACTCACCATTCCGGGGCACGCTGCCAGTGTCCCCCAGCAGGCACCTGCGATGTTGCCCCCAAGGACTTCCTCTGGGGGTCCCCGCGGCGGGGGGGCGGGGGAGCAGAAGTGCTGAGAGCTGATGCCCCGGGACTGCCCTCGGTCCATGAAAAGAATGTGGAGGAGAAATAGCCCAGCTTTTTGCCACTCAGGTGGGACAATCCTGAATGCATGTTCTCTGCTCTGTCTCAGAGGTCCCCTGCAAAACTACACCCCGGTCACCCACAGGGGTGACCTGCTCGCTCGGAAACCCCCTCTGGGCTCCTTCCCCTCCTTCTCTCCATCTGCCCATGCTTCCTGAGATCTCCTCCCAATTAAACTACGTGCACTCACAATTCTTGTCTCAGCACCTGCTGCTGGGGGAGCCCTATGTAAGACGTGGTTGGTTAATAATCCCAGTAATCAACAGTGGAACTTGGGCTTGATAAGCCCTTTGGAGGTGATAAGAAAATGCCTTCTTAGAGCTGTTGCTGTATCCAGAAATCTTTCCGTGGTTCCTGTTCCCACGTCACTGCTCAGATTTGCCCACTCCAAGTGTAAAGCTCATCTTTGATTAACTTTAAGGAAGCAATGGAGTAGGATGGAAAAAGAACACAGGCTCTGGACTCCAAAACAGAGCTCTTGATTTTTTTTTCTAAGATTTTATTCATTCATTTGTCAGAGAGAGAGAGAGCACAAGCAGGGGAGCAGCAGGCCGAGGGAGAAGCAGGCTCCCTGCTGAACAAGATCCTGACGCTGGGCTCGATCCCAAGACCCTGGGATCATGACCTGAGCAGACATCTAGAGTCAGACCCTTAACCATCTGAGCCACCCAGGCGCCCCTCAATACATTTCTTTAAGTCACAATAGCTTAGAGTCCTACCTCTGGTATTTAATATGTGACCTTGTACACATAAGCCTCAGTTTTCTCAAACGTAAAATGGGGATGATACAGTAATTACCTTATAAAGCTCCTAACGTGGTCTTACACACTGGGGAATCTGGCAAATGCTCGTTTATTTCCGTGTCCATCAGAATCCTTTCAGCTGTCCAGAGCTGAACTCCTCACTGTGAGAGGACTCAACAATAAGGGGCCTCATTATCTCCCATACTTAGAACACCAGAGTTAGGGATGTCCTTAGAGGTGCCATCAGGGTCCCAGATTTTTCTTTGTGTTTCTGTGCAGACTTCTGCAGCATAATAGCTCGGTCCTAGGCTTGTCCCTGTGGCCACCAGTTGGCTGCCACAGTTCCCACATCACATGTGATAACACGTGACAACATTGGGCTGAAGAAGAGCATTTCCACCCATGCATCTCCTTCTACTAGGGACGGAAAGATTTCCCGGAAGGCACCAGCAAACTCCTCTTATCAGTCCCGTTGGCCAGGACTGGAGAAAAGGAGAATGGGGAGTCCCCTGTCTGGCCATGGTGGCCTCTTTGGGGCCAGAGGGGGTGGAGAACGGTTGGGGGATGTGCATCTAGAAGATTCCCCCGTGTCTGTCTTCTCTTTCCTCTCTGCTCCTCTTGCCTTGCCTTCTCCTGATGGGAGAAGGCTGGGTTGGTTTTAAATTAGGGAGTCCACACATTCTGCTCAGCTGTGTTATTCCCTATTTGAAAAGAAAGGCCTGCAGCTGTTATCTGGTGGGAGCGTGGGTGTTTTGAGGCTGAGACTGAGGCCGTGCGGAGGGTCAGTAAGAAGGAGGCAGAAAGAGATCCAGATATCGCCAGCAGGGGAAGAGGACCTTGCTGAGCAACCTGGAGGAGATACCAAAGCCTGAGCCCAGAGGCAGGTGAGAGCCTGGGCTGCCTTGAGCCCAACCTTTTCTGGGAACAAGGGAAGTGGGCAGAGGGAAAGAGAGGGCTTTTGTTGCCAAACCTCAAGCTGCGCTCTGCTTTTCTTCCTCAAGCTGCCCTGACTTTCCTCTCCTGTCCTGTTCCATCTGGACACCCCTCTGGGGGCACCCCTCTGCTCCTCTTCTCTGGGGCTCAGTCTGCTCCTAAGCCAGAAAAGGACATTCCCGACAGCAGACACACGTGGTGCCGATGGGTTCAGACAGACCTCCGTGTGGGCAGGGCCGAGAGGAGCAGCTGAGCCGTGGGGACGGCCAGAGCTCTCCACCCTGGCGATGGGAGAATGTGCGAGGACAGAAGGCAGTCGTGGGGCCACCGTTCTAGCCCATTCCAGCCTGAGTGGTTCTGGATTCTGGGAGCAGTGTTTAGTTACCACCTCCAGACCTGCCCTGTAATAATTAAGACATTGGCCTTGGCTAATAAGGATTGGAAACTCAACTTGCCTATTCACCAGCTGAAGTGGACATTTGTCAATCTTTTGGCCTCTAGAATCCAAACCCCTTTATTTTATGGTGACTCCTCCATCTGGAAATGGGGATCCTCTCTCCTGTAGAAGTGGAAAATTCTGGAAGCTCCCAGTCCCCACCCCCCTCGCTGCTAAGGCACAGGCACATGACCCAGGCCCCACACGGTCCATCATTGAGTGACCAGATTAAGTCCATCTCTGTTTGAAAACCTGGTGCTTTCTGTTTTTCAGACTGAGCACTCATTGACGCTGGCTAAATCCAGTGTCCAGTAGGACTCTGAGCATTTTTCGTGGCCGCCGAGCTCCAAAACCAGGTTCTCTGGCCCTCCCAATGACATTTGTTTCCTAGATTTATGAAGATATTTCCTTTCCAGCTTTATCGAGATGTAATTGACATATAACATTATGTACGTTTAAGGGGTACAATGTGAGGACTTGATACACTTACATATTGTGAAATATTTACCGCAACGAAGTTAGTTAACTCATCCCTCACCCAACATAATTACCATTTGGCTGCTGCTAGTGGTACGGGGAGAACACTGAAGCTATAGTGTCCTAGCAACTTTCAAATACGCAACACGATACTGTTAACTATAGTCTCGCTATACATTAGATCCCTGGAAGTTACTCAGCTTAGAACTGAAAGTTTGTACCCTTTGACCAACCTCTCCCCATTTCCCCCACCCTCTGGTTAACCACCATTCTCCGTTTCTGAGAGTTTGATGTTTTTAGATCCC
This sequence comes from Potos flavus, assembly GCA_028534135.1. Taxonomy (NCBI): domain Eukaryota; kingdom Metazoa; phylum Chordata; class Mammalia; order Carnivora; family Procyonidae; genus Potos; species Potos flavus. Next base: position 116,880,436 of record CM052896.1, on the reverse strand, counting down.
ACAGATAGGCGAGGTTATACAATATTTGTCTTTCTCTGTCTGACTTATTCACTTAGCGTGCTGCTTTGGAAGTCTAACCACAGGGTCACAAATGGCAGGTTTTCCTTTTTATGTCTGTGTAACATGCTGTGTGTGTGTGCATGTGTGTATGTGTGTAATATCCCATTTCTTCATCCATTCATCTGTTAATGGACACTTACATTGTTTCAGTGTCTTGGCTACTGTGAATAATGCTTCCATGAATATGTGGTGCAGATATCTGTCTGAGATAATTTCATCTTCTTCAGATATAGACCCAGAAGTAGAATTGCCAGATCATATGGTGGTTGTATTTTTAATTTTTTAACAACCTCCACACTTTTTATTGTGGCTTTAATAATTTACATTCCTACCAACAGGGCACGAGGCTTCCCTTTTCTCCACATCCTCACCCATACTTGTTATTTCTTGCCATTTTCATACTAGCTGTCCTGACAGTTGTGAGGTGATAGCGCACTGTGGTCTTGATTTGCATTTCCCTGATGATGAGTGATGGGGAACACATTTTCATGCACCTCTTGGCCATTTGTATTGGGGTATATTTTACACGTGGCGATATTTGCCCTTTTTAAGTGTAAAGCTCTATACATTTTGGCAAAATTATACAATTGCATAACCATGCCCACAATCAAGATATGGAACATCTCCTTCATACCAAAAAGTTCCCGTGTGCCCTTTGGGGTCAGTCTCCTCCCCCTGCCTCCACACCCTGACAATGATTTCCTTCTTGGTAGTTTGGCCTTTTCTAGAAGGCCATGGCCATATAAATGAAATCATGCCATATGCTGCCTTTTGAGTCTGGTTTCTTTCACTTACCATAATGCATTTGAGAATCTTCCCCATTGCTACAAGTAGTCTGTTCCTTTTTACTGCTGCGTCATGTTCTACTTATTGAATGCATCAGAATTTAATGTACTAGTCGATAGACCTTTGGGTTGTTTTCTGTTTGAGGTGATTATGAATAAAAGCTGTTATAAACATTCACATGTGGGGTATTGTGTGGCCCTACATCCTCATTTATTTTGGGTAAATACCAAGGAGTCAAATTACTTAGGCTTATGGTAAACCTACATATAACTTTATCAGAGACCATCAAACTGTTCTCTAAGGCGGCTGCACCACTTGGCGTTTCCAACGATGTATGAGAGTTCCAGTTGCTCCACATCCTCGTCACCATTTGATATTGTCAGGTTTTTAAAATACGAGCCATTTTATTAGGTGCATAGGAGTATCTCATGGTTTTAATTTCCATGTGCTTAATTAGAAATGCTGTTGAGCATCTTTTTGTGTAATTACTTACCATTCGTATACCTTGTTTGGTGAAGTATCTGTTCAAATCGTTTGCAGATTTTTTTTAATTAGGTTATTATTGAATTTTGAGAATTCTTTGTATGTTCTGGTTACTGGTCCTTGACCAGTTTTGTGTTTTGCAGACATTTTCTCCCAGTTTGTTGCTTGTCTTTTTATTTTCATAAGTGTCTTTCAAAGAGCAGACGTTTTTCATTTTGATGGAATTCATTTTAGTTTTTTTTTTTCTTTTATGATTCATGCTTTATATGGCTGAGCCCAAAGTATCAGATTTTCTCCCGTTTTCTTCTAGAAGTCTTATAATTATAGTGTTGACACTTAGGTCTATAACCTATTTCAAATTAACTTCTAAAAAAAAAAAATTAACTTCTGTATGTGGTCTGATTGAGGGATTTGGGGCTTTGTTGTTGTTGTGGTTTGGTTTGTTCCTTTGTTTTTGCATGTAGATATCCAAAAGCGCCATTCATTGAAGACTATCCTTTCGCCATTGAATTGCTTGACACCCATGTAAAAAAATCAGTTTCCGTGTGGGTGTAGATCTGGGTTCTGTTTTCCTGTTCTATTGCTCTATGTGCCTATCCTTTCACCAATACCACACTGTATTGATTGCTACAGTTACAAAGTAAATCTTGAAGTCTGATAGTATGAGTCCTACAATATTGTTCTTCTTTATCAAAATTGTTTTGGCTGACTGAGGTCCTTTGCTTTTCTATATAAATATTAAAATCAGCTTTTCAGTTTCTCCGAAGAAGCCTGCTGGGATTTTGATTAGGATTATGTTGAATCTGGAGATCAATTTAGGGAGAATTGGCATTTTGACAATATTGCATCTTTTGATTCATGAATACAGTATATATCATTTATTTAAACCTTCTTTGATTTTTCTCATCGATATTTTATAGTTTTTAGCTCACAAATCTTGCACATTATTTATCTCAAAGTATTTCATGTCTTTGGTGCTACAGTAAATGGTACCTTTTTAAACATTTTCCATTTCCATTTGTGTATTGCCAGCATATAAAGATACAATCGAATAAATGAATTAATTTTAGTACATTGACCTTGTACCCTCCATTCTTGCTAAAGTCACTTGCTAGATAATAGCATCTTTGTAAATTCTTTGGACTTTTCTATGTAGATAACACTATTGTCTACAGTTTTATTTCTTCCTTATCATTGTGCTTTTATTGCTTTTTCTGGCCTTATTGGACTGACTAGGATATTGAGAAGAAGTGATGAGAGCAGACATCCTTGCCTTTCCCCCAGCCTTTGGGGGAAAGTGTAGAGCGTCTCACCATTAAATATGATGGTAGCTGTAGGGTTTTGTGGCTGCTTTTTGGTTATGGTGAGGAAGTTTCCATTTATCCCTAGTTCACTGAGTGTCTTTCTATCATGAATAGATGCTCAATGACCTTTTAATACATTTCTTTTCTGCTTAAATCAGCTAGAGTTGGTTTCTGTTGCAAATAGGTGCCCTGACTGATAAATTACCTTGCAACACTGGGCGAGTTCTTTAATCTCACCTGAGCCAGGATCTAAATAGAAGTCTGGTGATGAAAATTTAAGCCCTTTTAATCGCCCCACCTTAAGAGAATAACCACATATTATTTTTCTCCCTCCCCATCCTCAGTAACCTTGTTTATTATATATAATTATATAAATAATATATATTCATTGTAAAGAACCTGAACAACTCATTAAAATATAAAATGTAAAGAAGAGAGTGCAGGTCCACTGGACATTACTCTCCTGAGATCGCCGCCATTATAATTCGATAATTACCTTTCAAGCCCCTCTTCATGCAAGCTCACACATAAATCCATGATCTCCCACAAGCGAACATACAGAACATATATGCTGTTTTATCACAGCCATGCCACCACCTCCCCTCCCCTCTCACATCTGAACCACCCCCTCCCACCGCCACATCTCTGATGGGTCATGGGATTGACTGGGCTCAGCCAGGCGGTTCTCACGCGGGCTCTCTCAGGTATTTGCAATCGTATGTTGGCTGGAGCTGTGGTCATCAGAATACCCGTGTGGTCCGGAAGTCCTCCTCGGCTCTCTGTCATGGCTGGCAGTTGGTGAGGTATCAGCTAGGAGCTCAGCAGGGGCCGTCGGTGGGAACACCTTGGGCTGCTCGAAGCAAGAAACCCAGGTTCTGAGAAGGAGCAGTTCAGGAGTTCCAAAACACCCAGGTGGGACCTCTCATGCCTGAGCTTCAGAAATCCCAGAAGCCACTCCGCCATGTTGTTGGTCAAGCAAGTCAGTAAGGCAAGCTTGGATTCAGAGTATGGGGGATTAGACTCAGCTTTCCATGGGAGAATTAGCAAGGAATTCATGGCCATCTTCAACGTACCACATTTATTAAACAGTAAACATATGTTGAAAACCTACTACGCTCCAGGTGCCAGGGATACGGAGGTGACGAGACAAAGTTCCTGCGCTTATGAAAATTACTTCATGGCTTAGGGACATAGACACTAAACAAGGAAGCAAATGAAGCTCAACAAAAATATTTTAATTCATTAAATCAATAAATTCAATGCTCTCTCTCTGAAGTCCGGGGAGCTCTACCTGTGTTCTGCTTCAGCACTCTTGCCTTTGTGCCTTCCACATCAGGCGTTGTCCTTCCAGTCCATGTCTGCGGGGTGCAGATCACCCCCATCTCCGCCATCTCTAAAGGCCACATGGGGAGCAACATTGAGCAGGGACGGTAGAGCCCGGTGATGAAGAACAGGAGGGTTTGGAAGCCTCGAGGTGGGTTCGAAACCCCACTCCGCCAACCTGCTCACTGTGTGACCTTGGCAGCTAACTTCATTTCTCTGCTCCTCCATTTTCCCATCTATAATCTGAGGGACCAGGGCCAACAATAGAACCCACTTCCTAGGGTTGCAGCGGGAACTGACAATTGTGAGCCCCCTGCAGCAGCACCTGGCACACAGTAGGGCCTTTATCCGTGTTTGTTGAATGAATGATGAATGGACAGCTCCTCAAGCCTCTGACCTGAGTCAGCTCTTCTGCTACAGGTGGTCCAGCCACCACGTGGACACCCAGAGCAGCCACCCACCTTCCCCATGGGCTAGCCTCCACCAGCGTGTGCTGGAGCCTAGCCGAAGTGGGCTCCGCGGTGCTCGTTCACCAAGTCAGCCTTTATGGTGCTGCTGAGCAGGCCTGTTCCACCTGTCATTTCTGGAAAACTAAACAGACCTTCCCCTCCAGGGCTGCAGCAACACCGGCTCACTCATGAGCACAGTCCCAGGAAGGTGGGCGGGCTCCAGGAGCAGAGGAGCAGGCCTCGTAAATGATTAATGGCTCACAGCGTGGGCCTGATCTTCCCACGGAGCTTCGTGCTGCAGCGTCCGAACCCTGAGCCCAGGGCTGCGCGGCCGGGACCAGCACCCACCCCTCCAGGTGCTTCATGCCCCGGACAAGCTGTGGCCTCAGAGCCTGGCCGCTCTGTTGTTAAGCCAAGTGGCTTACCTCGTGTGCCGTCCAGCCCCGGGAAGTAGGCTAAGGCCGGCCTGGGAAGATTATTTGCAGGGAATTAGAGCAGGAGGGAGCAAGCTTAGGGCAGCCTTCCAGCCGCTGGTGACTCATCTGTACCGGCCATCTGCAAAGGACGGGGGCTACCTTTAGCTGAGAGCGAGCGCGGACTTGGGGGAAGAAACCGCCAGGGGAGGCACCCTCACGGCCCTGGGCAGGTGCACCCTGCTCCCCGCCACCCCCTCCCCGACCCCCGGACTCCTCACCAGCACCACCAGTTCTGCAGAGGGCCGGCACATTCTGACTGGGAATGAGGAGATCTGGATGCTCCCTACCCTGTCACTCACTGTGGCGCCTGGGTGAGCCACCTTCCCTTTCTGGACCTCCTGTCCCTCGCCTGTAAGAAGAAAGTGCTGGGCCAATGGAGCTGGCAGACTCACCGGCCTCTCCTTCTTGAGATGCCACCATTCAAAGTGGGGGACGTGCAGGAGCAAAGACCCACTGGGATTCCTACTGGGTTTGAAGGCCACAGCATGAAAGAGACAGAATTGTCACCTGTGGGGTGATGGTTGGAGTTCAGTGTAGAAGGAAGGACACAGTCGATGTGAGTGACACACAGGACTGTCCCAGGGCAACATCTTCCTCCCAGAGACCTGGAACCAATGTAACTAAACTGACTTCTAAGGGTAAATGATATAATCCCCACAAAATGGGTAAAATCAGAATTATTCAGATGCTTTAAATAACACAAATAGTATTTCTTGAACACTTATTCTCCAGACATTGTTCTTGGTGTATAACCTCACCTAATCCTCACAAGAATGTAAAGTGGATAATATTAGATGCCCCAGTTTACAGATGGAGAAACTGAGGGGCAGCAATGTGCAAGGCTAACCTTATAGTCTGGCTTCGGAGCTCACGGGCTAACATTCGCCAGTTTTGCCTCCGAGTAGCCAGGATGGCTCTTGGGCCAGAGTAAGCCTTGGCCGCAGCCTCACCGAGGCGGGGACTGGTTACCGGGAACCCACCTTCATCGCCCCTTTGGGGGTGAGAGTCTCTGCACCAAGTAGGGCAGGAAGTCTGAGCTTCAGACTCCACAGCTTGTCCAGTCGGAAACCCTCGGCTTCCCCAGCGTCCTGGGCCAGCTCTGCTAGAGCCATAACTCAGCTACTCGCTGCCCGGAGCCTGGCCACCATGCTCCCCTTCCCACCCCCTCACCCCGACACCAGCAGAGTCAGGCTGTGGGGGCTCCCCAACCCCTCGCTCCCCGGGTCACGCACAGACCTGGTCTGACTCCAGGATCCTTACCCCACCCAGCAGCACATTCCCTCAACATCCAGCCCTCAGGGACCAGTACCAGGCATGAGCCGAGAGACCCCCACGTCCCACACAATGTAGGGGCCTAGAGGTTTGGGGAAGAGATCGTGGTGGGCTCAGGTCCTCAAGCTGGTTCCACTACTTAAAACTGACTTCAAGTCATGGCCTTTACCTGATCGCCAGGACCGAGAGGGCTGAAAAACTGATTAGTTGATTGAAGGACAAGTGATTTGGGGACCCGTTCTGAGGACAAGCCCCGTGCTGCTTGTAAGGAGAGGACGTGCGGGAGGGCCAGCCTTGCAGACAGAGCTGCCCAGAGATCGGAGATCGGTAGCTGTTCACGGTGCAGCAGACGTTCTCCCGCAGGAGATCCTCTCATCGCAGCGAACTCGGCCGGCAGACAGGAGGGCTGGTCGCTGAGCAGCGGGCACGGCAAGGAAGCGATGCTGGAAGGGCAAGGATGGAAGGCAGGAACAGCCCCATTGCGGGAAGAGAAGGAGAGTGGAAGCCTCCCAGATCTGAACCCTCCTACTTAGGAGCTGAACGGTCCCTGCCCCGAGGAAGCCACCTCTGAGGAAGGTCCCCAGTGAGATGCTGAAAAACAACACACGTGGAAAATCGTGAGGCACTCTACAACTGTTTCCTAGCATGACAAGTAAAAACACAACCCTGGACTGCTGTGTGGGACCCATCTCAGCGCCAGGCCACGTGCAAAAGAAACCCCCAAACCACCTTTAATCTCTTGGGGCGGCTGGCGGGCTCAGAAGAGTATGTGACTCTCCATCTCGGGGTCGTGAATTCGAACCCCATGTTGGGCATAGAGATTACTTAAAAAAAAAATTTTTTTTTTAATTTAGATGTTTAATCTCTTGAAAAATTCCAAAAAGGGATTTAGCGTCTCTCTTGCTTGTCCTGTATGATGCAAGCTGTATCTATCACTCTTTTCATGAATCCCCAGAGCTTAAAAAAACAACAGCACAGAGGATCTACCCAACCCGATGGCCTTTCTCCTTTGTCTCAATCCCTCTCATTTCAGGACCTGCCCTTTTTCTCTTGCATGCAGATCTCTGCCCTAGCGAATAACTCAATCTGTGTTTTCTTTGCCCTTAAATTCTGCAGTTCTATTGCCCAATGTAATTGACACACAACTGCCAGGCCCAGAAGCTTCCCCCATAGCAAAGCATCCTTTCTCATGGGGGAGTGGGGAGCCTGTGAATACTTTCTGTTTCTGGCCTATAAATAATCCCCTGTGATCTCTTGACCTATCATACAGCAACTGTCAGATTTGTGATTGCCCAGTAAATATAATGGAAAGTCTGAGTTCTGGTGACTTAGGTACTATTATATACATGTTATAGGAAAATCTATTCTTGCTGTTGTTGCTCTGAATGCCAAAATACTGTTTTGAGAAGATACATCAGCCTGAAAACATAATCAGTTGATTCTAATTCGAGAGGCTTATAAAGATCGCCAGACAGAAACCAAAAAAAAAAAAAAAAAAAAGAGCCAAAGACATTTAACGCGGATTTAACAGATGTAGTTGTTAAGGGGAAGGGTCTGAGATGTTTTAAAAAAAGAGAAAACTTTTTAAAGACCGCTAAGAAGCAATGCATCTTGTTAGCGGGGCTGGGTACCTGCTGGTCCCCACCAAGCTGTGGGAATCTGGAGGCTTCTCTCCACACACCTGAGCTTTCAGACCCAATTCAACATCACGCTGGGGGATGAGCTCACCCAGAGAGCCTCCACTGAGGTCCTGCAGCCCCTCCACTCCCTCTCTGGGGGGGGGGGGCAAAACAGTGGCCTCCCCCAAGATGTCCATGTCCTAATCCCTGGAACCTATGAATATGGTACCTTCCATGGCAAATGGGACTTCACAGGTGAGATTAAGGACCCCGAGAAGCGGAGATTATCCTGGATTACCCAGGTGGGCCCAGGGCATCCCACAGGTCCTCACAAGAGAGAGGCAGGAGGTCAGGGCAGAGATGACAGCAGAGACTGGAGTGACAGAGTGTCACCCTGGGCCACAGACCCGGGAATGCAGCAGCCTCTAGAAGCTGAAAAGGAAAGGAAATGGATTTTCCCTTCGAGTTTCCGGAAGGAAAGTGTCTCCTGACACTTTGATTTTAGGCCGTGGGACCTCTGACCTCCAGAGCTCTAACAAGTTGGTGTTATTTTTAAGCCAAAAAAGAGCAATGCAGCTAGTCCTTATGGTCTAGAGGTCGTGAATATGTATCTGCCAGAGGGATTGTTCCCCAGGTCCCCAGTGGCGGTGTCAGGCATCTCCAGGAGCTCGGCCTGAGGCTCGGAGGACTCAGGAGAGAGAGAACAGAGACGCGGATGTCAAGGGACCCCCAGCAGAACTGGAATAATGTCCTCCGTGAAACCTGAGAGGAGAAAAAAAGCCAGTTTCTCAATCAGTATAAACTTGTACATAATAAGTGACTTTAGATATATGAGTGCACGTTTAAAAAATAAATCTTCTTGGGGCGCCTGGTTGGCTCAGTCGGTGAGTGACTGACTCTTGATTTGGGCTCCGGTTATGATCTCAGGGTTGTAAGGTTGGGCTCCGCGCTCAGTGGGCAGTCGGCTTGAGATTGTCTCCTTCTACCCGCCCCCCTTCATGTACATGCTCTCGTTCTCTCTCCCTCAAGTCTTTTTTAAAAGAATAAGTATTGGGGATGCCTGGGTGGTTCAGTTGTTAAGCATCTGCCTTCGGCTCAGGTCATGATCCCAGGGTCCTGGGATGGAGCCCTATGTCAGGTTCCCTGCTCGGCGGGGAGTCTGCTTCTCTCTCTCCCACTCCCCCTGCTTGTGTTCCCTCTCCCTGTGTCAAATAAATAAAATCTTTAAAAATAAATAAATAAATAAAGTGTTATAAAACCCTTGACTATCTCTCTACAAATTTATATATTCAAGTTGGCCAAAAACATTGGATTTTGGCCGGTTAGTTGGTTGGTTTTGTCTGGGGGACGCTGTAACTCTTTTCACTGGTAAAATGGGGAATTGCTTTATATTTCGAAATGCATATATGAACTGGGCACGCACAGGGGCGCCTGGGTGGCTCAGTCAGTGAAGCCTCTGCCTTTGGCTCAGGTCATGATCCCAGGGTCCTGGGATCGAGCCCCGCGTCGGGCTCCCTGCTCAGTGGAGAGCCTGCTTCTCCCTCTCCCTCTGCCTGCTTCCCTGCCTACTTGTGCTCTCTCTCTCTCTCTGTCAAATAAATAAATAAATAATCTTAAAAAAAAAAATGACCTGGGCACATACGGGCATAGCAGGAACGGAAGTAAAAGCCTGGAGTTAATGTTTTAGTCTGAAGGGAACTAAAATCTGCACTAGCCTGAGGTTTCAGGAGGATGAATCCCCCAGAACATGGCAAACTTCTAGTGTGGGAGGCCTTCCCCTTAGGGGGGCCAGCCTCCCCGCATATTTGTTCTCTGGGCTGTGACTCGAAGGGCAGTAGTTGGAACATTCAAGCCAGACAAGGACCAGGTGAACCCCTTAACATATCGTCGTGGGAAGCATGAGGTCGCGAATTCCTTCTCGAGATCTTTAGAAGACTGTGTTGGAGCGGTGGGAGGGGTCAGTTCAGCTTGCGTTGTCCTTCTCCTTCGGAGATCTACTCTAAAAAGAAATGTCCTAGCTTGACGTAAAAGCCCAGGTTTTCCCCAGTGTCCTTCAGAGATGGATCGAGAAGAACAGAGTGGGGGGAGCACACAGGAGGCCCAGCGCAGCTGCCCGTGTCCTGCCTGTCCCCTGCCTTCATGTGTGTAATCCATGACATTCTCTCTCCCGGGATTCCGTGTCTAAAGAATTTTCCAGATCAAGCATCAGCAAATTCTAATCTAACCTAAACCCTACCTCCATCCAATAATTCACTTTCTCTCCAACAGTCGGAAACCTTTAGAAACCCAAACTCAATGTGCTGTCCTCCCCACAGGGTCTACTTCGTGCTTCTCTTATAAAAAAAGAAAAAAATTTTTGAAGGAATTTGGGGCTGTATTTTGGGGGAAAAAGTAAAGGAAAATCTCTGACTTGGCAACATTTCTGCTCTACTTAGAATTCCAGAAAGAATCATGATTTGCAAGCACAGTTTAGTTGGTATAGGTTTATGGTGTTTTGACTTTCAGAGGGCTTGTCTGTCTGTCTGTCTCGTTCGATCCCATCCGACGAGACTGCCAGGTTAGGCAGGGATGGTACTGTCAGTGGTTTGCAGGTCAGAGAAGCTGAGGTTTAGAGGGAAATGAAAGTCCACACACACTTGTGTGGCTCTCACAATTGTTTGGTCCCGTGTGGCGGGCACACTTTAGTCTGAACTCTTGTGTTCCTGATTTTATTTATTTATTTATTTATTTTTTAATTTTTTTGTCGGAGAGAGAGCAAGAGAGCGAGCAAGATCACACAAGCAGGGGGAGCAGCAGGCAGGGGGAGAAGCAGGCTCCCCACCGAGCAAGAAGCCGGATGTGGGACTCGACCCCAGGACCCTGGAATCATGACCCGAGGCGAAGGCAGATGCCCAACTGACTGAGTCCTTTGTATTCCTAATTTTAGAAAAAGAACAGCTCAAACTAGCTTAAACAAATAAACCAAAAACGGGAATTCATTGGTTCGTATAAGAAGTTCAAGGGGTCGGTTCAGAGGGCCTCAAACTGTATCATCCGTGTGCATTCTTCACCCGCTGCCTTCCCTCCACCCTTGTGCCCCGCTCCCCCCTTCGCCTCCATCCTTAGCTTTCTCCTGTGTTGGTGTCCTTCTCAGACAGGCTGTCCCCTCAAGTAGTGGCACAGAGGCAAAGATGACCAGCACACACAGGTTTAGACCCTACCAGTTCAGCGGCCTAGTAGAACGCAAGGTCCTTTCCCACGAGCATCTCAACAGAAGCCCGGAGCTGGGCCTCTCTAGCCTGGCCTGAGTCTCAGTCCCAACCCTGCACAATCACGGTGGCTGGGGGCACTGGTCATTCCCCTCCCAGGCAAGTGACATGAGAGCTGAGCAGGGATGGGTCTCCAAAAGCAAGCCAGGCGTTACTAGCAGAAGGGGGAGTCGCTGGGTAGGCAAACACGGCGCAAACCTATCACATTCACCATTCTCATGATTCCGGTGAGACACGGGCGGCGGAGAGGCGTGGTCCTGGGTCCCCGAGCCAGACCTGCCTCCAGATCCCGTGGCCCGTTTGCATGGGCGTGTGGGTCCACTGGGGTGCCTCCAAGCGGCAGAGCTGACCCCAGTCCACCTGCTGCTCAGCTCGAAATCCCCGCTCCCATCAGGAATACCAGCTTCTCCTCATCTTGCAGAGCTTCACACCGTTAGCTCATCCCGCCCCCCGCACCCCTGTAAAGCAGCACCTTTCATGTAGGAAGAATATATTCTTGGGGACACAGTAAGTCCACAGTCAGCCTCCTCATGTCCTTCCTTTCGATTTTCTGGGAGGCAAAGGAAAGCCATCTAGGCCCCCGCCTCCCTTCCTCCTTCGGAGGTTGGCCCTACCCTATCCTGGCTACCTTGCCGTGAGCGGGGGCTCCGCGGTGCTCGCTCATGCCCGCCATCCCTCTTCCTGTCCGCCACCCTGCTCTCGGGCATCTGTCTGTTCTGATCTATTGAAAAGACCGCTGTGTCTATGTTCTTAAACATACATGATGTCCTTCAAGGAATAATGCCAGGACTGAGCCTTATTTCTCCTCTCCCCCCAAGTGACCAGTTCAGCACTGCATACGGTCAGCCTGCAGTAAAAAAAAAAAAGTGATTTGTGGGGCAACTGGGGGCTCAGTCGGTTAAGCGTCTGACTCCTGATCCCAGCTCAGGTCTTGATCTCAGGGTTGTGAGTTCAAGCCCCAGACAGAGCCCACTTAAAAAAAATAATTTGCTGCTTATTTGCGCTAGACCCATTTTTGGGGTGACTTGAGGGTTAACATTCAGTAGACTAAGAGAAAACACGGTGTATGGTAGAGGCATCACGTATTCTCATTTCTAAATTTTCTGATCACAGATTGTTCCAAAAACCGCAGATTGTTCCAGAGTGGATAGGAGCAATTCCATAAGCATTACATAGGGTATGAACTGGTCTTAGGGTTATTTTTCTAATCAAAGCATCTTTCACCTGCTTTGCAGTATATTTTTTAGAAAGTAATTTCTCCCAATGGTGCCCTTTCTTAGTTCCTCACAATTAAAAAAAAAAAAAATCTCCTCTTTTACATTTCTCTTTTCATTCTTTGGGGTACTCATTTTTTTCTATAGATAGATATAGATGAATTAATATATTTCATTTCCCTCAAGTTTTAATGTGTCTTCTTTAGATTCTATCCCCTACTTCAGGCTGAGAATAGGGAGTTGGATTACCCAGAGCATTAAAGATTTATCGTCTCCATCACTCATTATAGGACTTCTCTTATTTCTAAGGAATAACTCATTTGCTTAGGTTATTTTGCAGCAGAAAGGGGAATTACAGTTTTCTGAAGCCCCGCAAGAATTTTCAAAAAATCTATAGGACAGCGAGTTTTTTTTTTTTTTTTTTTTTTTTTTTTAAAGAATTTATTTATTTATTTGTCAGAGAGAGAGTGAGAGAGAGATCACAAGTAGGCAGAGAGGCAGGCAGAGGCAGAGGGAGAAGCAGGCTCCCTGCCGAGCAAGGAGCCCGATGTGGGACTCGATCCCAGGACCCTGGGATCACGACCCGAGCCGAAGGCAGCCGCTTAACCAACTGAGCCACCCAGGCGTCCCGGACAGCGAGTTTTTAAGAACTTCAACTAATTATCCTTTTTAAGATTAGATGTTAAGTTGAAGCCTTTAGGTTTACCACCATTGAAAATGACTAAGAAAACCAACTTATTATGGACAAAATGTGGTTTCGATACGAAGATCCCTCCAGGGGACAGCCATTTGTACAAGAAAGATTTTCCCCGGTTCAGGTTTGAGGAGAGCTATAGTAAATCCATCCAACAAAGCGATGTTGGTTGCAAGTGCTAAAATTATGTGAGCAGTTTTCCCCTTTGCTGAGAGCAGTGAGCTGAATTAATGTAATATTTGTTTTCTACCCACTGGGTTATAATGGTAATGAGGAAGGGGAGGGCCATGTGGAGGATAAGAGCTATAGGGACCCAGAAAGGCATTCATTTGCCAGGTCTTACTTTTATTACCTATTCCCCACAGTGTTTTGGCTCTAAACAATAGATCCAGGGCGCCTGGGTGGCTCAGTGTGTTAAAGCCTCTGCCTTCTGCTCAGGTCATGATCCCAGGGTCCTGGGATCAAACCCCGCATCAGGCTCTCTGCTCAGCGGGGAGCCTGCTTCCCCCTCTCTCTCTGCCTGCCTCTCTGCCTACTTGTGATCTCTCTCTCTGTCAAATAAATAAATAAAATCTTTAAACAATAGATCCAAAGAGCCACAATATATTTGACACGAATGATAGAATCATAATGTAGACGAGGATCTTATCACCCCACCCCAGGACCATTTTACAGGTAAATGAGGATCAGGGAGGACTAGAGATTTGGCCAAGGTTCCATAGAAAGTGACAGTTTCAAGCCTTCCAAATCTCCAGTATTCTTTCTACACCGAGACACTCCTCTGTTCTCACTCATCATACTCATCATCCATTTTGGGCAGCCAAACGGGATGAGACCCAAACACTAGTGCCGAACCACGTGTACATGTTCTTAAACATCTCACTTGAAGCTATATTTAACACCGGAACTTGTCCAGACTTTATGGTTTTTAAAGGGCAATGGATCATATATTGGAAATGAGATGAGCGGTGATCGCACTACACAGTAAAGCTTTCAAATACAGCGGTCCTCTTGTGGTCAAGGTAGGCAAGGGGAGAGCAATGAAAGCCAAGGGCAGTGATGCTTGGGGGAGTGCTTCCCTGCCTCCCTGCCTCCCTGCCCTGTCTCCCTGCTCTCCCATGCTCTGTTGCTGAGAAAAAGGAGGTGAGAATTTTCAGGTGACATCTGTAATGGTTTCCTTTCAGACTCATTACTCATCAAGGCAAAATAAAAGCATTAGTAAAATTCACAAACTAAACACTGGGGGAAAAGTTCGTCTTTAATGCCAACCTGGATTAGAAGCTTCCCTCGGCCATTTGCCAGTGTAGTTTCACAAAAATGGCGTCCTACCTTCTCTATTGCTCTGAAATGGATTGTCATTTTAATATAACACAGACATCTTTCCAGGTCAGTATGTAGTGTCAAGCTATCGATCAAAATTATTTTTTTAAGATTTTATTTATTTTAGAGAGAAAGAGCGTGGTGGGGTACAGAGAAGCAGAGGAGAGGGAGAGAGAATCGGAAGCAGACTTCGCAGCGAGTGTGAAGCTGAGATCACGACCTGAGCTGAAGCGAAGGGTCACAGCTGAGCTCCTCGATCAGAACTGTTTTTTAAACAGGTGTTAACTCTTCCACAGTATGGCTACACTGTCATCAACTATTCCCTATCCGTGAATGTTCAGTGTCTATCAGATTTATTATTGCAAAAAACATATGTACTAATAAAGTGCTTAGTTCAGGAGCACCTGGGGGGCCCAGTCGGTTGAGCACCTGACTCTTGGTTTTGGCCCAGGTCGTGATCTCAGGGTCATGAGATTGCACCCTTGTCTGTCTCCGCGCTCAGCACAGAGTCTGCTTGAGATTCTCTCTCCCTCTCCCCCTTCCACTCATGTGCTCTCTCTCTCTCTATCTCTCTATCTCTCTCTCTCTCAAATAAACAAATCTTTAAGGGCACCTGGGTGGCTCAGTCAGTTAAGTGTCAGTCTCTCGATTTGGCTCAGGTCATGGTCTTGGGTGAGATTGAGCCCTATGTTAGGCTCCATATCTCCCCCATGTATGTGCGTGCTCTCTCTCTCCCTCTCTCAATCTCTAATATAAATACATAAATATTCAAAAAATAAAAATAAAGTGCCTAGCACAGTGCATGTGGTGTAGTGAATCCACATGTCTGCATCCCTATCTTCCTTACCTCTCAGTGCCTTCGTGATCAGACAGAGAGTTAGAAGAGAATTTAGGGTTAGTGACTCCAAAGACCGACTAATCCTTTTGTCCATCTCTGCTTGCTGAACTCATGGGTTTTCCTTGGTTTCTGAATGTGCATTTGACCCTAGTCCTTTCCCTAGTTTATCTCGAAGGTGGAGATTTCAAAATGTGAAATCTGCCTGGAAAGGCTCTAGCAGTAGCAGAAAAATGCTCCCAAAGTGGGACAGGGAAGCAGCGTGCTGCTGTGAAAGCATTTACAACAGGGAAATCGTCACACGATCCCCGATTACACACTAAGGTGACCACTGCTTCTATTTTGAAATGGTGGTGAGGAAAGCAAGTTGAAGCCCTGGGAATATCCAGATCCTGGAGCTTCAACAACGGTCAGAGAGGCATGGAGGGTTCCTTCTCTGAAAGATACAAGTTAGACTTGGTTTATGAACATCTTGACATCCACGAATGTTCTCTATCCCATCCATGCAGCTGACCCCTTCCTCTTTCCTGAACACCTATTTGTGGCCGCTCTGGGATAGGTCTACAATGGTAGCCACTCTTTGATCTGTCGCAAAGACCGTGGACTTTGGAATTCTCCAATCTGGCTGCACATGCTGGCTACAGATCTTCATTCCTAGCAATTGACACCTGGAGAATGATGCGGTCCATCTGGCAGAGACCGGGCTGTGAGGATTCAGTGCAAGGAATGCAAGGCGAGGACGTGTGGGATACGTAGTAAGCATTCACTAGCAGTCCTCTTCCATTTGGGTCAGCAACTAACCAGGAACACAGAACCTCTCCCTCCCTGGTGCCTTAAACAGTGCATAGCACACTCTTTTACTACAATTCATTTGTTGCCCTTCGTCAGCTTCTGTAGAATTGCCCCTAGCAGTTAATCCTTTCTGAGCACTCAAGAGCTAAATAGGTTAATATTGGCGTCCCTTTTTAGGAAACTGAAGTCACGAGTGGGATGGCTGCTGGATGCTTACGTCTGTGGGTGAGTTTTGTACAGTCGCCACAATAGATGTTTTTTCCCCACTGTGAAACACGTCTTAATGATTACTGGTAATAAAGTAGTAAGAATGATGGTTCTAACAAATCTTTTTTAAAAATGTGTTCTGGCTCCCTTGGGTTGGTCGGGGTCAAATGTGATCTCACAAAATTTGAGAGAGAGAAAAAACTTTAAAAAAGAACAGGGGCACCTGGGTGGCTCAGTCGGTTAAGCATCTGACTTCTGCTCAGGTCGTGATCTCAGGGTCCTGCGTTTGAGCCCCGCATCAGGCTCTCTGCTCGGTGGGGAGTCTGCTTGTCGCTCTCGCTCTGCCCCTCCGCCCCCCTGTTGTGTGTGTGCTCTCTCTCTCTCTCTCTCGCAAGTAAATAAAATTTTTAAAAAAGAAAAAGAACAGAACTAGAGAGTATTATGCCGAGCAGGATAAGGCAGTCAGAGAAAGACAAATACCATATGATTTCACTCCTATGTGGAATTTAAGAAACAGAACAGATGAACACAGGGGAGAAAGAAAAAGAGATGTAAACCAGAAAACAGACACTTAACCCTCTTAACTGAGGGTTGCTGGAGGGAGGTGGGTAGGGGGATGGGCTAGATGGGTGATGGGGATTGAGGAGGGCACTGACTGTGGTGAGCGCTGGGTGTCATATGTAGGTGATGAAGCACTAAATTCTATACCTGAAAGCAATATTTCACTGTATGTTAATGGGGGGGGAAAGGCAGCAAGAAAAAATAAACATATAATTCACATAGAAGATCATTCTCATGTAAGATGCTGGCATTGGAAGCAAATTCTTGGACCCATTATGTTTGGGGGTTGGCAATGGGCACTGATGCTGTCATTTAGTGGTTGAATGTTGAAGACTTAACTCCTCTTTTTCAAAGAGGCTTTCCTGCGCGTTGAATACCTAAAGCTGGGGGTCACTATTGGGAAGCCGAAGAACTGCAACTTCCCTGGTCAGCTTCTTGGATGCTTAGAGGGAGCCTCAGCTCGTTTTTTTTTTTGTTTGTTTGTTTGTTTTTTTTTTTTGTAAGGTACCCTTTTCCCAAAAGTAATC
Source organism: Potos flavus (assembly GCA_028534135.1). Classification (NCBI taxonomy): domain Eukaryota; kingdom Metazoa; phylum Chordata; class Mammalia; order Carnivora; family Procyonidae; genus Potos; species Potos flavus. The sequence goes on along the minus strand of CM052896.1, from coordinate 116,863,266 downwards.
CCTATTGCATACGCCAGCCTACATCCTTAGTTCCTGTTTGCTATGGTTACCAGGCTATTCAACAAACTGGTTACTCTACTAGGGACCTAACTCAGATATGACTATCCTTAAAATGTGGTATTTTGTAATAGTGGCTCTTTGCCATTATCCACGAGTATTAATATCACCATGATGCATGACTTTATGAATAAATCTGTCAGCATTTCAGATTATAGAGAAAAATTGGAAACCATCCAATAATTGGGAAGAGCTAAACAAACAACGATATGGCCATATGATTTAGTATTTATAGCCATTAAAAGATATTTATAAACATGGGGAAATTTTGTCTGAAGGCACAATGAAAACTTACATATCAATTACATAAACATTTCATTTAAAAAAAGCTGGAAGGAGGCCAAAATGATAAAAGTACTACATTTAGTAAGAGATTTTTTCCCGTTTCTCTGTCTTTACCCTCTAAATCTTCTATAATATGCATTTATTACTTACTACAGAGAAAAGTTAAAAGGGGGGGGCAATGTCTACTGAATGAAGGGCTCTAAACAGGGTATTATTAATAGAATGAAGCAGAATCACCATCTTTATTTTGAGCAGTTTATTAGTAATTAGTCCCCTAGTCTATTAGTACTATGGCCCGAATTCATTACCCATCTTTATACTCAGTTTATAGTACAATCAAATGCTTTTTTCTGTAACCTAGAATTCCAGGGTTTTTTTCTCTCCATTACATATTTCTTTATGCCACGGGTTTAGAAAGGTGAAATTCCACTCTTTCAGATTTTACCCGTAGTCTGAATTGTTAGGATCCCTGTAGGCACCAATTTTCTGTTTTCTCATACAAGAGCTACTTCCTCCAGTGGCAGGTCATTTGCAAATTTCCTGAACCTGCTACCAATATCCTCAACCAGAAAATTTATAAAAACGTCCAGTTAAGGTAAGATGAGGACAGTCTGCTAATTCAGGCTAGCACATATCCATCGATGAGCCTTTGCAAATAGTTTTGGAAGGGTTAGAAACCCACTTGACCAGGGGCACTTGGGTGGCTCAGTCGGTTACACATCTGCTTTCAGCTCAGGTGATGATCCCAGGGTCCTGGGATTGAGACCTGTGTAGGGCTCCCTGCTCGGCGGGGAGCCTGCTTCTCCCTCTCCCTCTGCCCCTCCGCCTGTTTGTGCTCTCTCTCTCAAATAAATAAATAAAATCTTTTTAAAAAAAAATAAAAGAAACCAACTTGACAAAATCCTAACCCAACCTCCATATCTCCCTCTCGTGTTAGACAGCATTTTGGAATTAACATGTAAGCATTCCTGGATGAATATGTTCCAAGATTTTCATGCTCATTTTTCACCAAGGGAGGCCTGTTTTCTCTAATTCTATGGGAAATAGCATAAAATCAGCAACAAGGACAGGAGAAGATTCAGTGTCTACAGATTAATGCATTATCACTTGACCAAACCAGAAAGTTTGCTGCGTTTAAATTATCTTAGTAAATGTCTAAAGATAAAAATGTCTTAGATCAGGGCACCTGGGTGGCTTAGTCAGTTAAGTGTCTGCCTCTGGCTCAGGTCGTGATTCCAGAGTCCTGGGATCAAGCCTCGTGTTCAGCTCCCTGCTCAGCGGGGAGTCTGCTTCTCCCTCTGCCCCTCTCCCCACCCAACCCCCACTCACGCGTGCGTGCTCTCTCTCTCTAACAAGATATCTTTAAAGGATTCTTGTCTAGAAGCTAAAAGGTAAATATTAAAGGACTTTTTTGTAGATCAAGTGAGATGGTAAAAGAACCTGATCCACTATTGATCAGGTGTGTGACTGAGTAAGCCATTTAGGAACTCCCTCCCCCAGAGCCGGCTTCTGTATTTGCAACAACAGAGGTGAGACGAGCATTTAGGGTTGGAATGGAGTAAATAAGGCAGTATGTGTGAAAGCAGCACTAAATAATTGTTAGCATTTACTGAGCTGCTTAGTGAGTGCCAGATACTTCCAGTGCTTTCCATGGTTCATAGCATTTAATCCTCATGCAACCCTTAGAAATAGTACCATTCCCATTCCCGTACAGGCTTGGAGATATGACAGGTTTGGGTCTGGACAACCACAGCAAAGTGAATATTGCAATAAAGCAAGTCAAATGAATGTTTCAGTTTCCCGGTGCCTATAAAAGTTATGTTTACACCATACTGTGGTTTGCGAAGCATGCAATAGCATTATGTCTAAAAAAACAATGTATGTACCTTAATTTAAAAAATATTTTATTGCTAAGAAAGGCTAACCATTTTATTGCTAAAAAAGGCTAACCTGAGCTTTCAGCCGGTAGGGGGTCTTTCCTCGGTGTTAATGGCCGCTGACTGACCAGGGTGGGGGTTGCTGAAGGTGCCCGTGGCCATTTCTTTAAAAAAGACGACAATGAAGTTTGACACATTGACTCTTCCTGTCACTTGAGCACTTAAGAGGCCACTGTAGGGTTATTAACTGGCCTAATTTCAATACTGTTGTGTTTCGGGGAATAGGGACGCCCGAGCTCAAGGACAGGGGGAAGTGGCCAGCCGGTGGAGCAGTCAAAATACACACACACTATAATTAAGTTTCCCATCCTATATGGTGCCCCGAAAGAATGACAATAGTAATATCAAAAATCACTGATCGCAGATCGCCATCACAAATGTAATAGGAAGGTTTGAAATATGGCGAGAATTCCTAAAATGTGACAGAGACACGAAGTGAGTGAAAGCTGTTGGAAAAACAGCTCCAAGACTTGCTCGACCTTGACTTCAGGGCCTGTGCTCCTAACTCCCGCATCTTCGTAGAGTGGGAATTGTGTCCTGCCTTCCAGTGTCCATCCTTGCACCGTGCGGTGACGGCCCCATCGGTTCTTGCGGCGAAGTGTCCCTCTCTGTGTCTAATCTCGGTGAACCGGACAACCAGGGGGCCCGTCTCTAGCCATAGAGCCTGCTTGCAACGAAAGCCAGGCCAATGATGGATTTCCTTCGTGACTTTGTACGCCAGTAGCTCACTCATTCCCTTAGTGCTGACTTGAGAGACTGGTGGGTCAGGTGCCGGGAGCCCCAGAGCTACTTGGGGTTTTTGTCCCGATAAACTGTTTTTTTTCCTAAGTTAGCCAGAGAGTTTCTTTTGCTAAGGACTAAAGAACTCTGTTAATATATCAAAACCACTGCAAACGGTAACGCCTGCTCTGTGCGAGAGCTGGAGGGCTGTGGACAGACCAGAACCTTCAGTCTCCTTACCTGTAAAATGGGGTGGTAACAGGGCCCATTCCGCCCACAATCATTATGATTCGATGGGACAATGCATGTCAAGTACGTGGCACTGTATTTGGGGCACGGAAAATACTCAGTGTCAGCTACTCTTGCTAGGTGCTCAGTTTTTGTTTTTTTTTTTTTTACAAAAAAAGAGCATTTGAGCAATTATTCCCATTAGGTGAACCAAATCTCTCTCCAATGGGAATAATGATGGCCAGAGACTCCATTTCCCCAGAGGCAGGAATAAGTTCTAGTAATTATTATAAAGGCTCTCACATTTGTTACATAACTGGGCTCCCTCCTGAGCTTACTGAGGAACCATTTGTCCAGGGGCACGATGATTCCTCTGATGACAGACAGTGAAGACTAAAGAACTGACTGTTTCGTAAAAGAATGCCTCGGCACTCAGTACAGCGAACTTGGTCCCGACGCTCCCCAAGTGCAAGAGGTAAGGGAGTGGATGATCCAAATGATGGGCTGACAGGCAAAGGTTTTTTTTGCAAGGAGGGTAATGAAATCATATTAACAGAACTGAAGATCTTGAACCGCTAACGTGTTTTAACTTAGAGGGCGTTCTGGATTGGGACCGGTCCTAGCTGGGGTCTTCCTGCCCTGCCCATTATCCCCCTCAAGGCTGCAGTGTCACTCGCTTCCCTTTCATGCTCTCCTCCACTGACCCCCGCACCCCCACCCCCGCCACCACAGCAATCGTGACTTTGTCTGGCTTACCTGGGGTGGACAGTAAGAAAGGAAACTGTTGTAACAAAATAACCAAGACAATTGCCTGGACCAAACAGTCCCATTCAACGGGGAAACCCTCAGCATCGGTCCTTGCTTGGCAGGTGCCACTGTGGTTAAGAATGGGAGGACACTCGAGACGTGTCAGCCAGGTGCAGGGGGCTAGGAGGGAAGCAGTCAGCCCCGTGGTCAGACTGGTTAGTCACAGGGGGAGTGAATAAGTGAATATATTGAAGATTATGGGATCCCAATTTTTTACAATAGGGTAAAGGAGGTACAAATATGGAGAGGGGGGAAAGCTAGAATAAACCTTGTGGAAGAGTGGAATTGGAGATCTGTGTGCCTTGTAGTTTTTAATATACAGAGATGGATGAATGAGGAGCAAACCTGGATGTACATATTCCCTACTCTCTGCTCAGAAGACCTAGCAGCGATGACAGCACGGTGGCAATGAGCACAACCTAGCACCCAGATCTTGTTTTTTTTTTTTTTTTAAATACCATTCTCCACTGGGGCACCTGGTGGCTCAGTCGCTTAAGGCAACTGACTCTTGATTTCGGCCCAGGTCACGATCTCAGGGTTGTGAGATGGAGTCCCCACGTTGGGCTGCTTAAGATTCTCTCTCCACCTCCCTCCGCGCCCCCTCACCTCTCTCTTGCTCTTAGAAAAAAAAAAGTAAATACCATTCTCCACTAAACCAAAACAGGACTCTTTGGAGAAACATCGGATCCCAGGATGGGGTAGGAATAACACAAGATGGAACCTGAAATACCTTGAGGTGCCTAAAAGTAAGAAAGGGCGCAAAGAACCACAGGAAAACAATCATGGAGCCATTATGGAAAACAACTAGAAGTTCCTCGAAAAATTAAAAGTAGAATTACTATATGACTCAGCAACCCCACTGGATACATAGTCCAAAGAATTGAAAGCAGCATCTCCAAGAGATATTTGTACACCCACGTTCATCACAGTATGAGTCATAATAGCAAAGTGGGAGAAGCAACACAAATGTCCATCGACAGATAAATAGATAAAGAAAATGTGGTATATCCATACAATGAAAAATGCAGCCTTAAAAAGGGAGGAAAAAAATTTAAATTAAAAAAAGGAAGGAAATCCTGTCAGAAGCTACAGAATGGGTGAGCCCTGAGGACATTTTGCTGAGTGAAATTAGCTAGTCACAAAAAAGACAGATACTCTGATTCCGCTCACAATCTAAAGCAGTCAAAAATCACAGTAACAAAGGAGAAAGGTGGTTACCAAGGGCTGGGATCAGTGCTTAAGGGGTATGGAGAGTCAGTGTTGCAAGATGACAAAGTTTGAGCGCTCTGTTGCACATCGTGAATACATTTAACACTACTGAACTGCACACCTAAAAATGGTTAAGAGGATTTAATGTTATGTTTTTTCACACAATTAAAAAAAAAAGGAAAAAAGAAACTGAGACCATGCTCAAGAACACAGAAGCCAGCTTGAGGGCTCCCACTAGCCAGATCTAGGGCGACTGGAGACTCAGAATCAATCACGATAGTTTGTAGATTATAAAACAGAATCCATGTTCCATCCTACTGTAAATAAATAACTAAATGGGAGACAAGAGAAAGTATGACACTAGAATGCCAAATACATGTAGATGGAAAAAAAAAACCACAAATACATGTAGATGGCAAGAGTATAATTAGAAAGCCATTTGGCAATGACCGATTCAGATAAGAATCATCAATGGATGCTAAAACCAGAGGATAAATATTTTACAAAAACAGATATTGATATAGTCCCAAAGTAGCTCCCCACAAGACACTTATTCCTCATTAATTAATAAGCACAAGATACTTATTAACTTCACGGTGGAAAACCCTTGCAGACATAACCAATCATTAACAATTAACGTCCCTGGTAACGGCAAAAAGAGACACCAAGCACCTCCTGATAGAACACAGAGAACACAGCATCATTTCTCTGGTATTCCTGCCAAAAATTCATAACCGGATTCTAATCACGAGGCATCAGACAACCCCAATGTTAAGGGTCATTCTACAAAGTAACGAGCCAGCACCCTTTGAAAATATCAAGGTCTTTAAAAAAATCTTGTTAAAAAAGGAAAAACCGAGGAAGTGCTCCAGCTTGAGGAAAACAGGAGGGAAAACCTAAGTGAACACGTGCAGCACCGTGGACGGGACCCTGGAGCAAAAAGGCAAGGATTATCGTAAGGACATTTTTAGAGTAATCGGTAGCATTTGAATGGGGTCTGTGGATTAAATGGTAGAATTTTATCAATACGGGTTTCCTGATTTTGATGGAAGTACTGTAGTTATGGCTAATGGGACATCATAACTGCAACTTAGTATCAAACAGTTCAAAAATTAGTGTGTATACAGAAAGAGAAAAGGTAAATAGGGCAAAATATTAACAGGAGAGGTGATATAGAAGATTTTTTAGATTATTCTTATAAATTTTCCATCAGTTTAAAATTATTTCAAAGTAAGTTAAAGAATGAAACATATACAAAGTGGTCTTTCAGCTGTAAGATATTTATTACACCGGTTTTTATACTACTGGAGAAATCTCTGCTTAATGCTTTCATTATCTCAGGTAAAACTATTCAAAAGAGTAGCTCAAATAAATGTGGACGAAGCTTTTCTGAATGGACAATAATGTAGATATAAAATCCTACTTACTAGTTAAAAAAATGTACAATATTCTGAATCTTCATTAAACGTGCTTTTCTTCCTGCAATGGTTTATCTCCTTGAAAAAAATCACATATATGATATTGAAAAACCTTGAGAATTTGAGCCCTCTACATTTAAGTAATTTTTTCTCCTAACTGATAAAGGATTTACACAATCTCATTAGAGACTTATGTCCTTTGATATTTAAATATGAAATTTAACCTAAACCATGACTTACGTTGGAAATTAGAGTATCTTTATGATTTCTGGTATATTCTGCTTTTAATTATAGTTTGGGATTAAATAACTATTTAATATAAAAAATCTCCAATGGTAGCAAATGTCTGTCTATAGAAAAGGTTTTTTTTAATTCCCCCCCACACACACACACATCATTTAGAGTCAAGTGGTAATGTCATGTTGGGTCATGACCACAAGTTGTTTCTAAAATAATTTACATTCCTCATAAGCTTGGTAAATCAATCTAAAAAGAAATGAGAGCTCCCAAAATATTAAAAACGAGGACAGAAGCAGCACCCTTGGAATAAAAACAGCTTTCCACAGAGATTAGTTTGAAGGACTTCACTAGTTGTGAATGTACAATTTAGCAGTGCCTTAAAAACAACATTTTCAGAGGAAAAAAAGGAAATATGATCAGTTGGATATTGGATATTACAATCAAGAAAAACTCAGAAAATGATGTAGTAAGCCTTTATGAATCCTTCATACTATCTCCACTTGAGATTATCACTAAGTATCAAAAATTTGAGCAGGACCCATGCAATCCATTAACAATTTCACAAAAGAAAGCACATATACTTCAACTACAGTGAAGAGAAATTTAAAACTCTCCAAACTTCTATTTTGCTCCTTGAAATCGTATTTTGACTTCAAGAACTAAAATGAAACAGTCCTGAGTCATAAATGAAAAGCATCCTCCCCCACAAAAAAGAGAGTTGTGTGTGCATGCTGTAGGGAGGAGAGGGGAGGAGAGAAAGGACAGAACAAAGATACCCTCAACTTCCAGCAAAATCCTGGGTTTATTTATTTTGGGAACTTTTGGTATTTTCTCATAAATGGAACTAAGGTGGTTAAAAGTTAGAGACAGGCAAAGGAGAAGAAAATTACCCCTCCTTGATCCCTGCGCAGGCAGGCAGATCTGAATGTTCCTTCTCTAGTTCCCACTACATCTTCCCTTCTATGTTCATTCTGTAGTTGTTGAATGGATGAATAAAAGAGGGGAAGGAGCTGGCAAGGAACAACCAGCACCAAAACAATCAACCTCTCAATCACTTAAGTACTAATCACTAGTACACTTACGCAAAGTGAACATAAGCTAAGGAACGAAAACACAGCATTGCAGAAGACAAAAAGTAGTTGAAATTTACAGCCTTACATCTCATAATGTTACAGTAGGGACTGTGGAATTTATCTAGTTCAAACACTTATTTTAGTGTTCAGTGGGTTCTATAAGGATTCTAGATCCATTCATTTAGTACTGAATAAAGGGACTCTATAAGGCTGGGTCCTGCTCCCGCTCTGACGGGTATGAGGCTCTCAAGCAAATCCCTTCCCTTCCTGAGGCCCATTCAACCAAAAGTAAAATAAGTGAGCTGAACTAGATGAATTCCAGTCTTCCTCAGCCACAACACTGTAAGATTTTAAGCTGTAAATTTCAACTACTTTTTTTCCTCCCCTATGGGTTTTCTGCAGACACTGATAAACTGATTCTAAAATTTACGCTGACATTCAAAGAGAACCAGAAAAATCAAAACAATCTTGAAAGAGAACAAAGTTGGAGGACTCACACTTGCCAATCTCAAAACTTAATAAATAGGAATCCAGACAATGTGGTACTGGCAAAAGGATATATTATATAAATCAATGAGATAGAACTGAGAGTCCAAGAACAAACTCATACACTTATGAACAACTGATTTTCAACAAAGGTGAGAATTTGATGAGGAAATGGTCTTTTCAACAAACCATGCTGGGACAACTGGATAGCCACATGCAAAAGAATGAAATTGGACCCCTACCTCATACCATATACAAAATATGAACTCATACCATATACAAAAATGAACTCAAAAGAATTCAAAGACTTCAAGAGTTTAAACTATAAAACTCATAGGGAAAAAATAGGTATAAATCTTTGTGACTCTGGATGAAGCAATGGTTTCTAAGAAACCATTCATGAAACCAAAAGAAAAAAAAATAAATCGTAATTCATCATAATTAAAAACTTTTGTGCTACAAAGGACATGATCAAGACAGTGAAAAACAAACAGAATGGTAGAAAATGTTTGCAAATCACATATCTGATAAGGACTTAAGTATCCAAACTGTGTTTTAAAAATATTATAATTCAACAACTAAAAAGAGAACTAAAAAATAGGCAGGAGAATCTGAACAGAACTTCCTCTAAAGACATACAAATGGCCAGTAAGCACAGAAAAGATGCCCAACATCATTAGTCATTAAGGAAATGCAAATCAAAACCACAATGAGATACCTCTTCACACACACTAGGATGATTAAAATAAAAAATAGGGTGATTAACAAGTGTTGCCAAGGATGTGGAGAAACTGGAATCCTCACGTCCTGCTGGTGGGAATGTAAAATAGTACAGGCACTTTGGGAAATAGTTTAGAAATAAAGTTTGGAAAACTAACAGTTTCTCATAAGAGTTACCATATTATCCAGCAATTCTACTTTTAGGTATATACCCCCCAAAACTAAAAACATACATCCACACAAAAAAACTTGATAGGAATGTTCATGGCAGCATTGTTTATAAGAGTCAAAAAGTGGAAAAAACCCAAATGTCCATAAACTGAAGAATGGATAAACAAAATGTGATTTATCCACACAATGGAGTATTATTCAACCACGTAAAAAATGCTGATACAGGCTATAATATCAATCTCGAAAATATTATACAAAGCGAAAGAAGTCAGACACAAAAGGCCATATATTGTACGATTCCATTTTTATGGAATATTCAGAAGAGGCAAATCCATAGAGACAGAAAATAAACTGATGGTTGCCTGGGGCTGGGATGAAGGGAAAATGGGAAGTGACTGCTAACGGGTATAGAGTTTCTTTTGGGAGGATGAAAATGTGCTGGAATGAGAGAGTGGTAATGGTTGCACAACTCTAAATAAACTAAAGCCAATGAATTATATACTTTAAAATAGTGAACTTTACGGTATGTGAATTTCAATTTTTTTATAAAAGGCCCTCCTTAGAAAATTGATTTCCTCACTTCTATTTCAGACCACCTACTGGTTCATGAAAATAGAAACATTTGCAATGATACTTGACATTTATAATCCATTGTAACAAATACTACAATAAATTTTCTTTTTAACCAATTTTTACATATCAGCTGATCGTCCACTTGTATTTTAATTTGCCTCTAAACAAAATCTGAAAGTTCCTCTGAGTTCATGATTTATTTTTTAGATTTATATTTTTCTTAAATAACTAAGGCTAAACAAATGTCTTCATTTCAAAATTTTAGCAACTCTGTCATCAAGAAACAGGTCAAAGTATTGCTCTTGCAATGACATTCGCACAGCTGTCTTCAAGCAGTACCTTAAAAACTAATCCCTTCTTCATAGGACAATAAAAAGGCTAAGCGACAAATAATTTTTCAATATCAGTATTGTAATGTAATATGTATAACCAGATGCTTCAAGCCATGTAACAAATGCAGACTTTCTTTCCCCTGGAATATAAATAGGATTCCAGGCTTACTCGCTTCAGTAACAAGAATTTAAGCGAAATTTTTTCAAAGCTCTACAGAAAAAAAAAAATACTCTTTATCGTCACCTTCTGTAATGTTTTGCATTCTAGTTTTTGGTATCAGAAGACTGTAACTTTGCGTTAGCACTATAATCCACAATGAATTCTGTCAGCTTTGAAAGAGAATGAAATATTAATTCTAGTCTGATATTATTGGGTAGTACTATACTATACATAGATCCATATAAGTTAAACAGGAATGATCCTTCTAAAAATGCTAGGTATGAGGAAGAGGGCTTAAATACTTAAGAAATAAAGATCAAGGACTGCCATGGTCAAGCTACACATGAAAAAGCATCAACAGATTACAAGAGGGCAATATGATTTTCATTTTAAGTTCAATGAAAATTACGTATGTTCGGTTTTTACTCTTAAACACAAGTGGCTTATACTATACCAGGGCTGCCAGCCCCAAGAAAGACAGGAACACAGAAAGGATAACCTTATCCAACATCAGTATTATTTTTGTAGTTAGGTGTATAAAATCCAACCTTAGGAGGGAGTAAGCCTAAGAGAAGAAACATTTACACCTTTTGATTAAATTATACTATTACTTTATAAAAATATGAGGTTCAACATTTGTTTCCTTAAAAACAGAGCACTGAAGAGTCTCCAATTAAGTAACCTAGCTGATAGCTAAAATGCATACAGAATCCTTAAGACTAGCATAGCAAGGAGTTCTTTTGCATTATGTGTATGCAAATGATGGTGGTGTAATTCAAACTGCACAACATCTTGATAAAACAAGAAATGGGAGAAATAAAAATTGATTTCTGAACCAAATGTGCACCACCTTCCACTAGACTGAATAACTGGGAAATACAGGTAGGGTAAGGAGATATGTCCCATGCGAAGACAACTGCCTATCAGAATTCCAAAGAAGAATTAGAGCACAAACTCTTTGTTTTTTGTTTTTTAAACACATAGGCCTCAAAAAACTGTTCCGCCAGTTTTTTTTTTTTTTTTAATATAGCACATCTTTTCTAAATAATTCTCACTTTTCATTCCAGAAAATGTAAGAAACCGTTTGCAAGAACTCACAACAAGCAAACATGTTTCTCTAAGGCCATGAGCTGGTTTGCTAAGTTGCATTGTTTTATTCAAGTAAAAAGCCCTTCTAGAATAAGGGATCTGCAGAGGAAACCAATCACCCTCAATTCGCTTGCCTGCACACTTGTTAGGATCTCTATCACTCTGAAAGCCAAAAGGTAGAATGCTCACTTGAACATTAGCAAAATGGACTCTATTTACATTTTTTTTAAAAAAAACTAATGCATGTTAAATTTTTCTGGCAATTCTTTTTGTATGTTACAAAACAAAAAAGCAAAAGCTTAGAATAAGAATGCTTTTTTCTTAGAAAGGTCAAACAGATACTTCTTGACATCATGTCCTTTACACAATGGCATACTGTTCATATAAAAGGTCTCTTATCCTATAAAAATCTTGACAAAGGCAGCCTTCTAATCCAATGCGTCCAGTTTCCGTCTAGAAAGTAAAAAAAAAATCTCTTTAGTACATTTCCTATTCAATAATATGCAGACTTAATAAACAAGATATATTAACTAGATTATTGGGTGATTGGTCTGGAAATGGGTTGCTCTGCACAGAAATATGGATATGACATTCAAGTCATGAATTTTACATAGACATGTAAATGTCAGAATTCAAATAATAAAAATTTACAATAAAATTATACATCATTTCTTTGAGAGTCACTATTATAAGCCTTCAAGGTCATCATTATGAATATAAATTACGGTCTCCAGTTTGTGAAATTACCAATCAAGAATTACAGAATTCAAAATGGCAACGCATCAGAAGGAAGTATTTGTTCAACTCATCCCTTATTAAAAATACACTTACTCTACGGACTGCTACTTGGTTGTTGCAAACAAGTACACCTCCTACAAATTCAGCTTGAATCCCCTCCCGTAAAAGAACTTGCTTGAAGTCTGACAGTCTTGGTTCGTTCATAAAAACTGACTGATGTCCAGGAACCTTAGAAAAGGTTAAAGGGGAAAGAATAACGTCAGATAAAACACACAGCTGTACTGAATAAAGTGAAGTAACACAGGATCTCTAAGATACTTTCTATCCTTCTCTGAAGACCTCTGACAGATCTTATCAAGGCTGTAAATCACATTGCAAGTTGTTATTCTGAATTCTACCTCCCTATTTAACATCACAAAGCCCTTCACATATTCTGAATGTTTCCCAATCAATTTTTATTAGTCATGCCTCTCAGTAACGGGGAGACATTTGCTGCTGTGATGCTCTTCACTCACCCACTTGCCTGAGGGGGTCAAGGAGAGTGCCAGTAGGCAGAACTGAACCAAAAACTTCATTGTCTAGATCCAACTCCTTCAGTTAGTTCTGACAGGAGTTCTCCCCTCATCCCCTCATCCCACTTTCACCTTCCCTTCTCCCTGAGAGTGAATGCCAAAGGGTTTTACAATCAGAAAAACAAGTGGTTCGACCTATTGCTGCTATTTGGAAATTGCCTTGAAGAGCACTAGCTTTAGCACAGAGAGAAAAAAAGATTCTTATTCCTCCCCCAATCTCAAGAGTATCACCAAAAGGGAATCCAGTGACCGAGGCTGTCTCTCTACTCCTTACTGCACAGAAAGGCTAGAGTCCCCTAACATGCACTCAGGGCTCTGATGACACAGTTTTAACACTGGTGTTGTAAGTTAATTACCAGAAATCTTTGCTAACTAGGGTATCTCCTGAGAACATGTAAATATTAGATTAAAATTATATCTACGCTTAATAAAAGATTTCCAACTGTATCAAAACCGAAAGTGATTTCAGCGAATTGACAACATACAAAAATGGAGGACAAGAGTTTCAGTCTTAGAAAACTATAGATCTCCTGACTGGGAAGCAGGTATGTGATATAATCCTCACAATCAAAATTTAAATACTGAAAAAATAAATCACGAAACAATAATGTATCTTATGATATTTGCTAAATGTTTCCTTTAAATTATCATTCCCTTGCCGTCCAGGATATATACACATGCTCGTGTATGCACACACACAACCACGTCTTAAGTAATCTTTTTCTAAAACTCCAAAATCAACCTACACTGGACACATATTTTAAAGAGTTAAAAACATAAAAGAAAAATCCAAAGGATGACAAATTAAGGAAGAGACAGAAGCAGCACGTGCTTGTTTACCTCGTGCGGGGGTAAGGGTTCCAAGGTCGGAATGATCTCGCTCTCTTCGCCTGTCTCTTTCTCGTCATCCCCGAACAGACTCTTCATGGCCTTCTGTTGTGCTATAACGCTGGAATCCGAGGGAGCGTCCACTTGCATTTCTGAGTCCTCTCCATCATCCTTCAGTTCTCCTTCTTCTAAAATAACCCCTGTGTCCACTTTGGAAACTCTCATATCCAAGACACCATCTATCCAAGCTAATTCGGCATCTTTTGCCTTACAAAACTGAAGGGAGCTGACAAGTGAATCTTTCAATCTCACCTGGACACGATGCAAAAGGGAGGGAGACGAAACCCCGAGTATAAATTAACAACAAAATATAACCAGTTATTAGTATTTCCTAACTCTGGTAATGCATATTAAGATTCAAAAATCTTTCACTCATCTGATCTTCACCATGACTGGTAATGACCTAGTGACCTGTGAGATCATTAGGACCCCTGTCTACCTCCCAAAGGTTCTTAACCCTTGGCTGCACACGGATCACATGGCAGTTTCTTAAAACACATGTTAATGTACTTCAAGGTCAGAATTGTTCCAGGGTTCCAGCCTCAGTGACTAACGTAACCGGTGAGACTAAATCCAGAGCACTGAGTCCCCCCACCACCCCCAAAGTTCCCCAGATGGTTCTCATGTGCAGCCAAGGTTGAGAACCACTGATAAGCCTTATCCTCTAGTGCTTGCTGCTCTTCAGGAGTACTGAATTACTTACTGTTTCCTTCATTACTATGAATTCACACATGCATATTCTTGGAATGCTACTTCCTCTTTTCTGCCCAGAATAACTTTGCTGCCTGGTGAATTCCAATCCATTTTTCCAACCAAATCTAGACATTGCTCTTGCTTTAACACCGTCTCCCCCTACCAGATAAAATCTAATCTCTCCTCTGTGCTACTCCTATTTTTTATACCTGCCTCCATTTTTTTCAATTAGGAATAGACCCTTGACATCAGTGAATTTTTATAAAACATTTGAATTCTTGAATACTCCCCATTCCCCTCACCTTTACACTACTTCATATGTTGTTCCCTCTGCCTGGGATACCCTTTCCCCTCTCTATACCACCCTGATGACCCATCAAAACATCTCTTCAGATTCAGCTTAGTTATCACTTCTTCCGGGAAATCTTTTCTAAACTTCCAAATCTGGGTTGGGGTCTCACAACATCCTGTACTTTCTCTGTCAGAGGTAATAACAATGTGATAAATGATCTTTCCTTATTATAAGTCCCACAGACCATAACATCTACTAAGACAAGGGGACCATGTCTGTCTCACTCACCACTGAATTCCTAATACAGCTGTCCTCATCTGCAACAAAAAGTCTTTGTTTCTGTGTGGCTCACATGCCAGCGCACTTACCTGGTAGATGTGAGTTTCACTAGTGGCATCAACTGTTTCGTGTAGCTTCGGCATGTACACTTTAATATCTTTCCCACCGAATGCACGACAGCACTCTGCAAGATCCTGACTGGCCTCTGGCGGTCCATGGACAATGATCAACTGTCGTGGTTTCATCTGATTAATGATCTTTTTAATGGAATCTCCATCCGAGCGTCCTTCATAGTCTATGTAAGTAACCCTGGCTCTGCAAGTAGGCAGGATTATTCAAGCTTACTTCTCTGAGCAGTTAGCTCCAAAACCAGGTTATTCATGGCTTTTATCATCAGGAAAGAAATGTATACAACATATAAAATGAGGATTTGAGGAATACACATGTTATTGTTGATACGTATTTGAACAGGAAGGATTATGGATTATTCAGTAGGTATTATTAGAAAAAAAAATAACTCACTATATAAAGAGAAATAAAACTGGATCCTGATCTAGTGTCATATACAACAGCAGGCTGAGTTGAAGCCATAAAGAGAAATGTAAAGATTTAAATTTAATAGAATAAAATGTACAAATTATGTTTAATAGAATAAAATGTACGAATTATGTTTACATTTAATAAAATAAAATGTACGAATTATGTTTATTATATATAAAGAAGTCCCTCCTTGAGGGAGGGACTTCTTTATATATAAACCTAAAACCATAAGAGAAAATATTATTTCATTACATCAAAATTAAAGATATTTTTAAACAAAGTAGACCATGGACAACTCTTATAAATAAGTAACAGAACGGGAGAGGATATTTGCATTGTCTAAAACCAACCAGGGCTAATATCCAAAATACACAATGAACCCCTGCAAATCAGTGACAAAAAGGCAGCAACCGGGACGCCTGGGTGGCTCGGTTGGTTAAGCAGCTGCCTTCGGCTCAGGTCATGATCTCAGGGTCCTGGGATCAAGTCCCACATCGGGCTCCTTGCTTGGCAGGGAGCCTGCTTCTCCCTCTGCCTCTGCCTGCCACTCTGCCTGCTTGTGCTCTCTCTCTCTCTCTGACAAATAAATAAATAAAATCTTAAAAAAAAAAAAGCAGCAACCGCTAGAGAAAAATGCACAAAGGCCACGCACATGGACTTCACAGAAAACAGAAAAGGTAAGAAGCATCTGAAGATAAATAACCACAATAAGACAAATTTAAACAGTAGTGATATGTTACTCTATACCTACTAGGCTGCAAAGCATTAGAGTTAGACAATGCCAAATGTTGGTAGGGAAACAGAGATGAAAAAAGCCTTCTGCTCTGCTAGCAAAAATATAAACTGATACATCCACTCAGGACAGAATTTTGTGATACTGTTAATATGCATTATTTAGATATCAGCTGTACCCCAAAATACATACTAAACGATAGCACTGGACAAATAAGCCACTTTGCTCTCTAATGACTTAAAAAAAAAATCCAGAATGATGATTTACTGGTGTTACTAACTGTAACAAACAAAAAAAGGTTTCTTTACTACTTCAGGTTATAGTAACATTTTAAGACATTAGTGCCCTGGAGATGTTTAAGTCAAGGAGTATGTTTATGAAACACTTAGAAAAATTAAACTTGTGAATTGCACAAGTTCACATGCTACCAGACTTACTAAAAAGGCCAGAATGTTTCTTTGTATAAATGTATAATTTAATGCTTAAACTCCACCTTACCACCCATTCAATCACACTGGCATTCAAATACCACTGATGAAAACAAAATGCCACCATACTTCACAGGTCTTTGCATGGAAAAAAAAAATTAAATTTTAAAAGTACAAACTTACAAGAGGATATTCAGAAATTTCACTTTTGAAACAATGTAAATTATATAATTCAAGTTCTTAAAATTTTATATCCTAGTTTCAAAAATGCAACAAAAAGCACTTACTTTATTTCAATAGACTCTGTCGTAGAAATACACTTGGTGGGAACATCAGATAAATCCTGATCCATGGGTTCATCTCCATTTGTCAAGCCAGATTCTAATTTGCTTTTCTCTTCTTCAGTTGCTTGAAGTTCTGGCACTAAGAAATCCTCTGGTCTAAATGGTAAGTCTCTAATTAGAAGCAGTAACGAGCAAGCTAATATTACATAATATATGTAACTAGTAGATGGCATAAGTTTTAGACTACTCATGTGTCTCAGATTTAAATACACAACTGATGCAAAGCTAATGCAACTTTATAATATCAATCACCAAATGACTGCATATATTCTGTTCTTCCTGACCCCCAAGGAATGCTCTTTAAAACTTGCCATACGGGCTAGTAAAGAGGCCTACACCATTAGAAGATCTTCGTGGCTATCTTAAGTACTATTACAACTTGGCCCTGCATTTGTTTCGATCATTCTTTCTCTTGGTTTCTGTGGTTTCTCTTGTCAACTCCCAATTCTTATGAATCTCAGACTTTTGATTCCGTAAGAGCCCCAGTTATTCCATCTGTGCCCAAAGAAAACGTATGATTCTCCATTGGCACATCACCAATTAGACTGAGATACAAAATCATGAGCTCCCTCAAAAGCCTTCACTTTTATTTCAATGAAGTATGAATGCATCTATCTCTCCATTTTTACTTCCAGTATCAGAGAGAGTTGTACGTCAAAATTAAAAACAGGGTCACCTGGGTGGCTCAGTTGGTTGAATAACTGACTGATGGTTTTGGCTCAGGTCATGATCTCGAGGTCATGAGATCAAGCCCAGTGTTGGGCTCCCATGCTCAGCACCAAGTCTGCTTGAGATCCTCTCTCTCCCTCTGCCCCTCCCCACTCCCGCAGTCTCTCTCTTTCTCCAAAATAAATAGATAAATCTTTAAAAAAAAAATAATTAAAAAACAAACTTAAAAATGTTCTCTGTCACCTCCTGTAACTGTCTATGCTCCACTCCCAAATCCACTCACACTCCTCTCTGGGAATGCAGGCCTCTGTGACCCAACACCTAGATTGCTACCGTAGCTTCTCAGACCCTGGGGTCCAACTTCTCCATCTGTAACCCACATAATAGCAATAACGGTAGCAACCACTCAAAGTGCATTTACTAGGAGTTATGAGTCACAAGTCAGATTCTACGCTAAGGGCCTTAAAAACACAACCTCATTTAATTCTAATCCCCATTTTTCAGATAAGGAAATCAAAGCAAAAGAACACTGTCCATATGCTAAACACACTGGACACTAATTAAGTGGAATGGTAAATAAACTCATCGATGCTATTTAGATTGTTATTTTCCCTCTCAACTATTTTAGAGGGCCAAGTAGACAGTGTAATTGTCCTATTTAAATCCAAGAATGACCTAAAACCCACTAAATGCTCAAGAGGGCATTACAGAGGAACAAAGAAAGTACAAGCGAGGGACCCAGACTGTTGGGGTGGCAAGGAAGAAATAGGAAAGGCTTCCAGCAGTTTGTAAGGCCCAATCCAGCAGCCTGGAGACCTGGGAGAGGAAGACGGAATGAAGTTGAGGAATGAGCATGTGCAAGGGTGCGACGTGGAAAAGGCGAGTAGAAGGACACCGAGAAGGCTGGTACCACTAGAGAAAGAGCGCACTTTGGACAATCCAAGGCTGGACAACATACAGGAATGTAACAGCAGAGTAGGGAGAAACCAGACTGTGAGAGATACTGTGCACTGTGCTAAGCCATCTGACAGTCACCTGGAAAGCAACAGGGACCCTGAAGAATCTTCACACAGGGTAGCAGTGTTTCCAAACTTGGATTAGAAAGTGTTTTTCCAGTAGTGGGTTTTCACTGTTTCACAAACAGTTTTCAGCTGTTTTTCCAGTAGTGGGTGTAAAGCTGGTAGATTTTCCATGGTTCCACTCATGCTATCTCATATTCCTCTTGTAACGAACATTTGTGTAACACTGCTGGAGATGTAACCCATTTCCCAAACTTCACACATCACCATTCCATCAGAAATTCTCCCTATCCTGTCTTTCTCCAGTGCATGTCCCTTACCCTCTTTCTCTCTTTATTTTAGATTTATTTGAGAGAGTGCGAGCAAGTAGGGGGAAGGGCAGACGGAGAGGGAGGGAGAGTCTCTAGCAGACTCCCTGCTGAGCAGGGAACCCCGTGCAGGGCTCAATCCCAGGACCCTGGGATCATGACCTGAGCCAAAATCAAGAGTCAGAGGCTTAACCGACTGAGCACCCAGATGCCTCCCTTTCCCTCTCTTTAAGTGGGGAAAAAAGTCTTGCTCATCTTTTTAAATTTTTCACATACCTAAGAAAAAAAACTGCTACTCTGCCTTTAAAATTAATTCTTTAGATGTTCCTCAACCTTTCTATTTTGCACTATACTTTCAAACTATACAAGTCCTCTGTATCTTTCAAAGTGGGGTACTCAGAAACTATCAAAGTACACAATATGACCAGAAAGGCCAAATTTATTGAGTTCTAATGATACACTGAGTTATACACAAAATATACAGTCTAATCTGGAAGAAAGAAAAGCTTGTTTTGTTCACATACTTGATAATTTCTCCATATTCATCCCATTTAATTCTTTCTTCCGGGGCAGGAAACATAGGGTAAGACTTTTTAGCCTGTTTGAAGAAACTTCCTTTACGACTACCTTCACCTTTCATCATCAGGTCATGTTTAGTCTTGTGAGCCGATGGCTGGTCAATGTCTTCCTCAACATCACTTTCATCACTGGAATCTATGTCTGCCCTAAGACGATTGTGGAACAGATAAAGGTCATAAAGTCCCCACAAGATTTTGAATTAATATTTACAAAATTATTTTTTAATTAATTCAGTGATAATAATTTTATTGGATTGATAATTTGGTAAAATAGCATTAACTGCTATTATTATAAATAAATACACATTAATACTAGCACTGAAAGTGTCAACGATACTAAAAAAAATTTTTAACAACACACTAAGGTACATCATAATCAATGAAGGAAAACACACACACACACACACACACACACACACACACACACTACAGAGAAACCAAGAAAACAATGACAGCATTGTCTGCAACTGCCTGCCAGAAACAAAGGGGTGAAGTCTATAAACTGCTAATCCATATTCCCAGTAAAAATATCATTCAAATATAAATATAAAAATAAATTTGCCAGACAAAAAAAACAAAACAAAACCCAGAAAAGTCTGATGGAGGATATTGCCCATGGATATACAGTCCATGAAACAAAGAAGAGAGGATGATACCATGTGGCAGTATCTCCCCACAAGGGAGGAATGAAAACAAGAAATTAGAAATGTGTGTGCAATGTAAGTCATTTAAAAAAAACTTCTTTAAAAAATAAAATTGATTTAAAAAAAAAATTAGCACTGAGAGAACTTGGCATTCTAGCACCATTTAAAAGTGTTCACAGAAATAATGAAGTCAACAGAAAATTTAAGTATATATATTTTTTTAATTTAAATTCAAGTTAGTTAACATATAGTGTATTATTAGGTTCAGGGTACAATTTTTAGTGATTCATCGTTTGCGTACAATACCCAGTGCTCATCACACCACTTGCCCTCCTTTACGCCCAGCACCCAGTTACCCCATTCCCCCACCCACCTCCCCCTCACAAACTTTCAGTTTGTTTTCTATAGTCAAGAGTCTCTTATGGTTTGTCACCCTCTCTGTCTTTATCTTATTTTATATTTCCTTCCCTTTCCCTGTGTTCATCTGTTTTGTTTCTCAAAGAAAATTTAAATATTTTTAAATAAACTCTTGTATCTTAGAAATAAGTTCTTAAATTATATGTAATTTACATATAAGCTTCTAATCTGTCTGAAAATAACTCACTCTTTTGACTGCTCTAGTTTCTTCGCCGCTTCTTTCTTTAGTTTCTCTTTTTCCAAGTATTCTTCTAGTTCTTTCCCTTCAAGCTTCACACGTTTCCTCAACTAGAGAAAAACAGCAGACAGAAGGAAGCATCAGCATCAGGGGTTAGGCAGTGGGGTGTGAGATGTAACACATCTGTGAATTTATCATCTTAAATTTGAAATTATTCAAGTTCCCATTACATGCAATTACAGATCCTATTTAGATTAGCACCAAAATTAAGCTGCCACATTT
Source organism: Potos flavus (assembly GCA_028534135.1). Classification (NCBI taxonomy): domain Eukaryota; kingdom Metazoa; phylum Chordata; class Mammalia; order Carnivora; family Procyonidae; genus Potos; species Potos flavus. The sequence continues at coordinate 116,842,159 of CM052896.1, read as the reverse complement.
CTAGGCTGGGTTTAATTTAAACTGGTTAAAAATCACCAATCAGGGGTGCCTGGGTGGCTCAGTTGGTTAAGCGACTGCCTTCGGCTCATGTCATGATCCCGGAGTCCCAGGATCGAGTCCCGCATTAGGCTCCCAGCTCCACTGGGAGTCTGCTTCTCCCTCTGACCTTCTCCCCTCTCATGCTCTCTCTTTCTCTCTCTCTCTCAAATAAATAAATAAAATCTTAAAAAAAAAAAAAAATTAAAAAAAAAAATCACCAATCAGGAAAAGAAAATACAGATGAGTATTTTTATAATTTGGAGTAGGTGAGGCCTATACAGGACATAAAACCCAAAAGCCACAAAGGAAAAGATGAATAAATATGGCAACATGAAAAAAAATACATCTATTTGACATTTAAAACTCTCATAAAATTACAGGGAATGGAGAAAATTATTTGCAGCACTACTTGACTATCGGAGGCTCTTTTTTCCTAAGAGCTCTTCCAAATCAGTTAAGAAAGAGATGATCGGGGTGCCTGGGTGGCTCAGTGGGTTAAAGCCTCTGCCTTCGGCTCAGGTCATGATCTCAGGGTCCTGGGATCGAGCCCCGCGTTGGGCTCTCTGCTCAGCAAGGAGCCTGCTTCCCCCTCTCTCTCTGCCTGCCTCTCTGCCTACTTGTGATCTCTGTCAAATAAATAAATAAAATCTTAAAAAAAAAACAAAAACGAAAGAGATGATCAACACATCAAAAAAGGATAAATCCATATATAAGCAATTTACAAAATAAGAAAAATAACTAGTAGCTATGAAAAGATGTCTCATTTCGCTGGTTTTTGAAAAATGCAAAATTTTTTGAAATGTAATACCATTAAGATTTTATTCATTTATTCATGGGGGGGTGGCCATGAGGAGGTGGAAAGGGAGAAGCAGACTCCCCACTGAGCAAGGAACCCGACATGGGGCTCAATCCCAGAACCCTGGGATCATGACCTGAACTGAAGGTAGACACGAGCCACCCAGGTGCCCCTGTAATACCATTTTAAAATCTTTTGGATTGGCAATGCTAATTACTATATATCTATGGGAAAATTAGCGCAAATATGGTAGAAGGCAATCTGCCATAAAAATGTGCATCATTCGACACTGAATTTCTACTTCTAGGAATTTATCCTACAGAAACAATCCCAAGTGTGAGGAAAAAAGTACAATTGCAGCAATGTTTGTAACAGTAAAAAACCAGACTCAACTTTAAAATCCAGCAACATGGGATGATTAAATCAGTAGATCTCTCCAACTTTTTGATCTCAGGATTGCCTTAGACTCTTAAAAATTACTGAGAACCCCAGTTTTTGGTTTTTTGTAGATTACATTTATTAATGTCTACCATATCAGGAATCAAGAATGAGAAAGTTTTAAAATATTCATCTGTTCACTAAAAAATAAAATCATTGCATATTAACGTTATCATATCCTTGCAAAAGGTAACTATATTTTCTAAAGCAAAAAAAATATTGGAAAGCACAGCATTATTTTACATTTTTGCAAGCCTCATTTAATGTCTAGCTCAATAGAAGACAGCTGGATCCTCACATCTGCTGAATTCAATCTCCTGCAATATGTTGTTTTGGTTAAAGCATATGAAGAAAATGCAGCCTCACAAAGATGTGTAATTGGAAAAGGGAAAAATATTTAAATAGCGTTGCCATGAATATTCCTTGGTATTACATTAAAACTCAAAAACTGGTGGTTTCTTAAAGATTAGTTGTAACGTGGAATCTGAAACCAACAACTTTTTATACTGTTATATTAAAATTTACTGATTTATCTTGCACTTTGAATGGGTCTTTTAGCTGAGCACTATTTTGTACTTACAGACATCAGTTATTTGCAAAATATTGGTGCACCAAGTTACACAAATCTTACAAATGTTGACAGTATTTTAAAAATCACATTTGCAAATATCACCACCAATCTGATCAGCAAAACCTTCTAAGTTTCAGTTGTCAATCTCATGGTGATGGGCATCACTTTCTAAAATTCTAATTTTCACCTCAAAGTTTGAATTTTATCAGATTTAGACAACAAATGCTATCAGTTGTTTTCCTTAGGGTAACAAGCTCAACTTACTCATCTTTGGGAGAATATCTGCCGAATACCCAAGTCTGAATAACCGTGTCATTATTTCAAGTAAAAATTGTGTTCCAAGAAAAAAGTGGCCACTTAACTCAATTACACAAGTGGCTTTCCTCGAGGCAAGCATCATGTGTTAGTAAGCAACACAGGTGCTGTCTGCATACTGCCCATCTTGCCATCCAGATTATTTTTAAAAACCTTTTACTAAAAGGATTTAAAAAAATTAATAACTTTTACTGCTTCGTCAAGAACATTCTTAAGTGAAATGGACCCTTCTGGAACTTCGTGTGCTGATGTACAATGCGGTGGGTGGGGCGGTGGCTGGCGGCTGGTGCCACTCCTGGATTCAGGCCGAGGCACCAGCACTTTTCCCACCACTGCTTTGATTCTGCAATGTTAAATGTAGGCACCGTGAAAAGGCAAATAGTATCTTCATATTACTATCAGAAGTAGTTCTGACCTTTGGCGCTCCCTGAAAGGGTCTCAGGGACCCCCTTCGGGGCCCTCACACCGTACCTTGAGAACCACTGGATTCAATAATCACAGTACATATATACACATGTGTTATTATAAAGTTACTAAAATGAATTCATTTATTTGAAAACACCTGAATGTTTATAATATAGCCATCTGTGCATGAGAAGTCAGGAGAGTGGTCTCCCTTGGAGGGGAAGGATGTGGAAGGGGATGGGTGAGGGACTGCTGATACTCCTTGGTCTGGGTACAGGCTAGACGGAGGTGTCTCTCACGCTGTGCACTTCAACATGCACATTTCCAGCATATGTTACATGGCAATGAACATGGGAAAAAATCTGTACTTTTTTTGGCTACAGTAAATCTGTGGAAATTACTGCTATTGTCTGAGATGAGGAAGGCTCAGAAGAGTAAGTCTGGGACTAGGGGGAGGAGAAAGAGCACAGTGTTTTGCAGATGACCTAGCAGAGGGAAAAACTGATAGGTCATGGAGAGAGAAGGCGTCATTACAGAAGAAACACCCCTACAAAGGGAGAAGGGAAAGAATCCTAAGCGTTGGTACTAATTAAAAAGTCAAAAACCTAATGTTTCAAGTTACAGCTCCAAATGTCCTTTTCTGTTTTTTTCAAACTGAAACCACTTTTAATATTCTTTTATTAATTCCTCAAATGGCCTATGCCTATCAGCCTTAATTGAATTTCTAGTAATTATTATTTTCAAATTCAGTATTTCGTATCTGATGAAACTATTTCACAAGTATTTCAAAGAGCTCTTTTAATTTTTTCTTAAAGATTTATTTATTTATTTTAGAGAAAGAGAGTGTGTGCACGTGGTAGGGGAGGCCAGAGGGAGAGGGAGAATCTCAAGCAGACTCCCCGCTGAGCACAGGAGCCTGACTCCATCTCACAACCTCACAACCCTGAGATTATGACCTGAGCCAAAATCAAAAGCTGGCCACGTAACTAACTGAGCTACCCAGGTGCCCCGAGCTCTTTTAAATTTTAAAGAAAACTCCATGTTTCTAAGCTATTAAATAACCCAAAGGACAGTTTTTACTTTGATATGTTTGCTCTGCATCCTTCTTCAACAATTCTGTATTTATAGTGAAGGTATGAGATTTTAGTTACTATTTTTGTGCTTTTCTTGAGTAGAGTTGAAGACTAAGGTATGCGTATCAGCTTCTAACAAACAACATTCCTTAGCATGGCTACTAGGAAGGAAAAATAAAAAAATCATCTACAATTGTGCCCAACTGTGGCAGTTATTAGCCCATTCGGTATCGATTGCTACAGACTTCACAGTTAATGATACTAGCTTTGGAAAATTGATAGATATAATGGGTTGGTTATTAAGCAAAATGATCTTTTGGTCACTTGGCTACTTGTTTTGCACCCGTAAACAGGAGATAAAGTAGCAAATGCAGATACAGAAACAAGTTAGGCTATTTAGTGGGGAGAAGATATGGGAATTTTTGTCTGACTGATTCTATTTCTTAGCTAAGTTTGAAACAAATTCATGTGCTATGGGTGAGGGCCGAGATGAGTTGTAGGATATCTGAAGAGAAGGAAGGTATAAAGCTATCTAACTGGAGAGTAGGAAAAAGAGTATCTTAAGAGAATGTTGGGCTGGTGCTGGGGACCTGTCTGAGATGTGAGGTCGTGAATGTGAAGGGCAACCTGCCCACACAATAGTGTGTTTAACACTAGTAACACAAGGTTGCTTGGGTATAAGCATGGTTAAGCAAATGGTTTAACTAGAGTCAAGGCTCTATTAGGTGAGTACAATAAACAGGAGGTAATAGAGTTAAAGGTGTTTGTAAAATAATGATGGGACCATTGACTAGAAGTTGGAACGATGATGGATAGTAAAAGTAGCAAGGTTCACAAATTAAAAGTCCCAATGGAACCAAAGAATTGTTGGCATGGGAATATTAGAGCAAGTCCGAGTGGGATGCTTGAGGTGGAGATCTTCAGGGGTAACCCGTAACAAGGGGAAGGGTTTGACCACAAGAGTAGAGAGTATGATTCTGGAAAGGGATGGCTAAGGTGGAATGGAGGAAAAGATCATTAAGAAATAAGGTGTTAAGGGACTGAGAGGGCCAAGGACTTGGACAGATCACATGTATGGACGCTAGAGTCATCAAGAATGCAGACCTGAGTGAGTGGACAGAAGACTGTGGACCAGGGTTCAAGTCACCAATGAAGGACAGAGAACGACCAAGGGATCAGTAAATGTCAGAAGGGGTCAGAGTACTGTCAGGTCTGATGGCACAACCTAGAGAGGGAACAGAAATGGCTTGAAAGCTGCAAAGCAGAAAAAGGACCTCTGCCCCACCTGAAGTACATGAAGCATGAAAGAGAAAAAGAGCGTCTACTTGAGAGACCTACAGGAAAAAGATTATTGTTACGAAACAGCCAGATTCCAATTAGGGAAAGGATGTGAAAAGAACTTTTCAAAGAGCTCTTGAGAATACAGGGTATATATGTGACACCTTCTGGGCATTGTTCCAGAGGATACCACAGAAGGGTTAAAGAATGAGAATTTCTAATTAAGAAGCTCAAATCTGTGCTATTTTTTTTAAAGATTTTATTTATTTATTTGACAGAGAGAGAGAGAGATCACAAGTAGGCAGAGAGGCAGGCAGAGAGAAAGGGGGAAGCAGGCTCCCCGCTGAGGAGAGAGCCCGACGAGGGGCTCGATCCCAGGACCCTGAGATCATGACCTGAGCCAAAGACAGAGGCTTTAACCCACTGAGCCACCCAGGCGCCCCTCAAATCTGTGCTATTAAAGGCTCTCTACCGTTACTCTGGTAAAAATCTGGAAACAATTTCAAGTTTCATTTTTGGTCACTGATTTCTATAAACATCATGCATGTGTCTCCCAAACAGTTTTAAGATAAAATTCACAAAAAAAAAAAAAAAAAAGATAAAATTCACATACAAGCACTTACCTCTATTTCTGTAATTTTTTCAGAAGGATTATCAATTAGGAAACGGGCTAAAGTCCCAGGAGTAGTTCTGTAAGTTAAAATGATTGAGTTTTTAGGGTCCTGACACCACTGAATGAAGAGATCCCTTGAAAATCCGCATTCCAGGTCAGGCTGGCTGGCGAGTACCACTTTGGGGCTAGGTACCCGAGCCAAGTCGGAAAGACCGTGACATAAAGACAGATGGCGAAACTGAAATGGATTATTTCTCTTGTCTTCAAAACATCTCATTAATTTGTCACTCATCCATTCTACCTAATATAGAAGGAAAGGATAAACATAATTAGAAAATACTAGATTATAACTGCAATGTCTTCCTCAAGGTCTAGAAGTTCATGTTCTGTCTTCTTTTAAGTCTTTACCACCAATAGTTCTTTAAACTTGTACCATTCTGATAAGCAGCTTATTTTCCGTTCTGTTCCCCCATTATATCCTTCCACCCCATAGTTCATCCCTAAAAATCCAATTTTGCGTTATATTTCAGTTACAAGTCACCTTAAATCTTACTGAGAAAGCAAAGTATATCTTACCCAAGATTGCTATTTCAAGGGAAAGAGCTTATTCAGAAAGAAGAGAAAAATGGATTCTAACATTTACATCCTATGAGGTAAGTTCTACTGTTGTCCCCATTTTAGAGATTGTGATACCAAGCGTTAGAGAAGCAACTTGCCCAATCTGTAAGATGGGGACAAAAACAGAACCTACTTCATAGGGTCTAGAAGGACGAAATGAAATATTCCATGTGAACACACAGAACAAGTAGTTCATTGCCATTATCATCATCAACCTCTTCAACAGAAAAGTAAAATCCAAAGGGCAACTAAAACATTGTTTTCTGGAAGTCCGATTTTTGTCACAAACTTCTGTATTACAAATGACACCATGAAAACAAACCTGGGACTTGGAAAACTCCACCACATTATAGCTGACGTTATTCAGGAGTGCCAGTGAGTAGACACCCAGTCCTGCATCTTTAGTTCTCCAGATTTGATCAAGGAGTTGAGCAAGTTCCAAAACTCTGCCTGCAGTGTCCACTGCTATTAATACATTTCCATCACCTCGCAGTGTTTCCAGGACATTTGCTAGAAAACAAGAATGTAAAATCCATAGAGAATGTTAACAGTACCTTGCTGCAAAATTAAAGATGACTTCATCTCCAGGGTAAAGACTGTAACTTATAAATAAGCCATTAGGCCAGGTACACAATTTAAAAAATTCCACTCAGGTTATGACAACTACTTTTTATTCTGTGAATTTATCTTCATAGGAATGAAAGACAATGCCATTCATTCTCAATTTTTTTTTCACTGAAAAAGTGTAAATCAGTGGTCCCCAGCCCTCTTCACCCACAGTACACATAGAAAATGACATTCGTATAGTACACTGTGGCCATTTAAACCTTTGTTATAAATGATTCCCAAATTTACACATACAAATACACACACAAATACTATTTTATACGTACACATTTTCTGTGTATGTATGCCTGCACAATAAAATATAGGTCAAATTCCCTCTTCCAACAAAAGTATCTTTATGAGGGGTGCCTGGGTGGCTGGCTCAATCAGTTAAGCAGCTGCCTTCGGCTCAGGTCATGATCCCAGGGTCCTGGGATTGAGCCCCGCATCGGACTCTCTGCTCAGCGGAGAGCCTGCTTCTCCCTCTCCCTCTGCCTGCTGCTATGCCTACTTGTGGTCTATCTCTCTGTCGTCAAATAAATAAATAAAAAATCTTAAAAAAAAAAGTATCTTTATGAGTAGATTTCCTCACTCTACATTAAAGTTGGCTTGGAAACATTTGGTAAAACCAAACTCTAGCAAAAAAAAAACAAAACAAAACATAAGAACCGAATGCCTTCTTAAAGCGAATACAACACAGTACACAAACTCTGCTTTTTTTTTTTTTTTTAAGATTTTATTTATTTATTTGTTAGAGAGAGAGAGAGCGCGCGCACACAAGCAGGGGGAGCAGCAGCCAGAGCAAGGAGAAGGAGAAGCAGGCTGCCCACTGAGCAAGGAGCCCAATGTGGGACTCGATCCCAGAACGCTGGGATCATGACCTAAGCCGAAGGCAGATACTCAACTGACTGAGTCACCCAGGCGCCCCACAAGCTCTGCTTTTTAAGTAGATGAAAGCAGGAGTTTCAAATGTGTTGAAAAGTAGAATCTAATTTTCCTGTTGAAATGCCAGGTAGCTTATAAAAAAAGAATAAGAAAGTAAAGCAGCTGGAGCCAAAACAGAAGCAACCAGGGATGGCCCAGAGGCTCGTCTTTAGAACTAAGACTACCAGATTAGAGTGTAAGATACCCAACATCAAAAATCAGTGGACTATTTGCACTCTCATGTATCTTCTTTGCTCATTTTTCTCTTAGAGTGTGTTTTTCTAATATTTTTTTTTTTTTACATATTTATTTATTTAAGAGAGAGAGAGAATGAGAGAGAGCATACAAGCAGGGGGAGAGGGAGAAACAGACTCCCTGCTGAGCAGGGAGCCTGATGTGGGACTCAATCCCAGGGCTCTGGGATCATGACCTAAGCCGAAGGCAGACACTTAACCAACTGAGCCACCCAGGCACCCTTTCCTAATAGATTTCTATGAGTTCTTTATATATGCTGGCATTCCCTAGACATGAATCAGTGAATGCCCAGTACAGCTATGCGCTGAATGACAGGGAGAAGTCAATCCTTACACCTATCCCACGAAAGCTGAATTCAGATGAACTAAAGCATCTTTTTGCACAAAATAATGATATGGTCACATAATATTTTTTCAAAAATATTAGAGTTAGGGGCGCCTGGGTGGCTCAGTTAAGCATCTGACTCTTGATTTTGGCTTAGGTCATGATCTCAGGGTCATGAGATTGAGTCCCAAGTCGGGCTCCACATGAGGCTGCTTAAGATTCTCTCTCTCCCTCTGCCCCTCCCCCACCTCTCCCTCTCTTTAAAAAAAAATTAGAGTTAATTAATCTCTCATGACAAGAAAAGTGTTAAACAAAATAGAAGAAACGGTAACTCATACTACCTTGCCCCACCACAGAGGACAATACTATGTAATACATACTCAGAAGTTGCTCGTCTCTCTGTTTTCTCCTAGGCTGCACATACGTAGCATTAAAGGAATCTGTTATAAGCAGGGAGGGTCTGCTTAGCATTTCCAGGGAACATCCATTTAAATGGCTATAACAAAGTTGAAGAAGAGGAATATTACATCACTTCAAGTAAACAACTGCTTATCTCACCTAAAAAATAAGCAACTAAGATTTTTCCTTCCCTAACTATAAAAGGACACGTGCTCATTAATAAGAAATCTAGTACATTAAAAAAAAAAGAAAGAAAGAAAGAAAAGGAAATTAAGATCTTCCGGAGTACCACCACTCAGAGAAATCGATATAATATTTTGGTATACATCCTTGTAAGCATATAAATACACTTTTCAAAGCATATATTTATGAACATACTTTACAAAACAGGTATCTCATGTATATGCCTCTATACTCAGTTCTATACCCTGGTTTTCTCCCATGATACTAAAACTGGTTTCTAAATCTATTTTTTAACAATTGTAAAAGCCTTTGTTTAGGTTCTTTTCTTGTCATTATAAATAATCTCAAAGAACATTTTTGCAAAAAGCTTCAATTGCACTTCTGATTGTTTCTTTAGGATACGTTCCTAGAAATTATTTACTACAATATACAATTTTGTTAAATGGCTTTCCAGAAAGATTCGACTTTTTCAGAAAGCTCTCCCTTTTCCAGAAGGAATGAGCAACTCACTATTTCATAGAAGAATACTACCGTTTAAAAATCACTTTAATGATATTTAATTCTAAAAAGAATTACCATTAAAATTTTTTGACTTTTATAACTTTTGTCCATTTTGTAACTGGCATCTTTTTGATCGGTTAATACCTGGTCTTACACATGTATGCCTTTAGCCAACATGCTGCAAATATTCTCCTTACTTTATTGTTCTTTAGTTTATTGTTTCAAATGTTTTGAATCTGTACATAATCAAATCTATCAAAGTTTTCCTTTGTAACTTGGTCCACTGCCTTTATACTCAGAAACTCTTTTTCATATCAGAGATTAGACTCACCCATATTGTTTCATTTCCTATTTAATTCTAATCCATCTCAAATTTATTGGTTATGTGGTAAAAACAAACAAAAAAACCCACAAACTAACTTTTTCCCAAAATGTTTGAATACCATTTATTTGAATATCCATACGTTCTTCATTAATCTGTGATTACAAGAGCCTAAAATTTATTAGTCTTATATATTTCTAAATATAAGATACAAAAGATCTTGGGGCTACTGTAATCTCATATAAAATAACTATGAACTTAATCTACAGAAATTATAAAAGAAGCCTCTATGAAACTAAACACCAAAACAATTTTATAGTAATGCTGTGAGTACAAAATAAAGTATTTAAAATTACAACTACTGTGCCCCCTTTAAAAGGAGTCTGACTTTAAACATAGTTAAATCATAATCACTAACTTTACAAAAAAAAAAAACCAACTCACAAAGTTCCTTTAAATAGTAGGTCAAGTAGCATATAAAATATAATTCTATATACAAAAATTAATCTCCTTTGCGATATCTCCAGAGAGATATCTGTTTTACAGAGTGAATACTCACATGTCAATTTGTAAAATATATCATCTCTTACATCAAAGTTTCCCCCTTACGATGCAAAAAATTCACTATTTTTGAGGCTTTTAAATAGTTCTAAATTTCTGGTTTTAAAAAGAGCTTTTTAGTTTAATTTTCCCTCCTAAGAATGAAACAATACCAACTGTATTTCCATTAGCTTTTGTCTTGATATACCTACATCTCCCTCTTGTGGTTAAAGTCAACTGCGTAAACAATTTCTTCTTCTCCGTCTTTGACTATTTTCCATATTGTTCCACCTATCATATGACCAGCTGGCAGAGGGGTGATAGACAAGCCATGTCCTTTACCTATGTCAATAAGATAGTGACAATACTCAGGTTTCTTTTACAAGCCTAAAGAAAGCTTATTTATTTGTAAACTATTTTTAATAGCTAATATATGCAATGATACAAAATCCCAAAGTAAAAAGGCAAACAGTGAAAATGCAAATCTCACTCTTCTGCCCCCCAGCTACTCCATTCCCTCACTGTAGACAAATACTCTTGTCGTTTTGTTATGAATTCCTGCAAAGATACCCGTGTTCATAAACTATTATAGAGAGATTGGACCCAGTATCCTGTTAAATTACTTAGTATGAACAAATAAATGTGAATACTTATACCATACACACACAATCATCAAATGTTTCCATTTTTGCTAACCTCTAAACTGACAGAGTAACAATTCAAATCTCGTGGTAAACAATTTATCCTATAGAAAAATTAAGTATAAGACGAACTGTTGTGGCATTGTTATTTCTTGGCTAAATCATCAGAGTCCACAGTGGCACCATTTTCTCAATTTCAAAGCAAGGCTTCATATTTAATATATCTCCCTCCATAGATGAGAAATCTATACCTTAACAGAGGACTTCCTGACCTAATTCAATAATAAATTTCTTAATATCCAATTCTAGAATTCAGTTATCTTCTACTATGCTGCTAGGGCACTGCCTTTCCTTCAAGACTTCAATCACTACATTTAGTCATCTGAGCCCCTCAACCTAACTGTGAACTCCCAGGAGGAGGACCTGGCCATGCTACCTTTGCACATCATACACAGTAAACACTAAAGTCTTTCCCAAGTTACATGTGAAAAGGCTTGAGCTATTAACATTGTGTTAGTATTTAGTCTGGAATATTTTAAAACTCAAATGACTTGGGAGAAGTTCAGAGTTCCATATCAGAACATGCTAATCTCCTCTTTTTCAGACCACAGGGCCTATGATTTTTGCTACAAATTCCCCTTGTATTTTTCAAAGTCAGTTAAACCCCACTGGTCCAATTACTTACTACTGGAAACATTTTTTACCTTTCAAATTCACAATCTGAGAGAATTTTAACTGCTGTATCTTATCAAAGGCTGCATCCACATCATCTAACGTAAAGAGCGTAAAGTCTTCCGTATTGTGTCGAGACTAAAAGAAGAACACAAACCAGAGGTTACACATGATCACTGCAGGAGTGTAAAAAAGCGTTTTTTACTTGCGTGAGTTACCTGGTAAAGATCATACATGAACATCTGTCCCATTTTATAAACAGGAATGGTTGCGTAGATAGCACAGTTCAGACCCAGCTTCCCGACGGCGTATGGGAGGGCACCGAGATGAAGAGGATCAGGGTGGGACAACAGTACTGCATCAATTTGGTGAACATGCCTAGGAGAACATGATCAAAATGCCTTCTCAATCTCTCCAATCTTGTTTTTAAGAGTAAAGACTAGGCTGGGGTAAAAGAGCAAAGAGCTGAAATTATGATACCTATCAATATCGGTTATTACTATCCTGTCCTGCATAGATATCAAAAGTATGGTATGTGTGGCACAAAATAGATGATGTCTATATACATAAAAAAAGGAAAAGGAGAACCAGTAGATACCAAACATAAGCTGATTTTAAATGACTATTTCATATACTATTTACTAAACTTCAAGAACTCAACTTAAAATTTCAGAAATTGTTAGGAGAGGATATTTATCTATTTATTTATTTTTATTTGTTATTAACATATAATGTATTATTTGTTTCAGGGAGGGAGAGGATATTTAAATGGCCACATTTTTATTATGAATTTTTACCTCTGTTTCTTAGCATGGTGACTGATAGCATATTCACTAGAGTGAAACTTCAGTTAATAAAGCATATGGTCTCACTGACAGAAGACATCAGAAAAAAAATGTTTTGCTAGAAGTTCTAAGTTTTTAAATATTTAAGTTCTCTTTCCTTCCATAATTAGTACAATACTACAAGCATAACTGAATTTTTTTTTTGATGGATTAGTATCCTTTTGTATCTCATGGTCATTATTCTGGGCACCAGAGCTCAATATGGAGGATCAAAAAACATGGAAAGTAAGCAAATGTGATCTGATGGCAGACCTTCCATGTGGAAGGTTTCTCCTCTCTTCAAATTCTTATAAACTTACTCTTCTCTAAAATTAAATGCAAAGTCTCTACTGAGATCCATTAGCCAAGTAACACAACATTTTACTGAATTTCAATAAACACAGCTCAAAATGCAATCAAAACTTTACAAATGGAAACAGTTACTATTTGGCTCTTTGGAGAAAGTAAAACTAAGTCTTTCACTATAAATTAACATAGAGGAAGGAAAGCAAACACTGTGTAACATCAAGACGGTATTACAGTGTAGAAAAGAAAAGCTTATTTAATAAAAGTCTAGATATATGAAAAGTAACTTACTTCCTCAGGGAATCTATAATATCCATAGAAAAGTGCTCGTCCCAGCCACAGTCCAACAGAAATCTAAACTCATCAACTTGCAGAAGATAGCAAAGAGCAGACTCTTCTTGAACCCCAGAGAGGGTAGTTAATTTGATAATAGATGTCATTTTTGGTCCAAAAACAATCCAAAAAGTCTTTTCAAAAGAAATAAAAATATAATTAAACATACATCATAGTATAACAAATTAACATTATATCAGGTTTCTAAGTGGGCAGAAATTCCATAAACATACAAAGCAAACGCTTTATTTTTTTTAAAGATTTTATTTATTTATTTGAGAGAGAGAGAGAAAGAGAGCATGAGCAGGGGGAGGGGTAAAGGGAGAAGCAGACTCCACGCTGAGTAAGGAGCTGATGCAGGGCTCGATCCCCGGACACAGAGATCAGGACCTGAATTGAAAGGCAGACACTCAACCGATTTGAGCCACCCAGGCACCCCAGAAAGCAAACACTTTAAAGACCTATTTCCATCATTGCTAAGTTTGAAAGTACAAAAATGATCTTACATACTCTTGTTTACATTGAGTCCTTCAGTGGCTCTCCAGTGTAGCTTAATGAAAAGGAGTAGACTTTAGAATCAGTTTCAGATTTGAAACTACTACCAGGTGGTTCTAAACAATTAATTAACCTTTTCTCACTTATGTATCCCAGCCTGTAAACATGAGTATTAATAACACACATAAAAAGGGGCGCCTTGGCACAGTTGGTTAAGCATCCGACTCTTGGTTTCGGCTCAGGTAAGGATCTCAGCGTCATGAGATAGAGCCCTGCATCCGGCTCCCTGCTCAGCACAGAGTCTACTTAAGACCTTCCCTCTGCTCCTCTCCACCCTCCCCATCCCCCAGGGCATGCTTTCTCTCCCTCTCTCTCTAAAATAAATCAATCAATCTTATGGGGCACCTGGGCGGCTCAGTCGGTTAAGCGCCTGCCCTCAGCTCAAGTCATGATCCCAGGGTCCTGAATCGAGCCCTGTGTAGGGTTCCCTGCTCAGCAGGGAGCCTGCTTCTACCTCTCTTCTCTGCTCATCTTTCTCTATCTCTGTCACTGTCTCTGTCTCTCTCTCAAATAAATAAAGTCTTAAAAATAAATAAATCTTTAATAATAATATACATAAAAAGGATGCTGGAAGATTTCAAATAATGTGTAAATTACCTAGAATAGAGACTACCAAGTTTCTCAATAAATAACTATATACTGAATTAATGAATTCATTCTTCAAGGTGAATGTGTGCTTCCTTTATTTTTCTCTGTGATGGCAATTATTTCATTGCATTACAATGATTAGCTTTCATGTGTCTCTCTCCTTATTAGACCACTGGTCCTTAAATAAATAGACCCCCTTGAGAATCTGTTAAAAAGCTATGGACTATTCTTTCTCCCTTGAGTCGTCAAAAAACAAACAAGGTACACATACACATAGAAATCCACACTTTTCAGGCGCTGAATGTTAAAAATGCTTGCACTGGAAAGTAAGCAACTAAAAACCACATAGAATCTCATGTTTGCAATTCCTAAGAGAGAACCTGACACACGGTTGGTGTTCAACATATATTTGGTGGAATTTATGTTGGGATGCCTATTGTATATATTTCAAGGAGGTATAACATGAACACATCTATTGAGATTTAAGACCTAGAATTGCGTGCTGTTAAACAGCTGTTACAAAAACATTCATTAGCAAGTACAGCTCCACAGCAATATTTTAGATCTGAGCTCCGTGAAGTAAATCAGCCTTCCCTGGCCAACTATTCAAGTAGGAGAGGTCATGCACACCTTATGATCTCTTACCAGCTACCCAAGGTCCTATCAACGAACTCAGGTGAACTGCCACCTTTCATGACAGGGTGTCAGGAGACCAATCCCACACATCTCCCAGCCTTCTTCTCCCCAGTAACAAAGACCCAACACCCCTGGATTGTCCATTATCACTGATGTGCACACCTGCCAGTCGGACCACTCCTCTACCTTCTGTCCCTCCCAAGTCCTTCTAGTAGGCCCTTGGGAATGATGCTGCTTACCCTCGCCCGTAACTGCACCTCTTCCCCGAAAGTTCTCTTGGCCTAGTAATCTTCACAGAAACTGTTTCTCCTGCAGTGTTCTCAAGGTTTTTTCCCTTGTACCTCCCCTGTGCCTCCAAAGCAGGACATACGTGCTCCTTGCTCCTCACTGCAGTTTCCAAACCAGATCTTCTCCTTCCTCTTCCAAATACTCCGGGCCCTCCCAGCTAGTTCACTAGGAGCCTTCCCGCTTTCCTCCTCACTGCTCACATGGGCTAATCGGACCTTATTCACTGAGGACTTTAGTTCCCGACTCGGTCTTCCTCAGTAACTCCACTACTGACTCTAATCCTGACTTTCTCAGTTCCAATAGCCTCATCTCACTTCAGCCCCCACCACCGCGGTTATGTCCCGGACCTCATCACACCTGAGCTGCACCATTTCCAAATGTTCACCTTCCCTCGTCTCACGCTCTCACTCCTGCCTTGCTTACTCAGTAATCCCATGGTGAAAATCCTTCAGCCTTGCCAAATCTCAAACCCACCCACCGCTCTCTCACCCTCTCCTGTCTCCATTCATGTCCTTCCTGTTGATCCACGATCCATCAGGAGTACCTTGAAAACACTATCAAGTATCTGGCTGCTCTAGTCCATCCTTGTACCAGCCTGGCAGAACTCCAGCTCTGACTGATTCCAACCCCTCACTCTGCCTATTCCAGAAACTGAATGTTTCCAGAGGAAAAAAGAATCCCAAGACTGTGCTATTTGCTCTTTAAATTCATGGTCAAAAATCTCATGGAAAAAATATATATACATATATCAAACAGGCACTAAGCACTACCTATCAACCTGAGTTTCTGTAGTAAGTTGACCATCTCTGAGATTGTGATTTCACACTGCATCTTCTCTGCTCAAGCATCATGTACCACTCCCTCCACCCCACTCTCAGCTGATAATCTCACCTCATTCTTCAATTAGAAAACAAAGCCGTTAGACAATAACCCATTTTCCAATACCAACTCTATTAATGCATCTGCATGAACACTGTTGTGTCTCCGATTACATGGAATCAATAGCCTTGCTCTCATCCAATCCCCATGAGTACTCTGGATCCCATCCTCATTTTTTTGTCTTCTAGAGGACTGAACCTCTTCAGTCACTCCTTCTTTTCCCTGCATTACCCACGTATCATTGGTGTGCCACTCCTATTAGCATACACAGATCCTCTAGAATTTCCCAATTTAAAAGAACGCTCTCTTAATCCTACAATCCCCTGCCAGTACTTCATCATTTCTATGCTCCCCTTTCACAACAGTTCTCAGAATATTTGTTCACAAATATGTCTCTACTCTCTCGCCTCCCAAAGCTGGCATCTTTCTCCACCGGCTCACCAGAAGTGCTTTCATCAAGGTCACTGACCAACCTCAAAGCAATTTAAGCCACTGGGCATTTATTTCTCTGGCCTCAACTGGTGGAAATCATAGCAGCATTCAGTGAAAGTAAGTGTTCGGCCCCCTTGAAATGCTCTCCTCACTCTGCCTCCGTGTCAACCCTCTCCTGGTTTTCCTTGTATCTAACTTAAGTCACTCACCCATCTCCTTTTCTAGTTACTTTCTTTCTTCAACCTCTAAACGTGGCAGGGCTCTTCAGTAGGACTTTTTTTTTTCTTTTCAGGTACTCTCACCAGTTCCACAGCTATAAATTATCATCTGATCTCTGATGGCATCATCCTTGAGTCCTTCCTTCACTTTGTATCCCACATCCAATCTATCAGTAAATGCTGCATTTCTACCTCCATCCGATTTCTCAAGGTTCCTTCTATCTCCACTGTCACTAAGATCTCTAGCTGGTTTGTATATTTTCCCTGCCTCAAATTTATTCTCTCTGAGTTGGTTTTCTAACAACCCTAACGTCCTTCCCTACCTGTTAAATCCCATAACATCACTCCATTTCCCTCAAAATACTTACTGCTCTCTTTTACCTGCTATTTATTTACTTGCTTTGCCCACCTCCATCTCTCCTCCTTACCCTAGCACTAGATTATGGACTCCATGTAAAAATAGACCTTATCTATTTTGGTCACAGTTATCCTCCAATGCCTCCATAGTGCCTAACACATAGTGGGGGGGTCAATAAAAGCTTTTTAAATGCCAAAAAGCTTCCTGTGCAACAATTATACTAATGGTCTAAGAGAAACTTTTACTCAAATTCACCTTAACTTCCACTTTCTTTAGATTATGAAGTGAAAATACAAAAGATCTTGCAGAAAGAAGTAAATGAGTTCATGTTAAAGCTTTGCACACAGACCCAGATTTCAACAGGTGAAAAGATATTTTTAATACAAATGCTCATCATTACTTACTGATATCTCAGTTGTATATAGGATGAGACACCATGAATTCAAGGGAAGAGTTCTTTATAAATCTAAAAAATAAAGAAAAGAGAGTCTGATGAATGTGGTATAACAGATTTACCTGTTTTTAATTATGGTGTTTAACTTCTATGTCTTGCCCTAAGATGAACACCATGAGCAGCGGCAAGTAGTATAAAAAATGGTCCTTTTTAAAAAAAGAAACTTGTTGTAATTTTAGGAAGCTAAAGCTTACATAAAACAGAGCTAATAAAAGGATAATAAAAGGCAAAAATAAAAATGTACCAAATTGGTCATAATCACAAGCTAAAATATGCAGTCTAGGAAATAAGATTTTAAAAACCGACATTAGCTTATGTTATGGAGAATCATAAAAGAGGTGGGATCTTAAATTACTTGTTAAGGATTAGGAGGACCTGAGTAGAGAGAGACAAAAAGAAAAGGTATTCAAAACAGGGGAATAACATGATCAAAGGCACATAAGAACTGAGTTTTAGTGGAAAAACCAGCCAGGCACACTTTCACATAAGGAAAAAATGAAAGAAAAGGCCTAATGAATAGAAAAGGGCCAGATAATGGAAGGTTTTGGACTCTGGACCTAGTTCTTCCAGCAACAGAGAAACATTTTAAGATCTATTACGAAGTTAAGATGACATAATACAGGAAATTCTGTATTTCAGGAAAATTACCTGGTGGGTATGATTGATAAGATACAGAAAGCAAAGAGATAAAAAGAAGAGTATTTAGCAGACCACTTCCTCCTTCCAACTTTGCTGGTTCTATTTTGAGACTAAATTCCTTTAGCCTCAAATGTACTTTATAATTCTATGACATGAATTCATTAGTCCTTATCTAACCAAGGCTTGGAACTCCACATTTGATTCCTTCCATTACTTCTTCTTGAATAGTCTGTTACCAACTCCTGATTCTTTTGCCCTCAAAATGCCTCACCTGTGTGTCATCCCCTTTCCCTTCCTATCACCAGTACCTTAAAGCAGAGCCTCATCGCCTTATATTTGGGTTTCTCTGTTTCTCTCCCTCCAGCCTTTTCTCCCTTCATCTCAACCTAAATATGACTGTCACACTAATCTTCAGAAACACCCCTCCTCGTACTAACCCTTGCTCAGAAACCTCTGAAAGCTTCTCACTGCTTGAAAAAACAAAAACCTTAATGCCTTAATGGCAATAGAGGGCACCAGCAAGCTGCTGACATCCCTGCTCACCACTGTCTCAAGGCCCAGCTCAAATTGCACCTCCAAACGAATTCCTTTATCATTAGTCTAGACTACATCAGCTCTGCCCAACAAAAATATAACGCAAGCCAGATGTAATTAAAATTTTTTTCATAGCCACATTAAAAAGTTTGACAGGTGAAATTAATTTTAATATAGTTTATTGAGCCCAACATATTCAAAATATTATCATTTCAGTATGCAGCCATTATTAATTATTGAGATATTTTACTTTGTTTTTCATACCAAGTCTTTGAAATCCAGTGTGTATTTTGTATTTACAGCACATCTCAATTCAATCTAACCACAATGTCAAGGGCTCAACAGCTACATGCAGCTTATGGCTACTGTAATAGCACAAATCTAGACTCTAAAATCAATGCTTTGTACCGTACAGCATTGTGCTCAGCCACTCCTTAAGGTGCATGTTGGCATCATTCTATTTTTATGTACATATCTTAGGCTTCATTTTAATGGAATCACCAACCATTTAGTCTCCTGGACCAAAAACCCTGGAATCACCCTCCCTCCACCAAACTGCTGCCACCCCGTTGAATCCTATTTGACATTTCAGAAAGGTCTCTTTCGCATCCTTCACTATCCTATTTCAACTGAGGCAATCATTACCTTACCTCAGTGACTACAATTTCCTCTTATCTAGTTTTCCTGTTCCAAGTTGATCCTCCATACAGCTGTCAGAGACCACCCTAAAAAAAACAAATAAACTCATGCCCTTTCCTTGTGCAAAGTATGCACCTCCTAATAAATAAAATCTTAACTCCTTAGCTAGAAATCAAGGTCCTTCACAAGCTGCTCTCAATCTCCCTGTTCCTTCACCAACCACCCTTGCACTGCACGCTCAAGCACATTTATCTTCCCACTCTCCCTCAGTATGCCAAAACCGCCCAAGTCTCTGCATCCAGGAATGACGTTCTCCTGAGCCTTGTAAATTCCTTCTGACCCTTCAAGTCCCAGCTGAAATAGTTATACCTTTATGAAGCTTTTTTGGTGGTCTCAGGTTTTCTTTTTTTTCACCTAGCACAAACGGGGAACCAAGAATATTTGTTGAATGGATGCTCAATGTATAGGCGATGAGCAAAAGCGATCATCTTTATATCGCCAAATTCAAGCACAGCACTCAAAGCGACATACATGTGTGCTTAAAGAATGAACCCGAACGATCATCAATTCCTTCCTGACGAATACTACTTCATCTCAATTACCTCTCACAGTTACTTGCGAGAGAAATGATGACCTTGCATGTTGGTGACAGCTAAAGGGAACTAGGCAAAATCCAAAGGAAAACGAATCTGGGTTGGCCCCCGAGCTCACGGAGTCCAAAAAGTCTCTTCCTGGTCAGTTCGGGAAGAAAATTGGTTTCCTAAAAAAAATAAAAATCACAGGGGTTATAAGATAAAAAATTAGGGGATGGGCAATTGATAACTCATGTTCGGCTGGTGACAGGAGGCCAGACTTGACGGGTTAAGGCTAGCCTGATCTGTTTACTTAAGAGCAAGTAAAACAGTGATGGAAGCGCTCGGGGGCAAAGGGAGCCTGGAGGGCTGGAGGGCTGGAGGGCTGGGGAGCTGGGAAGAGCGGGAGGAGCAGAAGGCCGAGACCGTTTTAATAAAGCACAGTAACATCTTATAAAGGTCCCTGGAATCGACTAACTAAAAAAGAACGCCTACTTTGTGCCCAGTGCCTAGCAGCCTCGTGGTCTCTGAACCCGAGACCACGGAAGACTCCGAGCGAGGAGGCTAAAAACACGGCAACCACGAGGGCCAAAGGCGCCAAAGCCGGCGTCGGATTAACTCCTCCAGCGCCGACACGGAAAGGTCACCGGGAAACAGCAAAAAAGAGGGAAGGAGAACACACGAGTGAATCGTACGGATTGCCACAAAGACCGGGAGCTTTAGACCCACGAAAAAATCACTTCTCTGTCCCTCGATGAGCACTTCTGCCACGCCGGGCCAGGGCAGTCGCCACCGAAACCCCAGGAAAATGTCCCCAGCGCAGACCCGGACGAGGTGGAGCCAGGGTCTCCCTGAGGGCCGAGGACGCCCCCTCCCCCATCCAGAGGCTCACTCCTTCCCTCCGCCCCCACTTGCCTCGTCAGTCCTCCCCCAACGCCGTCCACTGCCCTTCCCAACCCCTAGTCGAATCCAGGTTCAAAAGCGAGAAAAGCTGATACTCGCTCAGCACCACCCGTGACCACCAGCCAGCAGAAGCCCCGCGATGGCGGCCGCCATTTTGAAACTGGAGGCGAGCCTCTGAGGCGGGGAAAGCCCAGGGCGATACCATGTTCCGGGGGGGTGGGGACGAAGCTGTGGGAAGGAGATGGCGCTTACGATACCAAGTCTCGTCACCTTGCGCCGAAGTCTTATTTTTAAATAATTTATAATGCGTGAAATCTAAAATAAGTACGAGAGGAGTCCAACGTCTCAAGGAAGAAGATATATGGTTTCCCAGCGCCACCCCTCTCTTTGAGCAGGCGTGGCGAATGGGAGGTCCCAAGGCCGCAGCTTCCGCCGGCGCTGGTGGCTGGGCTCGTCGCTGCCCTTGGTCGTGGGGTCGTTTTTGGCACCAAGGGCGCAGGTGGGTCCGGGGTGCAGGATGGCCCGAGACGCTGCGGGTCCCCGTTGTGCAGACGGGGAGGGTCCACCTCTAGGGAAGCCCTTGGTGGCGGTGCTTGTAGGCGAGGGGTGGTCCGAACCTTTCCGGGGCTTGCGAGCTGTGGAGACGGGAAAGGGAAATAGGGCTTTCTTCCCAGAGAAAGCTGGGCTCACGTTTCGCACCAGACGGCTTTTGGAAAGGGGAGTGGGAGGTTGTCGTTATTGGAAAACGTCCTTAGGGGTCATCCGGTGACTGTCCGTGGCCGGACCGGAGAGAAGACAGGCCGGGATCACGTTCCTAGACTGGAGGGAAGGCGCGAGCATCACAGATTCGTCCCAAGTTTTCAGCGTTCTGTCTCCTCGTTGTTCAGGATTGGAAACTAACATCGTTCTCTGCCAAATCGTAAACCCTCTTGAGCTGACCATTCTGCACAAGAAAATCCCTTTTTAAAAACGTAATCTATAATTTGCGCTAGGTTAGTAAGACACGGTTCCAGACCTCAAGGAGTTCAGTTTCTCCGTGCATCCAGCACTGCTTTTCATAGATTATATGTATTGTCTAAAAAAAAAAAAGTCGATATAAAATGCTGTAGGGACCAATTAGAGATTAGGTCTTAATTTTTGAAATATCTATTCATCTACGTTTTACAACATGAATTGACTTATAAAAATACACACCGGATATAGTTTTTTGTTTTGTTTTGTTTTTAGAAGTTAGGTGGGGGAAATTGGTTGAAGAAAAAGTAATGTTAGGAAAAATAAGATAACACCGAGTGAGGTCAGTCTAAATGTTTACCTCTATAGTTACCCTAACAGACAATAAAACACAAATAGCTTGAACCAAAAAGCCAGACTGCCTGAGTGTCAATACTGGCTCTGCCACTTACGGCATCTGTGATCTTAGGCAAGTCCATTGCCCCTGGATTTCCTCATCTGAAAAAAATATGCCTACTAAATTGGGGACATTGGTGAATACACGGCATAGTATTGTGAAAATTACACGAGTTAGTGATTATGAAAAGCAGTAAGAACTGTACCTGACAGTGCTATAAGAGCTCTTTTTAGAGCCACACGAAAAATTTTAAACATTGGTAGCAAAGGACGGGTGATCAGTTATATGATTCCATGAGTATATAAGATAAAAACTAATTGGTTTTTCTTAGAAATACTTAGTTCTTAGTTTTTCTTAGCAATCCCAGTTCTGAAGTAAAAGAAGGATTTTTCATGAGTCTTACAAAGAAGACACTAATGGAGCACCTGGGTGGCTCAGTTGGTTAAGCATCTGACTCTTGATTGTGGCTCAGGTCATGATCTCAGGGTCATGAGGTGGTGCCCCACGTCTGTGCTGGGCATGGAGCCTGCTTAAGACTCTCTCCCTTTGCTCCCTGCTCCCTCAAAAAAAAAAAGACACTAATATGTACAGTGGCCTCATGGGCACCCATGTGGATGTCACTGTTCATCCACACTTTGGCTTGTTTCACTGGAGCCTGTCCCAGGACCTCACTGCCCTTTGCCCATCAGATAAAGTGCCCTATGGTCTTGGAATCATGACCAGAGCCTGTCTATACTCTCCCTCCTACCCATTCTCCAAGAAATCGTTCTAGCTCATTTCTTGGGTCCATAAATCTTTGTCCTCCCCAGTCATTCACTCACAGTGAAATTTCAGCTCTGTACTTAATACCTGTTTAGGTTAAGCCGTTTTCTAGTCTATAAAATGAGGATAATAATAGTTATTTCATGTTATTTATAGGATTATATGATGGCTCTGGTACCTAGTAGTCATTCTATAAAAGTAAATTCCCTTCTGTCCTTATTTTTTGTAAAATCTTTGAATTGATACTGAGATCTACCATGATGTTGTTGAATGCAGTTTTTTAAAATTTCATTTCCTTTCAAAGATTAGTTTTCAGCTTTGTGCACTAGCAGTATTGTAGCTAATGGGGTTTATGTGAGTCACAATTACTGCTAATTGAAAAATTAGTTTTCAGTAATGATAGCTTAACTAAAGAATTCTGCTTTTGGCATAATAGTGTAATTATTATTATAGAGCCTCATAAGAGGCTCTAAAAATATTTTACACGTGTGTAAAAGTTTTAAATTAATAGTAGGAGGGTGCAAATATTCAGCTTTTGCAGGTATAATTTTTTTTATACTCTCCATTTCTCTGTGCTATACCACATCGGATCACTAGTAGAGCTAGAAAAAAAGTTAATAAATTGATTTTAGTGCAGTGCAATTTTTATACTAATCATTGTCACCTGTATGATTGTCACCGAGTAGATTTTAAGTTGTATACTACATTCTGATGCCAAGCAAATTTGAAGAGGCTTACTATGCTTTTAACATCTATCTCCTATGTTCAGGGCTATCTTTCTGTTTCAGATGCAATTTTTTAAGATATTGCAAAGGCAGTTATATTTCTGAGCATTTTTTTTTCTCCCTAGCATTCAGGATGAACGTAATTCAGATTGTTCGTGACCACTGGGTACATATACTTGTGCCTATGGGATTTGTCTTTGGATATTATTTAGACAGAAAGAATGATGAAAAGCTGACTGCCTTCCGGAACAAGAGTTTGTTGTTTAAAAGGTTAGTTTGTACGCTTCTTTTAGACGAACAATTAATAAGCTCTTGGAAATAATTTTTTAATATAATATGTGCCAAAAATAAACAGAAGGGGCGAGTTCTCCCCTCCAGGACTCATATTTATTACATTATTTTGTAGCATTAGTTACTATTTAATCCTTTTACAAAACTCTATGATTACCTTTGGACTGCGAACAAGTCTTCAGTTTATGAACAGGCTATTTCAAATGTTTGAATTTTTTTTTTTTTGGCATTCAGAGTGCACTGTAATTTAGAAACAAAGTTTTAAACCAGCTCACCAAAGCCTTTAATAAAGCTTTCATATATTATCATATATTATCTTACTTAAGCCAGAATGTAGCTGAAGTCTATGGTACTAATGGTGGCTTGGTGCCCTATTCGCAGCAACACTGCTTGAGAGCTTTAGACGTGGTGGCTGAGTGATCAGAAGGCAGCTGGCAGCTGCCTGGTCCCACATTGTGTCTCTGGAGATGGCTCTTTTGGCAGCAGAATGAGTTAACAAGACAGGGTGTCTGCCACTGGGTATACAGCTAGGTGGGAAGAATCTCAAGGGACCAGAGGCTTGAGCAGCATTTACAATTGGTGTGGAGAGGAGGTTTACAGTTAAGGATTCCAAGAAAGAGAAAATGAATTAGAAAAGGTTTAGAAAACCTCAAATGAACTCATTGAGAGGATAATAGCTTTCATACAGACTAAGAAATTGCAGTTCCTTAATCTGGAAAAATGAAATCGAAGGGATGGTAAAAGCTTAAAATCATGAGAGAATAGAATGAGTATGTTGAGTCTACATAAAAATTTTAATGGGTCAATTTAATAGAATATAAAATATTGAATTCCTACTCCTCTGACTCTTTACCCCCCATAAAAGTTTAATTTATACTTTTCCCTTTCCTTCCTTTTTAATTTCCACACAGGGAATTGAGACCCAATGAAGAAGTCACCTGGAAGTAAAGGCCGTGACTGAATTACAGAATGTTCACATTTTAAAAATTAGGAGAGAAATAAAAACACATTCATTATTTAATTTGAAGTGTGAGTCCTTTTATGCTGAAGCAGTCCAAAATTTAAGTAATAGGCACACTTAGCTTAAAAATACATAATTATTGAGTATTTGACTGTGTACATTGATATTAAATTTACAATTAGTGTTTCATTTTCTTTTCCTCATTTTAGACCATAGTACTATTAAATCATATAGCCAGTTTTTTCCTCAGATATTTTCAGAATTTTTTTTCCAAACTGTGTGCTTTAGAAGGATGATACTAGCAGAAAATTTTAGTGACCCTGAGTTTGGCAGAGATCTCTTAAATGCAACACATAAAGCATAAACTAGTTTTAAAATTTTTTGCTCTTCGAAAGACACTTGTGAAAACGAAATGCAGCCATAAACTGGGAGAAAGCATTTGCAAAATGTAATACACAGCAAAGAACTTATATCTAGAATATGTAAAGAACCCTTCTAGCTTAATAAGACAACCCAGTTTTTAAAAATTATTCATTAACTTAAGTAATCTCTACACCCAACATGGGGCTCAAACTCACAACCCTGAGTTCAATAGTCAAGTGTTCTTCCAACTGAGCCAATCAGGTGCCCCAACCCAATTTCTTAAATGAGCAAAAGAGTTTTTTTTTTTTTAAAGATTTTATTTATCAGAGAGAGAGAGAGAACACAAGCAGGGGCAGTGTGAAACAGAGAAGCAAGCTCTCTCCCTGCTCTCCCAATGCAGAGCAGGCCTGATCCTAGGACCTGGGCATCATGACCTGAGCCAAAAGCTAACTGACTGAGCCACCCAGGTACCCCTGAGCAAAACATTTTAACAGACACTTCACAAAAAAAGATAGGATGGTAACTAAAGCATATGAAAACACTCCCAACATCAGTAGTCATTAGGGAAAGGCAAATATAAGCCACAATGAGATACCAGTACACACCTATTAGAATAGTTAAAATCAAAAGACTGTTCCTATTCCCGGTGTTGGCAAGGGTGCAGAGCAACTGGACCTCACACTGCTGGCAAGAATGTAAAATGTAGCTGCCAGGAGTTGTACCACTTTGGAAATCAGTTTAGCGGTTTCAAATGAAAAGAACACCTCCTGTACAACCCAGCCATTCCACTATGAGGTATTCAGCCAAGATGAAGGAAAGCGTACGCTCACACAAAGACTTCTATGAATGTTCATTGCAGCTTTATTTGTAATAGCCAAAAATGAGAGCTAACCCAAATGTACATCAACAAATAGATAAATTGTTAAATCCTTATGATAGAATACTACTCAGCATTAAAAAAGGAATGATCTATTGCTATGACATTGATGAATGTCAAATTAATTATACTGGATGAAAGAAGCCAGACAGAAAGCACACACTTTATGGTTCCATTTATATAAAATGTTAGACACTGTAAACTATAGTAACAAAGCGGACTAGTGGTTGCCTGGAGGAGGAAGGTCCAGAAAGGGGTTAGAAGTAAGAATTACAAGGTGGAGGGCACCTGGGTGGCTCAGATGGCTAATCAGCTGCCTTCGGCTCAGGTTATGATCCCAGAGTCTTGGGGTCAGGCTCCCTGCTCAGTGGGGAGTCTGCTTCTCCCTCTGCCTCTCACCCCACTCGCTCTCAATAAGTAATAAATTTTTTTAAAATCTTAAAAGAATTACAAAGGGGCACAAGGACTCTTTAGAGTATAGGTTGTTCATTTTCTTGCTTGCAATGGTTCCATGTATGCATACATGTTATCTGTTGTATTCAACTACCTCTTCTCAAAACATTTTGTTTTATGTAATACCGAATTTAGGAGAAGTAAAATTACAATAAAATGATACCCCCTAATTATTACTGATAGGGTATTTTCCAATATAATTAAAAATCTCAGTATGAAATCACCCTGGATTAGGGTAGGATCTAAATCCAATCATTGATACTTATAAGAGGAGAGGACAGAGACACAGAAGGAAAAAGTCCACATGAAAACCAAAGCCAAGGTTGGAGTTCTGCAACCACAAACCAGCTAATGCCAGGGGCCTCTAGAAGCTGGAAGAAGTGAGGAAAGGATTCTCCCTGTCACCATGGAGCATGACCCTACTAACACCTTGGTTTCAGACTTGTGACCTCAAGATCAGTGAGAATAAATTTCTGTTTTTAGCTACCAAGTTTGTGATGATTTGGTGCAGCAGCCGTAGCAAATGAATACAAGCACATTTTTTTTCTTATTTATTTATTTATTTATTTATT
>CM052896.1:116791412-116814636 GCA_028534135.1 Potos flavus | reverse complement strand
CAGTTAGGCCACAGTTTCTTAAGAACATGCATGGACTGTTTCCCCAATACAGAAATGTGGACCGTGCAACCTGGGGCATTCAGTAAGGGGTAACTAGGTAACCTTGAGCACCGGGTCCTCACTGGTACTCTCCATTTCCTTACCTCCCACTGCCCATTCTGTTCCTCTGAGCCTGCACTCACTGATGTCCCCAGTGGTCTCCATAGCAACACAATTTAGTGGACTCTTGTAAGTCCTTATGTTGCTGGACCTCTTGGCAGCAACTGACACTGACTCTTGAAACATTCCTTTCTCAGACCTTTGATAATGTCACACTCTCCTGCTTTTCCTCCCTTCTCCTTAGCTATTCCTTCTCTACCCTCAAGGTTCTACTCTAAATTCTCTTTTCAATCTCTTCCTTTTCCCCTAGATGATTTTATACACTACTGTGAATAACTCCCCATTCTACAGCAAAACCAAGCCCCTGAATCCAGACCATTTATAAAGAAAGGAAGGAAGGAAGGAAGAAAAGAAAAGAAAAGAGAAAAGAAAAAGGATAACTCCCACTCATTGTCTTACATATCATAGGTATTCCCCAAACCTTGCCCCTTCCTCCAGCATTCCCTATCTCACTATTCCTGCCATAGTGGCTGCCTAGGGCAGAAACCCAGACATCATCCCTAACATTTCTGTGTCCCTCAGTCTCCACTCTCACCAAGTTCTGTTGAGTCTCCCCACTTTCGAATCATCTCTCAAAATGGTCTCCTCTCCACTGCAGGTCATTACTCTAGCCCAAACAACATCATTTCTCCCAAGATTCCTTCCACAGCATCAGCTCTTTTCTGCAGCTAGAGTGATGTTTATAAATGCAAATCTGAGCAGATATCTCTTCTTTAAAAATTTTTTATAACTCCCCACCTGATTTTAAAAAGCATAACTTCCTTAACCTAATTTCAAGATGCAAAATCTACTTCTTTCCTACTCCTTCAGGTTCATCAAACCCCTGTCCCCACTTTACTGGACTTTTCAGTTCCCCCAACTCATGCTTCCTTTTTAGGGTCAAAACGCAGATACTTAGTAACAAGGTGTCTGGATTTGGACCCCAGCAAGGGCAACTCACTAGCTGACCTTGGAGTCGGTTCTGTTCTTAAACCCCTTGTGCATCAGTGTCCTCGTGTAAAACAGGGATCATAACAACACCTACGTCAAAGATTATTGTATTAAATTCGTTAATATATGCAAAGTAGTTCAAAAAGAATGCCTACCCTACAGTAAACTCTCTATAAATATTAATTATATTTTTACACAAGCACTAGGTGTCAGGGGATGCAATGATGTCCTTAATCAGGCTTTCAGTGGGGGTTGAGGAGAAAGATATCAAATAATTTTACGCAGTATGATAAGCAGAAAGTACAAAGTGGAAAACATAAAAGAACATAGAACCCAGGAGTTCCTCATCCAGACCCCTTAATATTAAGCCTAAAAATCCATAGCAATGGGTGGGAAGCAGAGAAGTTCCTCCAGACCGTAGGTGGCGCTGCAACACCCCAAGCCGGCCAGATTAAGGGATATGGGAGGACGCGCTGCAAAGGTCACGTGTGCTCGCATTTACCGCCCCGGCGTTCACTCGCTCTTCGTTTCACGTGATTCATATCCTCGGGGATGATTGGTCTGTACGAGGCACGTGGGCAAGGGCGGCTCGAGGAGGGGCGGGGTGGGAGGAGGGGTGGGGCCGAGGGGCGGGGCTGGAGGGGGGTGGTTCGGCGCGGGGGCCGTTGGCTCCAGACAAATAAACATGGAGTCCATCTTCCACGAGAAAGTGAGTATCCGCGTTCGGTGGGGAGCTTGGCTGCGGTGCGGTGGCTGCGGTGGGGCGCGGTACCTTCTCCTCTCGGAGTGCTGGCGGGGGCCCGCGTCGCCCCCATCCCAGTCTCTCCGGGCGGAGGAGCTTCCCAGGGAGGGGAGCTTCACCGACGCCCCCACCGCACCCTGTGCCCCAGAGGCCGGTGCCCGAGGAGTCCCGGGCCGGGAGCGCCGGGGAACTGGGAGGGAATGAAGCAGGGCCGGGGGCGCCATGGGGCACGGGAGAGGGGTGGCACCGAATGGGTTAGCTTCTGCGCTTCCCCTCCACTTTCCGTGGGATTCGTTCTCCAGTCCCTTCTCCGCTCTCTCTAGGTTTCTAGCTAGTCACCTCTTGGACAAGTCCCTCGACCCTTCCCAACTCCACCCTACTTCCCCAGTCCTGCTCCTGGCAGAATTAACTTTTCCTTCTCTGGGCTCCTCAATTCTATGTTGGAACCTCCCATACACTTAGATCTCTGGGGTCGTGTTCTTGTCCTCCTGCACTAGGACCGGGAGCCTCCCGAGGGCGGGGCCCTTGGCTCGTCCCATGTAGGGCCTGACACTTAGGGAAGTGAGGTAGGAAATTCTCCGCGCCCCTAAATAGGGAAGTCGTCACAAGAGTTTTTGTTACGGGATGTTTAGGTTTCGTTTCTTTTGGTAGTTGCATCTTTCCTGATCAGGAGGCCGGCTCTCTTATTAGGTATTAGGGGTGGACTGGAATAATTGTGTTGTGGTCCGCCTAGTGTTTATCTTTTATTCTTGGATGACCACGGACTTGAAGATGTTGTTTGTGGCATGTGGAGAAACTCGTCTTTTCTCACATAGAGTAAACAAGCTATTTGGGTGTGAGTGAAACCTTCCTCAGGACAACTTTGGCACATAATATGTTGTTTCATAATAGTTTCATGTTTGGAGAGCGTTGCTGGTGAGGCTATTATATAGTAGAAGCAAAGGGGTTTTGTTTTGTTAAATACTTGTAAATTATCATTTATCCATTTTAAAAAGTCACACAATTCAGAGGCATCAGAGACAAACGAGGCACAGTATAAATCTAAACAAATTGTTAAGTAGAATGCTTTTCTTTGTAGAAAACATTTTAGCACTGGAATGCTAAACAATTTAGCATTTTGGCACTGGAGTAGACCAGTTTTTATGTGTGGGGAAGGACTCAGTGGTATAGCGATCACTAATCTTTTGACTTGATTGATACGATTTATGAATCTTGCACAAGAGAAATTTAGTTGCTTGGTTAAGGAGACTGGATGAAGAGAACCCTACATGTACATATTTTTATTACTAATTTTCAAAAGCTTTAGTGTAGGACCAGATGTTTCAAATGGAAGACTTTAAACATTTCCACACCACCTCTTGAGATTCATATGTTTTTACAAATATTGATTGGCGAGTATGGGGCACTATTTGGATAGATTTCAGTGAAGGTAACAAGGACTGAACCACCAGATCAAAAGAAGCTGGGTGCTAGCCTCATAAAGGTGTATTTTCCTGAAAGAACTCACTGTCCAGGGATGCCTGGGTGGCTCAGTCAGTTGAGCATCTGCCTTTGGCTCAGGTCATGATCCTGGGGTCCTGGGATCCAGTCCCTCGTCAGGCTCCTTGCTCAGCCAGGATTCTACTTCTCCTTCTGCCTGCAACTCCCCCTGCTTGTGCGATCCCTCTTTGACAAATAAATAAAATCTTTAAAAAAAAAAAGTCACTATCAGCATCTGTGTAGGCTTAAAGATATTTAAATAGTACAATTTACCTTTATCATCAACTTAAACGTACTTAATAGATGAGGCTGGTAAAGTTTTGGGGGCATATTTCAAGAATGGAAAGCACCCGTAACTGTAGGGCCCATTGTTAATCTTGTACACAGTCCCTTCTGGGAATGTTTTAGCTTAATCTGCTGCTTTCAAGCACACTCCCTACCCCTCTGCCACACACATTTAACCTTTGCTGGAGCCGGAGAACCAGCTTTGGCTCTAACGAAGCTGCGTATGTAGAGATACCTGCCTACAACAGGCCTTGCAACTATTTCCTCTTGGGATGTTGGTTTCTCCATTTTCAGAGTTATCGTTTTGAGTGTCCTTTTATTTTTTTTTTTTAAGATTTTATTTATTTATTTGACAGAGAGATCACAAGTAGGCAGAGAGAGGCAGGCAGAGAGAGGGGGAAGCAGGCTCTCCGCTGAGCAGAGAGCCCGATGCGGGGCTCGATCCCAGGACCCTGAGATCATGACCTGAGCTGAAGGCAGAGACTTTAACCCACTGAGCCACTCAGGCGCTCCTTTTTTTTTTTTTTTTTTAAAGATTTTATTTATTTTTGAGTGTCCTTTTTTAAGATAGAATCTAAGCTTAACAGTTATTTGGTGATCTGTCCCTGGTGCCTAAGATAGTGCGTGGCACATAGTAATTACTTAATAAATATTTGACTGAATGGAGAATTTCTTGAGCTTCTAAGATGTCTATGGTGATATTTATCTAAAGTAAATAATTTCTTTGTAGATATTTTAGGCTTTTCAGGTTTTCTATGGTATCTCACATATTCTCGTGTTATGTGTGTATGGGTGTGTTACCCAACCATCTAAGATGATAAAACCCAGAGCACTTGGGTAAATCAGTCAATTGAGTAGCTGGCTCTTGGTTTTAGCTCAGGTCATGATCTCAGGGATTGTGTGGTCCAGTCCTGCGTGGGGCTCCATACTAAGCACGGAGTCTGCTTCAGATTCTTTCTCCCTCTCCCCCCACCTCTCCTCCCTGCTTAAATGCGCGCATGCTCTCTCTCTCTAAAATAAATAAAAACATCTTTAAAAAATAAAAATTAAAAAAATAAAATCATAAAAACCATTCTTAGCTACTGGAGCAGGTTGTATTTGGCTGCAGGCTAGAGTTTGCCAACCCCTAACTTAAATCCTAATACTAATACTAAATACTAAATACTAAATACTAATACTAATGGCCACTAACTGCTGGGTGTTTTGGTTTTTGTTTTGGTTTTGGTTCTGGTGTCTGCTGTCATTTTGGTTACTATTTCTGTTGCTGCCTGCTCTTGGTACAGTCACTGTGCCATCTCAGTTGGTACTTTTAATGTAATGTGAACTGAGAATAATAATCAAACTTGTTGGGATTGTGTTTAAAATTAATGAAAATACTTAAAAGATGCTGAGCTTTGACTATGATATTCATTTTGCCCTTTGGTGATTGTTGGTTCATAATTGTATTTAGGATAGTTGAGGTTTGGGAATAACCAAATTCCAAATGAGTGGTTTGAGGAAGTAATAACATCACAGACTTGAAACTTCTGCCTAAGTTTGAATCCCAGCTCTGCCATTTACTACCCATATGATCTTGGGCAAGTTACTTACTGTGTCTCTCTGCTCCAGTTTCCTCCTCTCTGGTGCGAGGATAATAAAGTATCTATCTCGGTTATAAGCACTTGGTAAGCTTCTTGGCCAGCAATATAGACATACTGGCTGTTGTTATTATGCAGATGCGTGTGTTCGCTGAACCTAATAGGGGGTAAGACCTTATCATCCCTGAGATGAGATGAAGATCTGCTAGGTTGATTGTGTGGCCCTTTAGGTTAGGCCATTTCTGAGCACACACGCTTAGGTTTATGCCTGGTTTCTATTGTAATCTGTTGTAATCAGTAGTATCTCGGGGATTGAGCCCTGCATGGGGCTCCCTGCTCGGCGGGGAGTCTGCTTTTCCCTCTTCCTCTGCCCTGTGCTTTCTCTCTCTCTCTCTCTAAAATAAATAAAATCTTAAAAATAAAATAAAATGTCTTAGTTTGTTTATCCTCTGATCCAACACAGTAAGTCCGGGCCTGAAATCATGGAATTTCAGTACCACTGAATTTTGACTATGGCACAGATAAACTTCTATCCAACTTTGGTTAAAGCTCCATGAGAAAGAGGCGAGTGGGGATAAGTTGGGCACAGGGATGCATAATCTTAGGTGGCGCCATTGTGCAATTTTTTTTTGGTTCATATAGAATTTGATTCATCTTGTGACTTTAAAAAATGATTTTAAATTTGGACAGAACAGTTCTTTTCTTCCATTAAATCATATTAGAAGTACAGAACTTGATGTTTCCTATAGCAGTGCAGTTTTACTTAGACAAGGTTTGATATTAAATGCTTATTTTTTTTTGTATTTCAAAGCTTTTTTATAGAGCCTTTCTTCAAAGTTTTTTATAGAGAGAATTTTTAAACTAATAGTTGGATTCACAATTTCTTTTTTGTTGTTGTTGAAGATTTTATTTATTTATTTGACAGAGAGAGATCACAAGCAGGCAGAGAGGCAGGCAGAGAGAGAGGGGGAAGCGGCTCTTTGCTGAGCAGAGAGCCCAATGCTGGGCTTGATCCCAAGACCCTGAGATCGTGACCTGAGCCGAAGGCAGAGGCTTTAACCCACTGAGCCACCCAGGTGCCCTGGATTCACAATTCCAATGTATGTATTAAATGTGATGAACGTCGTTTGAGAGTACCAAGCTGAGGCATGTAGCCTGACAACCGGACAGAAAATTTGCATTAGAACTGTTTCCAGAAAATCCAGTGTCTGGTCACCATAGTAGGTAGCTCTTGATATGTGAAATAGCTGTACCTTAGCAGAGGTCTTTTTGTTGTTACTTGAATTTTTTTAAGTGTAACAAAAACATGTTAGGGGCACACAGATCATGGGAGTACAGCTCAGTGAGGTCTCACCAAGTAAATACACATAAATAATGTAAATAATTCTTAGATCAGGTAAAGAACATTTACCTGCATTCTATAAGCTCCCCTTAGGCTGTCTTCTAGATGCTCTCCCTCCGCCCCACCTTCACCCCTACGAGAGTATTCACTATCCTGGATTCTAACATCATAGATGAGTTTTGCCTGTTTTTGAGCTTTTGTAAATAGAATCATGTGTGTACTCTTTTGAGTCTGCTTTTTTTTTTTTTTAAGATTTTATTTAGAGAAAGTGTGAGCAGGGGGAGGGACAGAGGGAGAGGGAGAGAGAATCTAAAGCAGACTGTGCTGAGCATGGAGCCCAATGCACGGCTCAATCCCATGACCCTAAGATCAGACCTGAGCTGAAGTCAAGAATGGGATGCTTAACCAACTGAACTACCCAGGTGCCCCTCAAATCTGTCTTCTTTAACTTTGATTCATCCATCTTGTCGCAGATAGTTGTAGTTAATTCATTCTCATTGTCATATAGTATTCTCTTGTGAATATAACATAGTTTACCCATTCTACGGTGATGGCATCTGGGTGGTTTGGGTTGGGAACGTTACGAATAGTGCCTCTATGAACATTTTTATAGATGTCTTTCGATGAATGTGTGTTTACATTTCTGTTGTTGGCATTATGCGCCTAGTAGTGGAATTGCTAGATCAGAGGGTTGGTGTATGTTAAGCTTTAGTAGATACTCCAAATAATTTTCCAGAGTGGGTGTACAATTTACATGTCCACCAGTAGTATACAACAGTTTTAATGTTTCTAATCTCCAACATTTTAGCCATTTTGGAGCGTGCATATTAGTAATATTGTGGTTTTACTATATCATTCCCTGATGGTTAATGAAATGGAACATCTTTTTGTGTTTTTTAGCCATTTGGCTATCTTCTTGTGAATACTTACTTGTCTTGCCCATCTTTCAATAGAATATTAGTAGGATGTCTGTGTATCCCTTTAGTTCATATTGGATTGTTCAAAAGGAGTTGCTTTCTGGCAGTAGGAATACAGTGGAAGGAAAAAAAGGTAGAGACAAGTTCTCTCTCACTATGTGGCTGTGACTTGAAGGAGAGATTGTGTCTTCTACTTCAGGCTACTTTTTCTGTACCGAAATATGAAGATAAGCTTATCTCAGTCCCCTGTCTCACACTCAGACGGTTTCAATGCTCCCTTCCTGTTCCGTTGTATACATATACCCTGTATCATTTTCAGAAGCTGAATCTTGTTCCTAGAAAATTCATTCACCAGGGAAAATATGGGTCTTGCAAGGTGTTGCTCTTTGGAGTCACCATCTCTTGAGTAACATAGCTCGGAACAAATTGCACAAGATAAGACAGGCTGGGTTAAGGCATAGACTTTACTGGGGAAAAGGAGAACTAGAGGGCAGGGTTAGCAGGAGAAGAAAAGTGTTCTCATCTTCTGCCATCATCCGGCAGAGGGGTCTGTGTTCACAGGAAGCGATCTCATCCACCAGTCCATCTCCCTTCTTATAAGGCAGGCATGGGAAAGTGGCATTGTTGTGGGAGCAGGGTGATAGGCAGACTGCTCAGTGCCTGGCAGCTTGGATTTAGATTTGGGGTGCCAGTTGTGTGAGAGCCAGCTGCCCAGCACTGGAAAACCCTGGGCCCATGAGAAGTTGTACTCCCTCCACCCCCCACCATAGGAAGCCGGCGATCCCGATGATCCTATGGTTTTGTGAATGCAGCTTTCCTTGCTGGCTTGTCTGGAAATGAGCCCCAAGGGTGGTTTTTGGAAGTTTTGCTCATTGTACCGTACTACGTATACATTTTGTGCAGAGTTCCCCAAAGAGAACCTTGGCTCTGTTAGCCACAATCTTCATTAACGTCGAACAGGATCTTTCTTACCTCTGTCAATTCTTGAGATTCTTTTGCTCATTGATTTCAAATTCCTTGAATAAGGATTTATTTATTTATTTTTAAGATTTTAGTTATTTAGTTGACAGAGACACAGTGAGAGAGGGAACACAAGCGGGGGGGGGGGGTGGGAGAGGGAGAAGCAGGCTCCCAGTTGAGCAGGGAGCCCGATGCGGGGCTCCATCCCAGGACCCTGGGATCATGACCTGAGCCGAAGCCAGACGCTTAACGACTGACCCCTCCTTGAATAAGCATTCAGATTGAGTAGATTGTCGATAAAAGAATATAAATGTTCTAGAGCCTAAAATTCCCTTTCAGCATTTTTAATTTGCGTTGGAGCCTCCAAAGGTGCGTGTATTTTAGGTACCGAAAATGAGAGGTGCTAATGTTTTTTATAGAGTAGTTTCTAGTAAAGTATGAAATTTGGCATATCTGATAGAGAATGATAATTGTTTAATATAAATCATTCTTAAGTTTTTGATCATATAGCTAAATAAGTATAGTTTTATTAGTAGTAAGACAATGAAATAAGTGTTAACAAATGAAAACTCCTGCGTTTATGTTAATCATGCTTATCTAAAGCCAAAATGTTTCGGTTTGGCTGCATTAAGTTAATGATTAAATTCCTCTTTAGAGGAAGCTACTGTACAAATCTGTTTAACCAGGCACATTTGAATTTTTTCTTTTGGAAATATTAGCAAGAAGGCTCACTTTGTGCTCAACATTGCTTGAATAATTTACTGCAAGGAGAATATTTTAGCCCTGTGGAATTATCTTCAATTGCACATCAGCTAGATGAAGAAGAAAGGATGAGAATGGCAGAAGGAGGAGTTACTAGTGAAGACTATCGTACATTTTTACAGGTACTGATTTTAAACTCACTAAATCATGTTTGTTTTTTTTTAATGTGGGTACTGTTTAGAAAAGGATGCACCATTCTTCCTATGGGGCTCTGACTTGTTAATTATAACTCTGCTCTTGACTGTGTAAATGGGAACGCACAAGATGTTATTTTAAATATGCACACTAATGACAGTTTTTATCCTTCTCTCCCCACCCTCAACCCCCGCCTCAACTACCTATCCAAATTAAACAGCAGCCTTCTGGAAATATGGATGACAGTGGTTTTTTCTCTATTCAAGTAAGTAGTCACAAGCATGTACTAAGGGTTGTTTATGTCCCAGGCACTGTTCAAGCTGAGGATATGGTTGATATGAATATCTTTTCACAGCTTTTCATGGTCACTGTAATGATATGACCTTCAGAAATTCCTCCAATAAATAATGTCTAAGAGTATATGATTATTAAAAAAATAAAAGTGAGCTATAGAGCACAAGAAAAAAAACTGGGAAAAAAAGTGTAAGATTATACTCTAGAGTACTAGATTTTTATAGAGATAAACATGAAAATTAGAATTGTAGAACTTCATTTTATTTTATTTTATTTTTTTAAGTAGGCTCCAAGCTCAGCCTGAATCCCAGCATGAGGCTTGAACTCACAACCCTGAGATCAAGACCTGAGTTGAGATCAAGAGTCAGACGCTTAACCGACTGAGCTACCCAAGCGCCCCAGAACCTTCATTTTTAGAGTAGGGCTGTTTGAAAGGAGACTATTTAATTTACATCTGGATACTGATAACCATAATTCCAATAAGTTACAGTATTTCAAGCTTACTACTTTTGTAAATTTGAGAAAATGTAACACCTCGCTACCTTCCATTTAAATCCACCTACCAGGATTGATTCCTTTATTATGGTCTATGGCTTTTGCTTGTTTTCTTTTTTGAAACTTAACATCTCCCCTCGAATTCTGTGGGTGATTGTACATGTACTGGTGAGATCCTTTTATCTTTACTGTGGCTCTTTCATTCTGTTTCTGACCCCTGAGAGGTGTGTCCAGAGTTTTTTCAGAACCTCTCATGAGGAGCCTTTCTACACATACCTCTGTCGCACTCCCTTGCGCTGTCCTGCCGGACTCCTTGTGCTGCGGCCTTTCTGGCCAGCGCTCCAGGGTGGCCTGCAGCCCTCCGCTCCTGCCGCAGAGCTGGAGGAGGCCGGGGCAGGCCCAGCACCTGCCGTGCGTGCTGCTCTTGGTGAGCCCGCTCACGTGTGCCCACTGTGCTGCGTTCACTTTGTATCTGTGCACGTACCTGGTTCACTTCCTGCTTCGTT
Source organism: Potos flavus (assembly GCA_028534135.1). Taxonomy (NCBI): domain Eukaryota; kingdom Metazoa; phylum Chordata; class Mammalia; order Carnivora; family Procyonidae; genus Potos; species Potos flavus. Next base: position 116,804,053 of record CM052896.1, on the reverse strand, counting down.
GGCTGCCTTGGAGAGCAGAGAGTGAATTCTCAGAAATCCTTTTGTTTTCTCAGTTTGAAGTCATCAGGTGTGTTTTTTGTGGGGTTTTTCCCCCCACAAATTACAAACCCATGATAATAGAAGCTTAAATTCTGAAAGCTTCCGTAGAAATTCCCAGGAAAAACTCTTTTTAATAGACAGAATCTTTGTCACTACTGACACTCCAGATAGTGAGTTGAATATAACTTTTCTAAAGCAGGACTCGTAGCAGCCAAATTATCGCATGTGTATATTGGACTAGTTTTAAGAATAGTACCCACTGGGGACGCCTGGGTGGCTCAGTTGGTTAAGCGGCTGCCTTCGGCTCGGGTCTGATCCCAGGGTCCTGGGATCGAGTCCCACATCGGGCTCCTTGCTCGGCAGGGAGCCTGCTTCTCCCTCTGCCTCTGCCTGCCTCTCCACCTACTTGTGATCTCTCTCTCACTCTCTCTCTCTGACAAATAAATAAATAAAATCTTTTTAAAAAATAAAATAAAATAAAAAAAGAATAGTACCCACTGGATAGAATATACATCTGGATTTTTGAGGCAGTTTTATCTAGGAATTGTGTGCTTCTCTGGAACGTTCCAGAAACCTAGTATAAATAGCACTCCTTTAATGCCGTGTTTGTTCTTTTATGGATTTAGTGATGCATATATACACACGCACTTTTTTTAAAACCATAACCTTCTGGGGAAAATTATATATAAAATACAATTGTTTATGCACCTAACATGACTATACTACTTAAATTTGGAATTGATGGTTTAGCTCATGGAAAGTTGCTATTTTTTTTTAACAGGTTATAAGCAATGCCTTGAAAGTTTGGGGTTTAGAACTAATTCTCTTCAACAGTCCGGAGTATCAGAGGCTCAGGATCGATCCCATGTAAGATTTTATTTTGCTTTTCCTAAATTTGATTTTTAAAGTTATAATTTCTTAAAGAAGAAAAGTTGATTCTGAATGCTTTTGCTTTGATGCTCCCTGTGTCATTCCCTCGGTTTCCTATTACATCTTTTGAGGATGTCGTGAACAGCTGCCCACTGAGCCTTCCCCACACCTCGGTGTCGGACAGCACAGAGCTAATCCTTAAATTCGGTGTGAGGCCTGCATGTGTGCCTGGCACCACTAATCTGCAGAGAGATTTATACTGTTTGGTAATTTCTTAAAAACCAGTGATCCTTAACTGTGAGCATAATCCTAATGTTTTTTATAATACTTGCCAGTAGATAAAGTAAATGAATATGAACCCTACTCTTTCAACTTGTGTATGTATTTTTTTCTTTTTCTAGAAATGAAAGATCATTTATATGCAATTACAAAGAACACTGGTTTACAGTTAGAAAATTAGGGAAACAGGTAATGTTTCTCCCCTTCCCTGTCTTTTTTCTCATTTTCTCATTTTGCACTCCATTTGCAACTAAAATGTAAAGGATTGGTACCTCAAAGGTGAAGAAACTTACCAGTAATGTGTGTGTGGGTGCGGTTTCAATCTTGATAGATAGAGATTTGCTATTTTAAAAGACAGTATCAGTTTCCCTTATAGATTTATTTATAACAACCATACAGAGTGGACTCTTGAACAATATGAGTTTGAGCTACATGGGTCCACTTATACGTGGATTTTTTGTACAGTACAGTACTGTAAATATATTTTCTGTGTGGTTTTCTTAGTAATATTTTCTTTTCTCTGGCTTTATTGTAAAAATAAGTATATAAGGGGCACATGGCTGGTCGTAGAGCATGCAACTCTTAGTGTCAGAGTTGCGAGTTCAAGTCCCATGTTGGGCATGGAGCCTACTTTAAAAAAAAAAGTACATAATACATTATCCAAAGTATGTGTTAATTGTTCATGTTACCAGTAAGGCATCTGGTCACCAGTAGGCCATTAGTAGTTGAGTTTTTTGAGGAGTCAAAAGTTACATGTGAATTTTCAACTGTGGAAGGGGTTACCATCCCTAACCCACACATTGTTCAAGGGTCAACTGCACAATTTAATTACATCATAAGAAAAACTTTCTATTTAATATGGTACAGATGTGGTTACTTTTTGTGGGGTCTTATGTGCTAAAGATGTTCTTCCAGTTAATTGTGACTTTATAGATTTGTGTTTAGTGTATAGTAGTGTCATGAAGCCTGAAACAACATCCAGCATGAATAAAAGTTTTTCAGTTATGTTAGCTTTAGCGTATCAGGATTATTCACATGCCAGAATAGCATGAATAAATACATACATCTACATAAAGTCATTTCTGGTTGGGAGGGTTTTTTTGTTGTTTGTTTTTTTTTTCCCAAAAAAGAACATGGAATGTGTCTTGAAGCCTTTCTTAAAATCAAGAAATGTACCTAAGATATCAGTTTTGTAAACAATTACCGAAGATCTTTGTATACATAATACCACTTTTGAAACAATTATTTAAAGTCATTTTTATTAGGATTTTGAATCTTCGAAAGAGGGTTATCGTAAATGACCTAATATAAAAAGAAATGAACTATTGATATGTTCAGTAACATGGATGGATCTAAAAATAATTAAGGTGAATGAAAGAAGCCAGACACAAAATCCTACATACTGGATGGTTCCATTTACATAAAGGTCTAGAAAATGCAAACTAATCTATAGAGACAGAAAGCAGATTGACCAGTGGTTGCCTGGGGATGAGGAGGGCAAGGAGCAGTGAGAGAGGAGGATCATAAGGGGCGCCAGAAACTCTCAGTTGTGGTGATGGTTTCTTGGGTGTATGGTTATGTTAAACTTCAAATTGGACACTTAAATGTATGCAATTTCTTGCATGTCAGTTATATCCCCATAAAACTGTTTTTAGAAATAATACAGGACAAAAAAGAAAATGAAATCAAGAGTGAGTGCATTGGAGTAAATCAATAAGAGATCATTCAAAAGCAGGAGCCCTACTATTATCTTTTAAGTCAGCCACCTAGAGGCAGCTTCATGTGACATGGTTATTTCTAAACGTCCCTCCTGAGTTACAAAGAACAAGGAAGGCAGTGTGGTGCAGTAGAGACAGACCTGAGTGGGGATGACTAAGGAAAGACCAGGGAGGGCGCTGCAAGATTATTTAACCTTTGGCTTTTATTTATATTTAAAAAAAATAAAATCAAGTATTCCTTACTTTTTCTGTATAAGGTAATCAGTGGATGTTTTTAAGATCCAAAAACTTAGGTCCCAGGAATTCCTTTGATTGATTTGCATGTAAACTTAATATCATTATTTTGAGAGGTTTTAAACATTTTAGTTCTTTATTATTTTTTTTAAGATTTTATTTATGTACAAAAAAACAAAAACAAAAAAAAGAGATTTTATTTATGTATTTGACAGAGGGGGGAAGGGAGGAGTACAAGCGGGGGAGCAGCAGAGGGAGAGGGAGAAGTAGGCTCCCCACTGAGCACGGAGCCCAATGTGGGGCTCAATCTAGGACCCTGGGATCAATCTAGGACCTGAGCTGAAGGCAGACGCTTGATGACTGAGCCACCCAGGCGCCCCAACTCTTTATTTATTTATTTATTTTTTAAGATTTTATTATTTATTTGTCAGAGAAAGAGAGAGTGAGAGAGTGCACAAGCAGGGGGAGCAGCAGGGAGAAGCAGGCTCCCTGCTGAGCAAGGAACCCAATGTGGGACTCGATCCCAAGACCCTGGGATCATGACCTGAGCTGAAGGCAGACACTTAACTGACTGAGCCGCCCAGCCATCCCAAAAATTTTAGTTCTTCAAAATTGAATTTTTAGGGTGCTTGGGTGGCTGTCAGTTAAATGTCCAAGTCTTGGTTTTGGCTCAAGTCTGATGTCATGGTTCGTGAAATCCAGCCCGCTGAGCAAGGAGCGTGCTTGAGCATTCTCTTTCCCTTAGCCCCTCTCCGACCCACACTCTTTCTCACTCTCTATCTCTCTTTCTTTCTCAAAGAAATAGATGTTTTTTTAAAAAATAAAAATAAATAAAACTGAATTTTTCACATTTTAAATTACTTTATCTTTGACAAATACAAGAAATGTTATATTTGGACTTATCCTTGGTTCTAATTTATATTTTTGTTTATAGTTATATTTTTCATTACAAACTCTTTTGTATGAGGTCCTTGTACTATGAAAAAGACGGCTGGAAAAGTTTCTCTTTTTTTCTGTGTATCGTTTTTAATTCCAGTATTATTATTTAATTCCAGTGTTATATTAGTTTCAGGTGTACAACGGAGTGATTCAGCAATTCTGTACATTAGTCAGTGCTCATCACAATAAGTGTGCTCTTATACTCTTCACCTATTTCACCCATCTCATCAGTTTGCTTTTTGTAGTTAAGAGTCTGTTTTTTGGTTTGTCTCTTTTTTTCTCTGTTCCTTTGTTCTGTTTCTTAAATTCTACATATGAGTGAAATCATACATTGTCTTTCTCTGATTTCACTTAGCATTTACTCTCTAGGTCCATCCATGTTGTGGCAAATGGCAAGAGTTCATTCTTTTTTTTTTTTAAGATTTATTTATTGAGAGAGAGAGCATGAGTTGGTGGGGAGAGCCAGAGGGGGAGGGAGAGAGAATCTTAAGCAGACTCTGAGCTAAGCACGGAGCCAGACTCAGGGCTTGATCTCTTGATCCTCAGATCATGACCTGAGCCAAAATCAAGAGTCAGAGGCTTACCCAACTGAGCCCCCCCAGGTGCCCCAAGATTTCATTATTTTTTATGGCTGAGTAATATTCCTGTGTGTGTGTGCACGTGTGCACACATGTATCTTCTATCTTTAGCCATTCATCTGTCAGTGGACATTTGGGCTGCTTCCATAATTTGGCTCTTGTAAATAATGCTTCAGTAAACATAAAGGTGCATGTATCTTTTCAAAGTAGTGTTTTGGTATTCTTTGTGTAAATACCCAGTAGTGGAATTACTGGATCATAGGGTAGTTCTATTTTTAATTTTTTGAGGAACCTCCATACAGCAGCTGCACCAGCTTGCATTCCCACCAGCAGAGAACAAGGGTTCCTCTTTGCCACATCCTTGCCAACACTTGTTGTTTCTTATGTTTTTGATTTTAGCCATTCTGACAGTTGGTATCTCATGGTAGTTTTGATATGCATTTCTGTGATGATGAGTGATGTTTAGCATCTTTTCATGCGTCTGTTGGCCATCGGCTTGTTGTCTTTGGTGAAACGAATGACTGGAAAAGCATTGTATCTGTCAAAATCAAGGAAAAGTAATAGGTCATGATGCTGAGTACTTTTTGAAACTTCTGGATTTTGTAGGTTAAATTAGGAGTCCTGTGAAGTAGTGGCTACATGAATTTAATTACGTGTGATAGTGGCTTAGTGATGTTTGTAAAATCAGTTGGCAATTATAAATTCGCATCCTGGAATGTCTAGTTCTCTCACAATTGAAATCTTCTTAAATTTTATTTATTTATTTATTTGAAGGGCGGGGGAGAGCACATGCAGGAGCAGGGGGAAGGGCAGAGGGGGAGAGAGAATCCTTGAGCAGACTCTGCATTGAGCCTGGAGCTCAACATGGGGCTCAGTCTCACGACCCTGAGATCATAACCTGAGCTGAAACCAAGTCGGACACTTAACCGCCCAGGCACCCCTGAAATCTTTTGACCAAAATTATTAGCAGTGGGAAAATTTTGTGTAGTTTCATCTTTCTTCAGTATAATGTGATTAGGATTTTGTTGGGCTGACACTTTAAAAAAAGATTTAATTATACCTATCAATAAAGATACTTTAAAGTACTGACTCAGTTTCTATACTCTTTTTGGGAGTGGGAGATTTAAAATTTATTACTTAAAGCAAAATTTTATTTTTAAAAAGGCATTTAATACTGATAAATCTGCAATGCTTATCTCAGTTCTTAAAAATCACATTATTACTTTTAAAAAATCTTGGTTTGACAGTGTTTTTGGTATTTAGATAGTCTTAATAAGTTTAGATGTGTTATATTTGTTCTTAACATGTGGAACTTTCTTATTACTTATAATGTACATTAACTTAAATATTTACAATTTTTTTCCAGTGGTTCAACTTGAATTCTCTCTTGACGGGTCCAGAATTAATATCAGACACATACCTTGCACTTTTCTTGGCTCAATTACAACAGGAAGGTAAATAAAGACTGAAATTTTTATAATGTTATCTTTCAAAGTAGTTAAATAAAATTAGCTCTTTTCGGTGTAAGTATAAAAATAACTTTTTATGGCAGTGACATCATCTTGGTGAACCTTAATCTGTGATTTGGATGACACTGTCCAGGCAGAATTTTCACTGACACTTCGCCCTCGCCTGAGGATGCTGCTTCCTTAGTAGCCCCACTAAGTGGTGGCTCTTTTTTCTTTCAGACACCACAGACCCTATGGCTAAGGGGAGGGGGGATGTATTCTTCCTGCTTCTCCTTGCCCCTCCTGGGCCACTGTCCTTCGCTGAAAACGCCAGCTCCTTTAAAATACCTGGCGCTAAAAAATAAATAAATAAAAATGAAAAACTAAAATAAAACACCTGACACTAGAGTAAACTCTCCCTCCTACTCTTTTGCATTCATCTGTGATCTTCCTTTTCCACAGAAGATTTTTGGAGTCTGACTCGCTGCTTTCTCTCAGCTTGAACTCCTTTCATCATTCTTAAGTGATTTCTATATCAAAAATCCACCCAATTCAGTACTTTGCTTTTTATTTTCAGAGACCATTTTATTCCCTCTTGCCTCACCATTGCCAATCGCTGTACCACCTTCAGATCCCAATCACAGGCATTTTACTCTTTGACAGTTGCCTTCTATTTTTATACCATATTTTCTGTTTGTCTGTATCCAACAATTCTTTAAACCCTACCCAAACATTCCCTTTACATCCTTACTTCCTGTCTGATCCTGCTTATTTCTGTAACCCAGCATTATAATCAATCTGATGCATTCCTCAACTCCTTTTTCCTTCCCTCTATCATACTTTCATGATAAAATGCCAGCCCTGGTTAAAATCAGATCTTGCGCTTATCCATTCCTGCATCAAAGCAGCTAAACGTGGCTGCAGATAATATAAAATAGGTTGACTGATTTTGCTTTAAATTTATGATCACAAATTTCAACGGATCCTTTAGGACTACTTAATATTCCTGTTGTGTTTTTGTAGTAAGTTCACTTGCCACTTTCTAAGATGCTTATTTCCCAGTTCCTCTCTTCGAACCTCTAACCGCTCCCCTCTCCCTGACTCCTAGCTTATGGCTTTCCTTTGTATTCTACTGACAAAACAGAAGCAATGAAAAGAGAACTTCCTGGGATCGCCTGGGTGGCTCAGTCGGTTGAGAGTCTGCTTTCGGCTCAGTTCATGATCCTGGGGTCCTGGGATCGAGTCCTGCATCAGGCTCCTTGCTCAGCAGAGAGCCTGCTTCTCCTTCTGCCTGCCACTCTCCTTTCTTGTGAACGTGTGTGCACACGCACTCTCTATCTCTCTAACAAATAAATAAAATCTTAAAAAAAAAAGAGAGAGAAGAGAACGTCCCCATCTTTCTACCAGCAAATCTGTCAGCTTGTCTATATGTCAGCCTGTGTGTTGGGCCTAGTAAAGTAGCTGAATTGTCCCCTGCTCCTGACCAAGACCAACCTGTCCCTTCTGGGACGGGATCCCAGCTCCTCTCACCCACTCAAGATCTTTGCTCTTGTCTTTGTCTTTCTACTTTCCTACATGATCACTTCACCCCCTCTTTCTGTATTAGTCGGTCAGCAGAGAAATAAACCCTTTATTTCTCTTGACCAAAAAAGAAAAAGCCTCTCTCGACTCCAGGAAAGTCCAGCTGCCTGCCATTTTTATTTCCGCCTCAGACTCCCCTCTGGCATGTTGTCTCCTGTTCTTAAACTTTTCTAGTCACACTGTCATAACCAGCATTTCACCAGAAAAGCCGCCTTCGCAAGGTTACCAGTGACCTCCACATTTGTATTCAGTTCTCAGTCTTCTTTTACTTGACCCCATCTACTTGAGGGTAAGGTTGATTATACCCCCATGTAGAACAGAACAAAACTTTTTCATTGAAAATTTTAAACAGATAAATAGAGAAAATAATGTGATAGATTCTTCAACAATTATCTCATGGCCAATCTTGTTACACCCTTTTCCTTCCCCTGCTTATTTTGAGCATTTTTTAAACATTAACATATAATGTATTATTTGTTTCAGGGGTTCAGGTCTGTGAATTATCAGTCTTACACAATTCACAGCACTCACCATAGCACATACCCTCCCCAATGTCCATAACCCAGCCACCCTATCCCTCCCCCCACCCCCCAATAATCCTCAGTTTGTTTCCTGAGATTAAGAGTCTCTTATGGTTTGTCTCCCTCCCCGGTCCCATCTTGTTTCCTTTTTTTCCCTCCCTACCCCCCAAGACCCCCCCCCGCCTCATCTTATTTTCTCTGTAAGTTTATTTTGATTAAAATATTTAAAAGCAAGCACTCTTAAATTATATATTATGTCCTCAATACTATAAGCACACAAAAACTTTAGCCACAATGCTTTAATAACATCAGATATGCAGTCAGTGTTCACATCTCCAATCTCTTTGGATTGGAGGTTGTACAATTCAGGTTGTAAGTCTTAGGATTTTCACACTTTAGCCAGGTCGAAATATGGTTCATTAATTGCATCGATTGATCTGTCTTCCAAGTCTAACTGTAGATTTCCTCTTCTCTATTTTTCCCCTTGATTTTTTTTTTTTTTTTTTAAGAAAATGAGTCATTTGTTCTTTCCCATGCTCTGAATTTTGCCAATTACATCTTTATTTTCCTCTGGGGCCTGGAAACCCAATAGACTGGCCTGTAGAGTTTGAGGGTTGATCAGATTCAGGTTAATTTGGGGGCAGGGTGGGGTGACAGTGGAGCACTTCATAGATGGTGTGGCACTTGAAGTCTGGTTGACTTTGTGGTTTGAGCAACTATTGACGATCAGTTCTTAGATCGATTATTTCATTAAGGGTTGCAGAAGGGTGGTGTTAGATTCCCATCATGCCTTCCTGTGTTAGCTGGATACTTACACATAGATAAACTTTGATCAGTGATTTGTTATCCCAAAGTAGAGTTCATTTGGGAAAAGCAGGGTATATGTTCTTCCCTTTTATCACTTTTAAAATGAGTTGGTTTCATAGCGTCCTTCCTCCAAAGGTAACCAGTTAGTTTGGGTTTTTTGTAGTAAACTAATCCATAAAACATAATTTGTGTGTTTCAGTCCATTGTAAATGTTACTCATGTTGATACTCAAATTGCAAATTGTCCCACGTGGACCAGGGGGAGCCTTTTGAAGTTGACTTCTAGCTGCTGAAATGACCACTGTAGCTTTTTTTTTTTTGGCGGGGGGGGGGGGAGGGGGGACACTGTAGCTTTTTGAAGGCTTTCTTTCTCAAGACAAGATGTTTCAGGCTTACTTTGTATGTTTCTTGCCCTTTATATTGGTCTGAAAGATCAGTTCGGGTACTAGCGTGCTTGTTGCTACTGGGTTTGTTGTCATGTTGTTCTTTCCCATTTACGTTTAGGATTATAATAACTTTACTTCTTTGATTTCATATACTAGTGCGTTTTTTTCTTTTATGCCTAAACCTTGGTTTCTAAGTCTAATCCTTCCTTCTTAAAATACTGTCCACGCTTGGGTGCCAGGCCACTGTGCTCTGTTTTTCCTCATATCTTGTTGGCTTCCTTCAGATTGCTTTTGTGGGTCTTACTTTTACTAATCTCTTGTGGTTGAAGTGACCCAGAGGTCAGTCCTTGGACAATTTCTTGATTGTGTGCTGTCCTATTATTATAATTGTTGTTGCTGTCCCATTATCTTAGATATCATCTCTGAAAAAAATCTATATGCCCGTAAATCCTAAACTTTTATCTTCTGCCTACTTATCTACCCTGAACACCAAACTCTGCACATTGACGTCTCCACTTGGGAAGTCCAGGAAGCATTTCAAACTGAACGTGTCTGCAAAAGACTGATTATTCTTCTCCCAATATATGCTGTTCCTCAGGTTTTCTTAGTCAAGCTCTCTTGTTGCACCCTAGTTCCTGTGCAATATATTGATAAAGTAGCCCAGAGTGCTTTTTAAACAATGTAATGCATGTTACGGTGCTCGCTGCCTTCGTCCTTCAGTATCTTCCCAGCATACTTAGAATGAAAGCTAATGTCGTGAATAAAACCTGAGGTGTTTGCTGTGCCACCTGAATAGGACAGTTTCTGTTCTTCATGATGCCTTTCACGGAATGCCGTGGTGCTGACACATTTACTTTAAGATCTGGGAACAATTTTATTGCCATAAAACATGCTAGACCATCTGAACTCTGAGCACATTTGTCCTTATTTTTAAAAAAGTATGTTAATCATTGTCCTTGTTCAAAAAATAAATATTAATGTACTGTTTTGAATTTTTCCGTTAACAGTTCTTTTGATCTTTGTTCATTTGTTTCATTATCTTTTAATGCTCCCAAAGGATATCCAGTAATTTATACCAAAGTTTAAGAAAAATTTATGGTAGAAAAATTATATTGTTTAGAATGACTTAGGAATAGTCCATCCATGTTCAGTTTCTGTGTGGAGTATTTAGCTGGGAAAACTCTGGCTTTCTGGAATCATATTTATAAAAATTACACTGAATCAGTGTAATTCTTTTAAAATATGAACCACATCAGCAACACCTTGACTGGATTTTGAGCTTTGGTTTCCCAACTCCTGTTTTCAGCGAGAAAGGGGTCGTGTGTGCGTGCGCCCGTGCGCGTATCTGTGCGCACGTGTGCACCCGCGTGTGTGGGGTAGAGGGGTCAGCTATTTCTAAAGATGATTCATTTTAACCATATTTCACATTATTGCACACATTATCTGATTGTATCCTCACAATATAATACCCTCACAATACAATACCCTCTGAGGAAGATACCAGTATCATTAGTTTAACAATTGCATAAACCAACACATAGCAGGGTAAAGTGATTTACCAAAGACCATGCTGTCTTGGAATTGGAAGAGCTAGGATCAAAACCCTGGCCATCTGATTCCAAATTCCTTGCTCTTCCCCACTCCTTTACCTGCCTCTCTATTACCATTTAGTGAGTAGTCTTCTTGGTCACAAAGGGCCCTTCGTAGACATTATTTCATTTATTCCTCACAGTCACTCTATGAGATGGCTATTCCCATCTTACAGATGAAGAAAGTGGGGCTTAGAAACTTTCAGTGGTTTGTCCTAGATCACCCTGCCAGTAAGTGTAAGGACCATTATTTGAACCCAGGTCTTTCTCACCCTTCAGCTTGTGTTCCTTCCACTCTACTGTGCTGCCTTTCCATCTGCTGTCATTTTAAGCCTATTTTTAATCTCTTACTAGCTGTTTTAGTGTATTTTTGCCTTTTTTTTAGGTTATTCTATATTTGTTGTTAAGGGTGATCTGCCAGATTGTGAAGCTGACCAACTTCTACAGATGATCAGGGTCCAACAGATGCAGAGACCAAAACTCATTGGAGAAGAATTAGCACAACTAAAAGAACAGAGGTAAAATTAAGCCTGCAGTATGGAGTATGTGATAGTATTTCATCACAAGAATTACATTTTCTTTCTTTACTTTAAAGATTTTGTTTTTCTAAGTAATCTCTATATCCATTGCGAGGCTTGTACTCACAACGCTGAGATCAAGAGTTGCATGCTCTACTGACTAAGTCAGCCAGGTGCCCCAAGAATTACATTTTCATGCTTACGTTGGATGTGTGGTCCTTTTATTGTTGATTTTTTTTTTTTTAGACCTCTTATATTTTTAGTGAAGTTTTTTCATTCAAACTGGAATCGACTCTTTGAATTACTTAATTAGCTTACATGCACATCACAGCACGATCTTTATATTATTAGATGATCTGCCAGAAAATGTGTAATTTTCGACTTACATAAACTCTTTGGGGGCAACTGGTTGGCTCAGTCGGTAGATCATGTGACTCTCGATCTTGGGGTTGTGAGTTCAAGTCCCACATTGGATGTAGAGATTACTTAAAAAAAAAACAGGATCTAAGTGCGAGCCCCATGTTGGGTGTAGAGATTACTTAAAAATAAAATCAAAAAATTATTTTAAAAAATAATTTTTAAGTGTCTCTATGTTTTATCTAAAATAGAAGACTGATCTGCAGTTACTATCTGTTTTTGTTCTTTAGAGTTCAGAAAACAGATCTGGAACGAGTCCTAGAAGCAAATGACGGGTCGGCCATGTTAGACGAAGATGAGGAAGATTTGCAGCGGGCTCTGGCACTAAGTCGCCAAGAAATTGACATGGAAGATGAAGAAGCAGATCTCCGCAGGGCTATTCAGCTCAGTATGCAAGGTACCAACTTTTGGATGTGTACTTCCTTTGTTGTTGAAGGACTGATTCAGATTATTCTTTGTTCCCCTGGTAGTAAACGTACTGTTGGTAGAAGTCCTTTGACAATTGCTGCAGAAGCAGTAACTATGTACATACAATCTGCTATTTTTTTAGCTTTCTTGTAATATAAATAACTTTTTACAACCTAAGTTATATTAGGACTAGTTATATTTTTATTCTGGTTTTTCCATTTGGTTATAATACTGTACTAGCACAACAATAAATGGAGCTTAATCTTTTTGGGCAAAAAGCAGGGAGGCCCTTCCCAGACCAGCTATTTTT
>CM052896.1:116768665-116791312 GCA_028534135.1 Potos flavus | reverse complement strand
TTTTAAACATTTTATTTATTTATTTGTCAGAGAGAGTGAGAGAGAGAGCATAAGCAGGCAGAGCGGCAGGCAGAGGCAGAGGGAGAAGCAGGCTCCCTGCTGAGCAAGGAGCCCGATGTGGGACTCGATCCCAGGACCCTGGGATTGTGACCTGAGCCGAAGGCAGCTGCTTAACCAACTGAGCCACCCAGGCGTCCCCAGACCAGCTATTTTGTAAATGTATGCTGATACAAAGGGAGACCTGGGCAGAAAATATTTAAAAAGTCTAACTTAGTGGCTGTGCAACTTAACAACTTAAGCCCACTTCGATGGGCCCACCTTGACAGTGACATAAGCCAACTAGCAGAGGAGAATGAAGATGTATCCCCTAGGGAATCCAGGCAGAGGGAATTGTCTGGGATATAGCTCAAAGAGGCTTACTGAAATGTATGCATGGTTCTCTTTGGCAGTTTTGTTTTCATCTAATTAATGTGAATGTGCCTTCTACTTAATGAGATTACTCCATGGAATTTCTTTATTTTTTTTTTTTTTAAGATTTTATTTATTTATTTGACAGAGAGAGAGAGATCGCAAGTAGGCACAGAGGCAGGCAGAGAGAGAGGGGGAAGCAGGCTCCCTGCTGAGCAGAGAGCCTGATGCGGGGCTCCATCCCAGGACCCTGAGATCATGACCTGAGCCAAAGGCAGAGGCTTTAACCCACTGAGCCACCCAGGCACCCCACTCCATGGAATTTCTTAAATATCTAAACAAAATTGAAGTTACGTTAATATGAAGATTGTCCTTTTTATCCTGAATTCTCATGCTTCCTGGCGCATCTTGGAGTGCTTCATATGTGCAATCCCCTTTTTGACTAGTAGAGCCCTGCTGGATTAGCCCAACAGTGAACAGACAGCAGCTTCTATGATTTTAGATATTTTTGTGTCCTTCACTTTTCTTCCTGCTTTATTTCCCCATCTGGGCAGGATCTCTGGCTGGTGCAGTTACTGAGTGAGAACAGGGACACACACTTAAGTTGGTATAACATGCAAATATTTTAGGATAGAGGAATGCAGAGAATAGGTTTACGGTCAACCACTTTAAGTTGTTTCTAGTTGAAAGGGCCCATTCGTTTCTAGTAAGTTAAAGAGGGCACACACATGAGGTGTTAATGGCTCTCCCTTCCAGGTTGGTTGTTGGACTTAAAACCTCACATCCGCCCTGTTACAGTGGGTGTCGACATGGGTTATATTTGAACTGCCTTATTCAGATTTGTCCTTGAAAGTTTCAGGGCCTTTCTTATATTTACAAAATAGTAGCACAATATTTTTAAGAAGAAAACTTTTCAAAAAGTTGCTCAAATAAGTATAAACATAGCGTTGCTTAAATTGGTAAATAAAATGATTGGGGTTTTGTTCTGTTTTCTTTTGTTTTCAGGTAGTTCCAGAAGTATATCTCAAGATACTCCACAGACATCAGGTACACATCTTACTTCAGAAGAGCTCCGGAAGAGAAGAGAAGCCTACTTTGAAAAGTAAAGTAGTTGGTACAATATTAAAATTGCATATTTAATGTGTACTTTGTCTATTTTGTCTACAGTGTATACACGTAGAGCTTTGGTTGAAACTATTTTATTTAGGATTCTCACCTTTTAAAAGATTGGTTACTCCCAAACCCTGTCAAGTACATCTGAGTGTATTTTTTTAAAAATTTACAGCGGATGAACTAAAATGATATGTAGTTTTAGGGAAAACCTTTGCCTCGATATCAGTTAAGTTTATATGAAATAAGGTGAAGGAAATCCAGTAAAATTTCAGTCATCGAAAGAAAATGGAATTGGACCAAAGCAAAAACAATGCCTAGTGATCCTCCAGATATGTTTCTTGGTTACCTGACCAACCCTGCAACGTTCTTCTGTCACTTAACAGGAAAAACAGCATTGTGGTCAGAGAATGTACTCCCATCCCCAATAGAGGTGGTGGTTCATTGTTCTTACTGCCACTTGAGAGGTTATTGCAGGCCTGTCGGCATAGGGACATGGGAGCAAACCATAAATCTGAATCATCAGCTCCCAATACCCAGCTGCTTAAGTGCTCTCAAATTAGAAAATAAAAATGTCATCCTTTCCAGTAACTACCATGCACAAGTTATCTTCCCTTTTTCCTTTTAAGGATAAAACTTTATTTTAAAGGTTACACAGTAGTCTTTAGATAGATAGATACTCAGATCCTCTGATCCCAGATCAGAAATCAGAAGGCCAGTGGCTGAATCTAGCCTGTTCACTGTGTGTCATCAGTTCCGAGATGTACATATTTTCACGTTTCAACATCTCTGCAATTAAGAAGCATCTTACAATCATAATTGGCAGTATTAGTGGAATCTAAAATATTGGAGCATTTTACATTTGATGGTGTAATGAAGATAATATTTACCTTGTTTTCTGTTTTTTTTTTTTTAAGTAACAGCTCAGAAGTATATGAAGGAAAGTTCTGATCAGCTGACATCCTCTTAATGTGAGATATTTCTAGTCTTTATTCAGTGATAGATTAATGGATTTAATTATATAAAATTTCAAAATAGTGCTTATTAGTGCTTCACTTCCTTTCACATTTTTAATTTTTTTAGTTTTTCAATTTTGATAAACTTCAAATATCTATAAAAGTAGAGAAACCAGCATAATGAACCCGTTTACCTAATGTTGCCCAGCTTTAACCAATTTCAGCACATGGCCAGTTGTAGTTTTCTGTGCCCCCATCTCTCCTGCTTTCCCCTCTCCCACCCCCAAGCTGGGATTCTTTTGTGACAAGTCTAAATTATTGTATCCTTTCATCCGTTTTTTTGGGATATAGCAAAATGTTATCGTCACACTGTAATGTTAATAATTACCACATGATAATTACTGGTAATTCTACAATATCATCAAACATCTAGTTAGTGTTAAAAATAAGGGGCGCCTGGCTGGCTTAGTCAGTGGAGAAGGTGACTCTTGATCTTGGAGTTGTTTAAGTTCGAGCCCCACATTGGGTGTACATATTATTTATAAAATCTTAAAAAAAAAAAACCTTAAAATTGTTTAATTAGATAAAAACCAATATTCTAGAAAATTTAAGACATATCAAAATTAAAACAATCTTAACCTTTAATAATTAATGTTAATATTTTGACACATTCTCTTCTAGTCACACAAACACATGTATATTGTATGTTAGTTACATCCATTTTCCTATCATAGTCTTTGTAATAGGCTGTGTGATATTTCATAAATGAATATATATATCATAATTTATATGTGAACCTTTGATTTTTACTATTACAATTAATAGTGCAATGAATAATGTTTTACTAACCCTGTGCCTCAAACCTCTCATCATTTCTTCCAGTTATTCTGAGATTTTTGGGTCAAAGGACAGAAATATCTTTTAAGGTCTTAGTATAGATTTCTTTTTTTTTTTTTTTTAAGATTTTATTTATTAATTGACAGAGAGAGAGATCACAAGTAGGCAGAGAGGCAGGCAGAGAGAGAAAGGGAAGCAGGCTCCCCGCTGAGCAGAGAGCCCAATGCGGGGCTCGATCCCAGGGCCCTGAGATCATGATCTGAGCCAAAGGCAGAGCTTTTAACCCACTGAGCCACCCAGGCAGCTCTTGGTACAGATTTCTAAACTGCTTTCCAGAACGCTCCCAAATGGTACTTCTATCATGCTTATTTCACGTTCCATTTTTTGCCAGATTAAATTGGTCCAAACAGACATACTTTAGAGCAAAACTACAAAATTCACGTAGACCTAAGAAAAAGAAAATTTTTTAGACTTTAAAGTAAAAAACCAATCCCTTTTTTATTTAAAAAAATTTTTTTAGTTTTTTTTTTTGTGTGTGTGGGGATTGGGCGGATTGAAAATGTGGAACTTTAATACATTTAATCTTTATAATAGAAAGGATTTCAAATGTTTGAGCGTCAGTGCAGCTCCTTCCCTGTTGGAGGATAGTTGACTGGGGAGGAAGGTGTGCAATGATGGTCTCCAGTTCAGCGTCATCCTCTGCCTCCTGGTCTGATCTTGAAAATACTGCTGGGAACTTAAGGAGAACTAGAGAATATTTTATAGTCACATGTTGCTGAGAAGAGTTAAGAGCTAACTTCTTGATGTTTCTTTTCAGCATTGTCTAGCATTCAGAATCTTGTAGGACTCATTAGTAAAGGAGCTGAGAAACAATATTAGTTTCTAATATCAGGCCTTTCACTAGAATTCCTGATTATGAAGACTACAAGGTCCTTGGCTCTCTAGCTTCAGTCTTTGAGAACTTGGTTCTAAGGTTATTTTTTTTTTTAAGGTTTTATTTATTTATTTGACACAGAGAGAGAGCACATGCAGGCAGAGAGGCAGGCAGAGAGAGAGGGGGAAGCAGGCTCCCTGCTGAGCAGAGAGCCCAATGCAGGGCTTGATCCCAGGACCCTGAGATCATGACCTGAGCCGAAGGCAGAGGCTTTAACCCACTGAGCCACCCAGGCGCCCCTGGGCTCTAAGGTTATTGAGCTAACTCTTTGTTCCTTCTGACCCTCTCCAAATGGACCCTGGTGCTAACTTGTTACTCAAACAAATTTTGAATTCAAAATAAGGGTTTTTTCCCATTCAAATGGTTTATTTATTATTCATTCAAATAGGTTTTTTTTCCTATACAGCATTTGAAGCTTCATGCCTAATGTCTTAACCACAGTATTCATGCATCAAGCATAAAAATACTGTTTAAAAACCTATCTGCGGGACACCCAGCTGGGTGGCTCAGTTGGTTAAGTGGCTGCCTTCGGCTCAGGTCATGATCCCAGGGTCCTGGGATCAAGTGCCACATCAGGCTCCTTGCTCAGCAGGGAGCCTGCTTCTCCCTCTGCCTCTGCCTGCTTGTGCTCTCTCTCTCTCTTTAACAAATAAATAAAATCTTAAAAACAAAACAAAACAAAACAAAAAAACCCTACCCGCTACAAAGTCATAATTAATGGGGCACCTGGGTGGCTCAGTCGGTTAAGTGTCCAACTCCTGATTTCGGCTGAGGTCATGATCTCAGGGTTGTGAGATCCAGCACTATATTGGGCTCCCCGCTCAGCAGGGACTCTGCTCTCTCTCTCTCCCTATGCCCCCACTTGCACATATGTGCACTTTCTCCTTTTCTCTTAAATAAATCTTAAAAAAAAACCAACAAAGTCATAATGAATGAATGAATGTTAAGTAATATGTTCACAGCTGAGATATATTTTCCAGTAGTAATCTCTAAATCCATTACCTATTATTAAACCCCAAGTAAAACTCTTACTATATCAGCAATGTCACAATAAAACTTACCTTTAAAACACACAAATTGAGCATCAAATTAGGTAATGTGTGTAAAACTATTGTGTAAACCATAAAGTATTCCACAAATATCTTAGCATTTTTAATTCTCCAGGTGTAGCTCTGAAATGATGCAGATTCTTTCCTTCTCTTACTAAGAAAGCATTTCCCAACAAAGAGGGAATTACTGGGCATTGTCTTCATGGTCATGGATTGCTATGGTTTTTCGATTTTTTAACACTTGAGCCACCACCTCAGTGGCATGACATAACAGGATTCAGTTTAAGAAACAAGCTAGTAGAGGTATTTTAAGCAGGAAAATATTTAGTACAGAAACTTGGGGCTTACAGAGTCTTAGGAAGAGCTGGAGGTGCATTCCGTAGGCCGGGCTTCCAGAATTCCAAAGACCAACTTGTTCAAAGAGCTGCGTCCACTGCCCTAGTCGGCATCATGGGGAATCGGGATGTGGAGTTGAAGAACGCACTGCTATGGCTGTGATCCTAGGATCAGGAAGCTGCCACCACAGTTGCGTAGACATGGGAACACGAAGTCTAGCCCCCGCTGCAGCTGCCATGAAGCAGAATCCTGGGACCAGCAGCTCCTCGACTTGACTTGCCAACAGAGAACACCCGAAGCAGCAGGAGGATGGCTGTGTCTCATTTCTGCGAGTGCTTAATTGATAACCAGAATCCTAGTTGTACAGAGACCTAAGATGTTGTTTTTATTTCGCTTTCTAGCTTCTGATTCCAAGGGCACATTCAAAGCCATAGTGGGAATGGTGCCAATTTGTTGTTTGAACATGTTGCATCTTACTGTGTCATCAAATATGAAAAGTGTCAAAATTGTTTCAAGGTTGGCAACTCATTTACTTCTCACTTTTCATAAATTTAAAGTAGAGTAAAGGTTATCCCTCTTAAGGTCACTGCCTCACCTACCACGCTCTTGTATTCTGACATACTGTCTTGATTGAAGGGGGAAAGAGCATGGAGAGAGAGCTGATGGGCCAAGATTTTTTTCCTGCCTCGAGGCCTGTCTTGTGCACATCCCAGACTCGGGGTATGCTGGTGGGAGCATCCTGCCCTCTTATGCATCATTAGCCATGCATGCCTGAGAATAAACCAAGACAAATGTCAGTATACTTAGGTTTTCTTGTTACTCGTATTAAAACAGAAGATTGAGACTCTAAGGGGAAAAAATGTATGCCAGTCTATTAATAGTGTTACTGGTAAATTTAAAATACTGGTTCCTTTAAAAATCCTTCTAAGTATTTTTTTAAAAGCTATGGCTTCTCAGAGTATCAGCTGTTTGTAAGTTTCGTTTAATTTTCAACATATATCTGCGTATGATGTGAAATAATTTGAAATTTACGTAAAAGCAGACATAGTTCACAGAACTCCTTTATGCCTGTTGCCCAAATTCCCCAATTGTTGACATTTCTGAGGGATTTGAGAGTAACTTGCTGACATGATCTCCCATTACATCTCACTACTTCAGTGTGTATTTTTTTTTACATAACATGGACACTGTCCTACATATTTACATCATAACCATCATGTTTAAAAATTTTAAAATGTGGATTTTTCTGACATTGTTTTTCTGTCTGAAAAAATACAGGGAAAATTTATTTTAATGCAATAAATGGTACTGAAACTTGATCATGCATCTTAAAAAGTTATATTCTTTCATTCATCAAGTATTTGGTGAATGCCTACTAACGTGACAGGCACTGTTTTAGGCACTTGGGAAACAAGATAAGGTTTGTGCTCTTGTTAGCTGATGCTCAAAAGAGGGAGACACAATATCAGACAGTGATAAGTTGCCAGAAATTGAAAGGGAGCAGCGATGAGATAATGGGAGTGCCTGGAGGCTGCTGCAGGTGGCTGGTCAGGAAAGCTCTCTCCGAGGACATGCTGAAGTTCAGAGCTGAATGACAAGGAGGAGCCGGCCATGGAAAGATCATGTTAACTTGCATGGTAATTGGGATGCTTTATATTCTCAAAGGTGCTTATTTTTAGTGACTTCAACAATATTAAGGATCCGTAAACCAACACATTTGTAGAAGAATAGCTACCAGCAAATGCTTATGTTGATGTGTTATTTTGTGGTGAAAATCTTTACCTATTAATTTGTCTGATAATTCAGATTTTGTATCTAGGTTTCCTAGGATCGGCACTGTGATACTATCAAGTAACATAAATCAGACTGATCACTCTGGCATTCTTTTGTGGAGCTCGTGACAATGACTCTTGTTTTGTGGAACCTTATATTTTCCATGTGAATACTTTTTCTCATGGTATATTTATTCTTAGGGTTTGTTTTTTTAATGTACATTCACTTTTGACTGTTTCAGGCAGCAGCAGCAGCAGCAGCAGGGTCCGCCGGGACAGCTTTCACAGCCGTGTGAGAGGCCAACCACAAGTTCAGGAGCACCGGGCAGTGATCCAGGTATGCGTCTCCACCCATGCTCTGACACAGGCTCCCTGTGATTTTGGCTTTACAGGCTTTTTTTCTCCCCTCTTTAATTATACTGAAACTCTGCTATGACTTCGTAATCTACTAAATATCCTTAGATTAAGAAGCAGGCAGACTAGAGCACTCAGTGAATATGTTTCTTCAGAATTATAAACAACAGGGTGCCTGGGTGGCTCAGTCGTTAGGCGTCTGCCTTCAGCTTGGGTCATCCCAGGGTCCTGGGATCGAGCTCCAAGTCGGGCTCCTTGCTCAGCGGGAAGCCTACTTCTCCCTCTCCTGCTCCCCTTGCTCGTGTTCCCTCTCTTGCTGTCTCTCTGTCAAATAAATAAATAAAAAATCTTTAAAATAAAATTATAAACAACACTTGGAACTTCACAGTAATTAATACATTCTCTAAACATTCCTCAGAGATAATACATATTAGTAGGTGGAAGATGAATACATTTTACCACCTGGAACACTAAAACACCCAAGTGTAGTCTAGAATAACTTATCAGGCCTTGGTTTAATAGGTCTTAAACTTTGGTCAATTATCGGTAGTACAAGTTGAGTAAGAAAACAACTGTATGTGACAAAGGCCTTATAAGCAGACCATGTAAAGAATTCTCAAAACTGAAAGAAGAAAATTCAGATGGGCGAAGATTTGAACAGATCCTTCACCAAACATATGGTTGACAAATAAGCCCATGAAAATATGGTCACTATTAATAATCATTAGGGAAATGCAAATTAAAAATACAAAGAGATACCATTACACACTTTATTATAAGAATGGCTTAATAAAAAAATAAAATTGACAGTACCAAATGCTGGCTAGGATCAGAGCAACTAGACACCATTGTTAGTAGGAATATAAAATGGTACAGTAATGTTGGGAAACGGTTTAGTATTTTCTTATAAACTTAAATTTATACTTAACCATGTGATTCAGTAGCCCCACTCCTAGGTATGTAACCCTGAAAAAAAGAACACATAAGTTCACAGAAAAACTTGTAGGTGAATGCTAATAGCAGCTTCGTTCGTAATTGTCAGAAACTAGAAGTTACCTGTTGTCCTTCAGTGGTGAATGACTGCACAAACTGTGGTACTTACAAACAATAGACTACTGTTTAACAATAAAAAGAAATGAACTGGGGCCTTTTCCTAATCCTCCTGCTATTTACAGCTAGCAACCATGGACATTTATAGCAAACAAACGTAAGAAAAATCTGAAAGGTAGAGACAAGACAGGCTGTATAGGAAGCTCAGGGACCAGAGGAATGACATGATTGGAAATTTTTTTTGTCTCATATATTCTGGACTTGGTGCTGAAGAAGCCACAGCAAGGACAAAGTAAAGCCTATTCTATGTGGTCAAAAGAGACTACTGAGCAAGTAAAAACTTTGAGATAATAAATACTCTATTCCAGCCAAACAGGATTAGGTAAATAAACTGGCCTTGCTGTCACCCCACCCCATCAACACAGGCCAAGTAGGAGCGTAGACTGGTACCCCACCTGACAGGAATGAGGTGTACCTCCTGCTTCCCCTGGCCAGGGTGGTGTCAAAGAAAGCCAGGTGGGGGGCCAGGACTTCCGGTCCCTCCAGGAGACAGCGAGGGGCTCTTTCCCGTGGTGTTCGTGGTCATAGGGAGCCTAGACCTCCACCCACCGAAACAATATGGAGGTGTCCCTCTGGCTTCCTGCCTGGGCGGTTTCAAAAGAGGCCCAGTGGAGAATCAGGAGTTAGTGATTCAAGGCAGTAACGAGGCCACACCCAGAATGACGGTGAGAAGCGGTAAGGAGGCATTCCTGCCCCTTCCGGTCAGGGGGAGCCAGAACTCCCAGGTGTGCACAGCAGTAATGATCACACACACGCTCCCCCCTCTGGCCGCAGCAGGGCAGCACCCCTTTCCCCACTTGGTGCTGTGTCAGAAGAAGCCTCCTAAAAGAGATTTAAGTAGGACTCAAAATCTTAAAACATGTAATACCGCAGATGTTCAGGATGTGATCAGAAGTGTTATCATACCAAGAGCCAGGGAAAATTCAACTTGATTGAGAAAAGACAGTTCATAGACGCTATCACCAAAATGACACTGGTATCAGAATAAATCTCACAAGGATTTTTAAAGCAGCCATCATAGAAATGCTACACTGAGCAATTATGAACATGCTTAAAACAAATGAAGTAGAAAACTTCAAGAAATAAATAGAACAAGAACTAAATGGAAATTTTAGAACTGAAAAATAACAATACCTGAAATTTGAAAATGCAACGGTTGGATCCAACAGGTGAATGGAAGGACAGAGGAGAGAATCCATGAACTTGAGGACAATAGAACTTACCCATTCTGAGCAACAGAATTAGACTGGAAAAAATTAACAAAGCCTCGACACCTGTGGGACTATAGTAGCGGCTCTAATGTGCTATGGGAATCCCAGGAGACAAGAAGGAGGGTGGGGCTGAAAAAATACTTGAAGACATAATGGCTGAAAATCCCCAGCTTTGGCAAAAGATCTAAAACTACAGAACTGGCACCTGGGTGGCTCAGTAAGTTAAGCGTCCGACTCTTGATTTTGACTCAGGTCATGATCTCAGAGTGTGAGATCAAGCCGCATATTGGGCTCCACACTGTGTGTGAGGCCTGCTTAAGATTCTCTCTCTCTCCCTCTCGCTCTCTCTCGGCCCCTCCCTGCTAAAAAATAAATAAGTAAAACTACAGAATTAAGAAGCTGAGTGAACCTCTGACAGTTAAGCCCAAAGATATTTATGCCAGAACATCATAGTCTAACTTCTAAAAACTGAACAAAAGAGGAAAATCTTGAAACCAGCTAGAAACATCTTGCCTATAGCAATTTGTATGACAGCACATTTCTCTTCTGAAGTCACGGATATCAGTAGGAAGTGGCACATTTTTTTTTTTAAGATTTATTTATTTTAGAGAGAATCTTCATGCATGAGCAGGCAGAGGGGCAGAGGCAGAGAGAGAATTTTCAAGCAGATTCCCCACTGAGCACAGAGCCTGATGCAGGTCTCAGTCTCGCGACCCTGAGATTGTGACCTGAGCCAAAATCAAAAGTCAGATGCTTAACCAACTGAGCCACCCAGGTGCCCTTCATTTTTCAAGTGTCGGAAAGAAAAAACCCAGGGACACCTGGGTGGCTCAGTCGGTTAAGCATATGCCTTTGGCTCAGGTCATGATCCTGGAGTCCGAGGATCGAGTCCTGAGTCAAGCTCCCTACTTGGTGGGGAGTCTGCTTCTCTCTCTCCCTCTGCCCCTCCCCCTCACTGGTCTCTCTCCCTCTCTGTCTCAAATAAATAAGATCTTTAAAAAAAAAAGGGGGGGGAGGGGAGAAAAAAAAAAAACCTAGAATTCCCAGTGAAAATTTCTTTCAGGAATGAAGAGAAAGATAAGAGAATTTCATCGGCAGACCCATCCTAAAATAATGGCTAAAGGAAGTTTTCTAAACAGAAATAATAAGAGAATTAATCTGGGAACATCAGAAAGAAAAAAAGAATCGTAGGAAGAGTAAAAATATGGGTAAACAATAGATATTCCTCTCCTTTTGAGTTTTCTGAATTATGTTTGATGACTGAAGCAAGAGTTAGAATATTGATTTTGTTTTTAGTATACATAGAAAATATTTAAGGCAGTTACATCATAAATGGTAAAGGGAGGTGAAGTTTCTATGTTTTTCAATTGTTACAGCCATTCTGGAAAATAGTTTGTTAATTTCTTTAAAAACTGAACTTGTACTACTCATACAAGCCAGCAGTTACACTTCTGGACATTTATCCCAGAGAAATGAACACTTACCTGTCCATGCAAAAACCTGTACACAAATGTTCATAGCAGCTTTATTTCTCATAATCAAAATCTGGAAACAACCAAAATGTCCTACAGGAAGGCAGACGATTAAACAAATGGTAGTACATCAGTGGAATACTACTCAGGACTAAAAAGAAACCAGCTCTTGATACATGCAGCAATTTGGATGAGTCTCAAGGGCACTATGCTGAGTGCAGGAAAGATCTCTTACAGTACGATTATATTATATTTGTGTAACATTCTAAAAATGACAAATTTGGGGGCACCAGGGCGGTTCAGTTGGTTAAGCATCTGCCTTCAGCTCAGGTCATGATCCCAGGGTCCTGGGATTGAGTCCCGCATCGGGCTCCTTGCTCAGCCAGGGAGTCTGCTTGTGCTCTCTCTCTCTGTCAAATAAATAAATAAAATCTTTAAAAAAATAAAAATAAAAATAACAAATTTGTAGAGATGGAGAACAAATTAGTTGCTGCCTGCAGTTAGGGAAGGTAGGGGCAGAGAAGTGGGTGTGAATCAGAAGGGACAGCAGGAAAGAGATCTGTGTGGTAGTTGAACAGTTCTCAGTCCTGGTTGTGGTGCTGGTGGTTACACGAATCTACACGTGTGACAAAATAGCATAGAACTACACACAACTTTGTACCAATGTCAATATCCAAGTTTTGGGTTAAGCTATCATTCCTTAGGATTTAACTGTTGGGTGAAATTGAGCCGAAGTATACACAGGACTCGACTGAACTATCTTTGCAACTTCCCGTAAATAAATTGTTTAAAAACAAGATTTAAGTAACAAATTATATATATGTATGTATACACACACACACACACAACTAAGTTAAATCTTTCACTTAGCGTAATGCACTTGTTTTGAAATATAGAATAAATGTATTCTGGGGATTGACCACAAAGGGGCAGCATGTGCAAATTTTGGGGGACAGTGGAGCAGGTCCGTATCTGGGTGGTGATGGTAGTTATACGGCTCTATGTATTTGTCAAGACTTATAAAACTGTAGAAGAGTGCATGTTACTTTATTTAAGTATTAAAAATTTAAAAAGGACGCTATAGTAGTCAAATGTATTTTCTAAGAGCTTACCTTTTGATGACTTTGAGAACTTTCCAAAATGTCTAAGAGAGATGCTTGTTTTCTTTCCCAACAGGAGATGCTATGAGTGAAGAAGACATGCTTCAGGCAGCTGTGACCATGTCTTTAGAAACTGTTAGAAATAATTTCAAAACAGAAGGGAAAAAATAATACCTTTTACAAATCATTTAGATATCCATATTTTCCAACATTATTATTCTGTGTGGTTACAGCATAGAGGGTCCATTTTAGTAATGTGTCAAACAATGTTCAACAGAAGAGATAAGACTTTTAGGTGGTTTGCAACAAAAAGATGAGAAAGTGGAAAAATGCGTCAGTTGTGGGACTAAATAATGATCCTCCAAACACTAGCCAAAGAGGCATTTAGCAATTAAAAAATTTTAAAATAGTTTTCTAAATGTTCCTTTTTCTTTTTGAGTGTGCAATATCTAACATGTCTAAAATTAGGGCATTTTTCTTGGATCTTTTTGCAGACCAACTAATTAGCTCTTGCCACAGAACTTTTTCCAACATGTTCTTCTCATCCTTTCTGTTCAGGTCGTTTGACTCACTTTCCATCATCTCATAGTTGCTTTTCTTTCTCACTAACCAAGTTGACCTTTTAGGACAGTGTCTCTTTTCTGTGTTGATAGTAGTAACGGTTCCAGAAGGATTCGCTGCTTTCCCTCCAATTATGTAGCGTGCCCTTGGATGTTTTCTCATGTTATTTCTCTGATCACAGTTTCTTTGCTATTTGGTTTTCCTTACTTTTCTACAGCTCTTTTGAAAGATGGTAATCTTTCTGGAGGTTTTGCTTTTTAAGCCCTCTAAGATGGGATCATTAGTTCATGATTCTGGTGCATTCCAAAACTCTGAAATCAACTCTGCACAAGTATTTGAGAATAAATGAGAATATTTTTTAATGTGTGAGCACATCCTTTTCCAGATGTTTTATGAATGTCTTCTCAATTATGTTAGACTGTCACAGCTCTGCTGTGACCTTTTCTCCTGCACCTTGATATTTCCTTTTCTCCAGTTGAGAAAAATAGGAGAAGCACAGTATGCAAGCAAGTTTCCTTCTGTGTCAGACTTAACAAATAATACCCACCATGAATGTATGGGAGACAAAATTTGGCTTTTGATTTAGTGGCAGCTTCATTTTATTCTCTCTTGTGATCGGAGCTCTCTTGTTTATGGTGGAGTCACGGAACATAGATGTCTGCTTCTGCTGCATATCTTATAGTAGATATCGCTTGCCAGAGATGATGATCTGGAACATGAAAATAATCTACTAACAAAAGTACATTTACATTTATACTGTGATTTGACACTCACATCATGTTTAAATAGCTTAAGAATTACAGAAGTCACACAGTACTTAATGGGTCTGTAAATAAGAAAGCCTTTAGTTTTGATAAACATTCTTTAATTGGGATGCACAGAGAGTTTCTTGCTGTGTCAGTACAGTGGTATGATTTTGGTGAAAATTAACTATGTCTCTCTGAAATGGACATTTCGGATTCTGTCACTTATTGCCCATCCCTCATTCTCCACTCCCTTTGAAGCCCTTTGGAATGTTGAATTGTTCAAAAGCTAAAAGTTAGGAAATTTCAGCTATCAACATAGAAAATTAAAGTATGATATGTTGCCATGATGAGTGTATGGCTACATATTTTATCAGGGAAATTTTTTTGACCTAGGATTTATTGCTGAGTTGAAAAGAGATGAAAAAATGCCTTTTATGATTATGAAATAGCTTTTTTTTTTTATTTTGGATAGAGACAAATTTTTTTTTAGTCATTATTTTGTGCCAAATAACGTTTTCTGAAGTTTCCCTTGCAAAAGTAGACCATTTTACTTTAAAATCTAAAGTTTTCTTTTGAGAATTGAAAATGTTTCAGAAGAGTTATAAAACTTTAGAATTATAAGGGACATTGGAGTTTAGTATGCTCCTTCAAGATTTATAAGCCAAAATATTTTAAGATTGAACATTTCTATAGTTATCCCCAATATACTTGTCCTATTTTCCATGGATATTAGTTTTTACCTTTTCCCATTGAAAAATTACATTAAACTTTTCATACACTTAAATGGGTGAGTTACCTAATATAAAAATGAGAAAAGAAATATGCATTTGAAATTTTAACCTTAGAGTTTATAAAGTTCTTGTATTACACGCCTTTTTTAAAGCACTTAAGGAAAATACGGCATGTTGACCTTCATTTAGGGATTTTCTTTTTTTTTTTTTCTGCAGCAGAGCTGAGCACACACTGGATACATTTGAATGTGTTTATTTAGTTTCTTTTGAATGTTGCATTTGGCAGGCAGATCCAGAATGACTAGAGAACTGCCAACTTGTTTGGATTGGCTTAAACTTAATTTAGATTCCATTCCTTAATTGATTGGCCGGTATGAAGAGATGCCAATGCTCATAGTATAGTATCAGAAAACTTAGTTATACAAAGCTATAG
Organism: Potos flavus; assembly: GCA_028534135.1. Taxonomy (NCBI): domain Eukaryota; kingdom Metazoa; phylum Chordata; class Mammalia; order Carnivora; family Procyonidae; genus Potos; species Potos flavus. The sequence continues at coordinate 116,776,192 of CM052896.1, read as the reverse complement.
TTCACACATCAAGAACTGTTATTTACTGTAAGCAATCTGCAAGAAAGTCAGAAACAATGAAATTCACAATAACTGTCCTGCTAAGAACTCTATATAAAAGATTTCCATTCTGTTTTACCAATTGGGAACACCTTAATGTTTAATATTTAAACTATTGGTATCATTTTTCTAATGTATAAATTGCATTACCAGGATAAAATACGTACAGTGGTGATGCTAGTGTTTAAACGAGTTTTGGAAACACCACTTTCGTATTTTGAGATGTCATGGATATAAGTAGTTATTTATGTTTTAAAAATTCACAGTAGTCTAAAGAAATTAACAATAGTTAACGTCTGCTCTAAAACCATCAATAAACATTTTTTAGTGATTCACATACAGATATTTCAGTAATGTAAATTGAAAAGATTGCTACAGGTAAACTATTTTAACGTTTAAGATCTTGGTCAAATAATTTATAGTTCACAATATTTAAGGAGGTGCTTTTTTTTTTCTTTAAAACTTGATTTTTCTTAATTAAGACTTTATTCATGCCAAAGTTAATAAGGAAAAAAGTTCAACACTCGTTGAAGGTCATTATAGGCAAAACTACCAATAGTCTGTGTTTTCTCATTTAATATTAAGTTGAATAAAGTAAATTTTATTCCTGTCAAGAGCCTGAACCATATTTTTAATGTCTGCATGTTTGATACTCTTTTTAAATAGTATCATGCTAGTGCCAAGATTTATTAAATATCTTAAAATTGGCCTATTGGTCCCATCCAAATTTAAAGAAGATCGAGTCAGTGCATAAGCAAAATATAGTGATAGAAATTAAAATATCTCCAGTTGAAATAAATCTCTATGTTTTTAAATTGTCAAGAGGACTCAATAATTAATTTTGATGACTTCCTATTTAAAACTTTTTGTGCGACTGGAAAGCCCAATGACCACTACTCTAAAAGTAAATAGTTTGTTGTATTCGGGCCCTCACAAGTATGGAGATACTATATATGTGATCTTAATTAAGAAAAAAACATTGGATCAACTAATCATTTTAGCAGTGTCAGTAATTTTTCACATTTTCAAAAGAAAAACTTTCCTTTATTACTGGTCCCTTTATGAACCAGCATCTTTTGCTAAAGAGATAAACTAGCTTGTATTTTTTAAAGTCTTACATTAGCAAAACTATTTTGTTCCATTTTACTTTCATGAATGAAGATTATTGACATGGTTGGTTAATTCTTGAATTTTGATTTTATTTGAAGAAAATTGTTGCTTTTTTTTTTCCAAAATGTTCTGGCATTTTAAGAATTAATGCTAGTAACAATTTCTAAATTTACAGTAATTGGCATGTTTAACAATAACGTATCAGTAAATATTTTAAGACTGTAGATTCATAGACAAGGAATGGGAAGCAATAGTGAAATATATGTGAAAATTCCTGATTCATTTAGGAAGCACTTCACCTATTTCTTGCATAGTTCAAAGGTGAATGTCTCCAGGAACTTTTTAAAATTTTTTTTAAAAGAGAAAAACGTACATTTGAGTGTGAAAAATTATCTAATTTCTACAACACTGGACTACTAGAAATAACTTTGTAAAAGTTACTGTTCTGTATAAACTATTTGAAATTCGAGTACAAAAAAGAACACCTGAAAAAGCATTGTCTTTTGGCCATGACACCAGTGCACTGTGGCAGTGCCATTTGCTCAGGACCCAACTCTGTGGCCCTCTGTGTGTGTGTGTGTGTGTGTGTGTGTGTGTGTGTGTGTGTGTGTGTGTCCCCTCCAAGTTCTGTTGCGGTTACTACACACACAGGCCTTCCTGTCTGGTCCTCAGAAAAGCCGGGCTTCCAAAGCACTGTTGAACACTGAGGATTCTATTGTTAATGTGGATGTTCGATGAGTTGTATTTTAAATATCAAAGATTATTAAATAAAGATGATGTTTGCTTTTTTTATTTCTGTTTTTATTTGTACTGAAGGGTTAATTCCTAGCTTTGCTAATTAAGCAAAGGATGGTGGGAAGACCAGCCGCCTCTGCACCACCTGAGAGCTTTTCAGAAATGCAGAGCCTCAGGCCACACCTACTGGCTCAGGACCTGCGGTTTTTAACAAGACCCCCAGGGAATCACATGCAGATTCAAGTTTGAGAGGCTTGTTTTATGGGCAGTTTGTGACAAAATGGGTGGAGCCCTGATACTCCATTCCAGCTCACTGCTGCCCAGGGGCCCACTATTACTGGAACCTCTCATCTTTTCTAGGAGACGCTAGGTCCAAATGTTTACTTGAAATCTGACTTTTAAATGGTTGCCCCATTGTTTCTTTAACCCTGAGGGCCAAACAAAGCACGGTAACAATTTTTAAGAGTGCTGTTTTTTCCTCATCCAACTCTGGACACCAGAATCCAACTGTAGTAATCGGAATCCACTTGGACTGATCGAGGATTCTAGAATCCTCAAATCATAACGAGGGTTGTATATCCATTTTATCCTTAATTAGGGTTGGGCACAAATATTGAAATATAAAATGTTCAAACTGATTACATGAATCTTTTTAGCAAAACCTCATAGCTTAGTGCTTAGAAGGACCATTTCGTTGAATTTGGATGCCACCGAATGGCTCTGATCTCATCAATACCTACTCGTGGGCCCTATGAAATATAAGTCGATTCGAAGACCCATTTTATATGTTAGCTAATATAAAAGGGAATGTGAGGGTTGTCTTTATCCTGAAGATTTGCATGTTTGAGGACCCTTTAGCCATTTCGTGTCTGTGTCACCAAATGCTCAAAAGTTCATTTTTTAAGTAATTTGGGTCAGGCTGACCTACCTACTCTCTTGACGTTTCCCCTTTACACACTGTGGTCCTAGCAGGCCTCCTTGTGGGTCGTTCCCATTCCCAGGTGCTCCCTAACATTCTCCTCACCCCCTTCCCTTCGCTCATTTGATATCCCTGCCCCAGAAGTTTGTTGGCCACCTCCTTGCTGGGAGGACTCTTTCCACTGGACTACCACCCTTCGCTGTGCCCTGTTCTCCCCCACCATTGTTCCAGTTCTTTCTGTGTCGGGAACCACAGCCACCCTCTGCCTGGGGCTGCTAGCGAGAAACAATCGCTGTGGCACTCGTTCAAGTCACTCAGCAAAACAGCTGAGCGCTCCCCGTGTGCCAGGCATGGTTCTGGGTCCTGGGAAACAGAGTCATGAGTAAGATACTGTGCTCTCGTGGCTCTTGCATTTGGGTTGGCGGTTACGCAGAGGAAACCTTTCATGAACATAACTTCCCGACACGGAAAGAACTGCGCTTGTTCTGTGAGATACGAGACAATCAAACAGGGTGATGCAATGGGGTGTGATTGAGAGGGGGAGCAGCTTCGTTCTGGATTCAAGAAAGGCCTGTGCAGAGGCGACCTTCACACAGACCCCTGAAAACTGAGGCCGCCACGCAAAGGTGAGGGGCGGGATACCGGCCTGAGGAAACAGCAAGCACGGCAGCCCCGTGGTGAGGGCTGGTTGTGTCCAAGGAATGGAGAGAAGGCTGAAAGAGGCTAGCAGGTAGTGAAGAGGATGGAATTAGGAGGTAGACAATTTCTGTAAGCTTTTATAAACACAGGTAAGTTCGTGTTGTATTGTTTTGCTATTATACCAAGCCATCTGCTTCCATTTTCTAAAATATTCCCCACTTCTTTCTAGAATAGTCCCAAGACTTTTTAAAAAAATCTTTTTTTAAGGATTTATTTATTTGAGAGAGAAAGAGAGAGAGAGAGAACATGAGCAGGGGGAGGGGCAGAGGGAGAGAATGAATCTCAAGCAGATACCCAGCTGAGCACAGAGCCTCACTCAGGGCTCAATCCCCCCAACCCTGAGATCATGACCTGAGCCGAAATCAAGAGTCAGACACTTAACTGACTGAACCACCCAGGCGCCCCGAAAAAATAATCTTTTAAAAGGTTTATTAACTACATCTACCAAAGAGCATGCCAGTGCTCACCTTCAGCAACCCAAAAAACTGGCTGTATTTTAGCATTAAAGACACTGCTTAACATACCTCAGATCAGGATTTCAGGCAAGCCTCCCATTCCCCACTTGTGCATTTTGTTTTTCTTCCTCTCATATCTATGCAATTGTTTTCATCACTATCATATGATTATAGTTCCGTTTTGAAATCTTACTGTCATATTTTGGTTGGTAATCCACATCATCAACTGTAGTGATTAATATCCAGATATCTCCCAGTTACTCTGCCCCTTTCGTCCAGGACACCATCATATTACGGTAAGCATGAGCAACAATATCATAGCTCTTCACTTGGACTTCAGCCTTTAGATTTGGTTGTCATAGAAAAACTTAAATATAACAGTGACTTTATAAGCTCTAAGTTTTTTCTCTCAAGGAAATCAGAGTTGATTGGGCATCACACAGTGTAAAGATTTTTTTTTTTTTTTTAGAATCTGCTTTCTGGGGGTGCCCAGGTGGCCCAGTCAGTTAAGTGACTGCCTTTGGCTCAGGTCATGATCTCAGGGTCCTGGGATCAAGCCCCGTATCAGGTTCCCTGCTCAGCGGGCAGCTTGCTTCTCCCTCTCCTCTCCAGTTCGTGCTCTCTATCGATATCTCTATGTCTCTCTGAAATAAATTTTTAAAAAAATCTTTAAAAGAATCTGCTTTCTGTGTTCTTGCTTTACATACATTGATGGCTTCATTGCTAAGGTCAATTCATGGTTCAAGAAAGCTGCTGCAGGCGGGGCCCATGATTACATCTGCATTCCAGCAATCAGAAAGCAAAAGGAGGATGGAAGAAGGCCATGTGCCCGCCCTTTTTTTTTAAAGTAATATCTATGCCTAAAGCAGGGCTCTGATTCACGACTCTGAGATCAAGCGTCCCATGCTCTACTGAATGAGCCAGCCAGGTGCCCCCGTGTGCCTTTTCTTTAAGGTTACCTCCTTGAAGTTGCATACGCTATTTTCACTTATATTTACATGGGCCAGAACTGAATCATATGGCCACTCCCAGCTACAAGATGGTTTTTATTCGGGATGGTCATGAGTCTTAGTTTGGGCATCCTAGAGGCAGACCCTGAGTTGAGGATTCCTGTGAAAGTGATTTTTTTTTAAAGTGTTTCCAGAGGCACCTGGGTGGCTCAGTCAGTTAAGCACCTGACGTCATTTCAGGTCATGATCCCAGGGTCCTGAAATTGAGCCCCCACATTGAGCCCCACATCTGGCTCTCCACTCAGCAGGGAGTCTGCTTCTCCCTTTTCCTCTGCCCCTACCCCCACTCGTGCACTCTCTCTCTCAAATAAATAAAATCTTAAAAGAAATAAAAAGTAGGGGCGCCTGGGTGGCTCAGTGGGTTAAAGCCTCTGCCTTCAGCTCAGGTCATGATCTCAGGGTCCTGGGATCGAGCCCCGTATCAGGCTCTCTGCTCAGCAGGGAGCTTGCTTCCCCCTCTCTCTCTGCCTGCCTCTATGCCTACTTGTGATCTCTCTGTCAAAAAAATAAATAAAATCTTAAAAAAAAAAAGAAAGAAAGAAAGAAAAAGTATTTCCAGGAAGAAAGGGAAGGGGCATAGTGGGTAAAGAAGTGGAATAAGGAAAGGAAGCCAGGCAAGGGTGTAACAATAAGCAAAGTTCCAATCCTGCAGACAGTTCTGGTCCGACAGTATATTCACATCTTAGAGTTGGTACATCGTGGGCAGGGGAGCTGCATCATTTTAAATACTACTACACAAGGTTGTGTCAGCATCTCCGGGCACACACACAGTTCCTCCGGCAGAGGAACACCTGTTGAGAGTGAAAGCACCCCAAGAAAAGGTGTGCACTAAAGAGGTAAAAGGAAGAAGGGATCAGGAGGGGGCCCTGACATTTTCTGGTACACCACGCATCCAGGCAAAAAGTTAGGGTTCCATAACTGCACGTGAAGTGGAGAACAGACTCTGGGGAACGATTAGCCACTGCTAGGTGAGGCAACGGCAGAAGCGAGATGTAGCATTTTGGGTAAAGATGGAAAGTCTGTACAGGAAGGAGCAGAGCTGAGGAAGCTGAACACTGTGTTGAAGAGAAGTACACCCAATAGCAAACAGGAAATGAAAAGCAACAACCATCTTGGAAGGTGGGAGTGAGATGTAGACCAAAATCAAGAGGATTGATTAAAAGACTCCAAAAATAGCAGATTCCCCAGAGGAGGCATTCATAAATTAAAAAAAAAGAAAAAAAACATTTAAAATAATTTGCGGAACTAAAAGACATAGTTTTTGAAAGTGTTTGTTGAATGCCCAGCATAATGAATGAAAATACAAACAACCGATTGCAAAACACATCATTATTAGTTTCAAAGCATCAGGGGCACCTGGGTGGCTCAGTCAGTTAAGCATCTGCCTTCAGCTCAGGTCATGATCCCAGGGTCCTGGGATGGAGCCCCATGTTGGGCTCCCTGTTCAGCGGGGGGCCTGCTTCTGCCTCTGCCTGCCACTCCCCCTGCTTGTGCTCTCTCCCTCTCTCTCTGATAAATAAATAAAATATTTAAAATAAAATGGGTTTTTTGCTTTACGCTTGCATAAATAAACCCATTTAGATAGTTTTCTCAAAAGAAAGGAACTTTTTTTTTCCTGGAGACGTATTGATGATCCCACCACTTGAGAAATGGAAACCAGGTTCCAGCTGATAATATTTTCATTTCCTTTTTTTTTTATTTCTAGCCACTGAGTTTCAAAAATCCTAGGTTCAGGGGGTGGTTGGGTGGCTCAGTCATTTAAGCGTCCGACTCTTGGTTTCAGCCTAGGTCATGATCTCAGGGTCGTGAGACAGCCCCGCGTCAGGCTCTGTGATGGGCATGGAGCCTGCTTAAGATTTTCTCTCTCTCTCTGTCTGCCTCTGCTCCACCGGCCCCCAAATAGTGCGCTCATGCTCTCTTTAAAAAAAAAAGAAAATCTTAGGTTCAGAATTTCAGCTAAGCAACCTAGACCGCATCACCAGGAGCCACTCAGATTCATGGGTTCTCTCTGATGTAATATGTTTGATTGTGCAGGGGTGGTTTTGCAACTCATTGTGTGATAACGAACCTTCATGTTAGCTACAGGGATATTTGGCAGTAAAAGAAGTTATCTTCAGCCCAAACTTCACTAAACTTGGATGTCTTTTAATCTTTTATTATAAAAAAAATTCAAATACATGCAAAAGTAAAAGACTAGTCTAATGAACCTCTGTGTACCCAGCTTCAACAACGATCAGTTCCTGGCAATTCTTGTTTCATCTACTCTGCTCCCATTATTTTGAAGCACATCCCAAACATCATGTTATTTATCAGAATCGTTCTTTAAGTCTCTTGGGCCATAGTTCATCCTACAGGAAAAAAAAAAATACCCCATAACGAACTTATAGGACATAGCTTTTTATGCAAATTACTTAAAATGATGTAAAGGCATGTAATTGTTTTCTTCATTAATTGCAGCATCTTTATAGCATGACATGAATTTATAGGATGGCTCTCCGGAGAATTTATAGCTGTAGGCAATAAAAGCTTGATTTACACTTGCTAAACTTTTCACTGTGGT
>CM052896.1:116720572-116768165 GCA_028534135.1 Potos flavus | reverse complement strand
CTGCCTTTAGAGATGAGGATTTCATAGCCTATTTAGAGCCTTGGAAATTGGATTCAAAGAAGTAAATTCCTCAGGTGATTCTGATACACATTTTAGGAAACATTGCCTAGATAAGATTTCATAGGGAAGAGATGTATTTTTGGTATGTGTATTTAAGCATATCTTGAATGTTTATTATAGTCCTGTAGTAGGATGTAAAGGTGGAAAAGGCATAATTGAGATCTTTCAGGGGACTTAACTGTTTAGAACGCCATAGTAAAACTTGTTTGTATTATATTTAACAAATGTTTCTGTAGGTGCTATCCTAATATATATCAATCTTCATAACGATGTGAGGTATTTATTATCTGTTTTGCAAATAAGCAAAATAAAAGTTTGATACACTTACTGTCACACTAATTAAGTTGTAATTTAAACAGGCATCTTTTGACCTCAAATCCTGTGATCTTTCTAGTTTACTGTGTTCCTTTTTTTAATACTTTTTTTTTTTTTTTAAAGATTTTATTTATTTATTTGACAGAGATCACAAGTCAGCAGAGAGGCAGGCAGAGAGAGAGGGGGCAGCAGAGAGCCCGATGCGGGGCTCGATCCCAGGACCCTGAGATCATGACCCGAGCCGAAGGCAGAGGCTTAACCCACTGAGCCACCCAGGCGCTCCTACTGTGTTCCTTTTTTTATCCAGACAGTAGCTTTTGGTTCCTTAACACACTATATAGTAAATGTTAATAAAGATAAATGGACAACATTTGGCTTTGAATGTGAAGGGAAGAATCCAGAAGTTCTTTTAATTGTCAAACCAAAGGTTATTTTGTATTGTGGTAGAGACCCTCTGGGTAAAATCATTTAAAAAAGATTTTAAGTGGGTTTTTACTAGAATTAATGTGGTTGGGTAACTTTTTAGAAGTTTAGAAATATTTTTAGAGTTTTAGAATTTTTAAATTTAGAAATTTAGAATTTTAGAATTTTAGAAATTTCCTTTTAGGAAGCTGCTTGTTTATCATCAAATTTACATTTTGTTAAGCTAAGTAAAGTATTATCTGGTGTTTTCCTTCTTCATATTGGTTATTTTGTGAAAGTGTCTCCCTAATTAGATAACAAACTCTTGAAAATTATGTTTTGTTTTCTTTTTTTAGAAAGAGAGAGTTGGGGGAGGGGCAGAGGGAGAGAGAGAATCTCAAGCAGGTTTCATGTTCAAAGTGGAGCCCGATTTGGGGCTCGATCTCACAACCCTGAGAATATGCATGACTTGAGCTGAAATCAAGAGTCGGATGCTTAACTGACTGAGCCTGGACGCCCTTTGAAAATTATCTTTTATTTGTTATGTATTATTCACAATTGGACTGGGTTCTTTAAAAGGTGCTTGGCATTCTTAATCAGAATTTGCCTGGGAAATGCTCCTTTAAAAAAATAGATAGATAGATAGAGGTATATATCTATCTATCTCTATATATATGATTTTATTTATTTATTTGAGAGAGAGAGAATGAGCAGGGAGAGGGAGAAGCAGACTCCCTGCTGAGCAGGGAGCCTGACACAGGGCTTGATCCCAGGACCCCAGGATCATGACCTGAGCTGAAGGCAGGTGCTTAACCGACTGAGCCACATAGGCACCCCTGAAAAATATTTTTTAATAAAATTATTTTGTGACTTTCTCTTTTACAAGAAAGCCAATACAATTATTTTCTAATTCTGTTTTTCTGATCTAGACTTCTAAAGCACAAGGATCAAATAACTCTGATCAAAACGAAATCTGCAAACTGCAAAATATCATTAAGGTAAGGAGGTTGTGGGAACAATGACTATTTATTTATTTGAGAGAGAGCAAGAGAGAGAGAGAAGGAACCAGGTGGAGGGGAAAAGGGAGAGGGAGAAACAGAAGCCCCGCTGAGCAGGGAGCCCAGTGTGGGGCTCGATTCAGGACCCTGGGATCAGGACCTGAGCCAAACTTAGACACTTAACTGACTGAGCCACCCAGGCGCCCTGGAACAATGGCTATTATACATCTAAAATTTGCTTATTAAAAGTAAAAGTATAAGTCTGGGGTGCCTGGGTGGCTCAATCAGTTAAGCGTCTGCCTTCTGCTTGGGTCATGATCCTGGGGTCCTCGGATCTAGCCCTGCGTGGGGCTCCCTGCCTAGAAGGGAATCTGCTTCTCCCTCTCCCTCTGCCTACCACCCCCTCTGCTTGTGCTCTCTCTCTAAGAAATGAATAAAAATCTTTAAAAAAAAAGTATAAGTCTAATAGAAGGCTCAGTTATAAAACTAATTATATAGATTATGATTGTTTCTTTTTACCATTTTGTGTTTTCATCCTTTACAACAGCAAGGTATATAAAAATGTCTCTTTCCAAAATCATTTGGTTTTGAACATTTGTTTAAGTAGTTTATATTTTATTAGTCTCTACTTGCTATTGCATCTTGTAAAATTGTCTTTTTTTTTTTTTTTTTTTTAAGATTTTGTTTATTAGAGAGTGAGTGGAAGGGAGAGGGAGAGAGAATCTGAAGCAGACTCCGTACTAAGCACAGAGCCCAACGAGGGGCTTGATCCTAAGATGACCCTAAGATCATGACCTGAGCTGAAATCAAGAGTCGTCCAATTAACCAACTGAGCCACCAAGGCTCCTCAAAACATTTTTGAGGTTGCTGAAGTTTCAGGGTCTAGGGTTAAAGGATATTGACAAAATAAAATGTTAATATTGTTCATTATAAATAATTTTCCCTTAATGGTGGAATTTTGCTACTTCGTGTCAGTTATTATTTCTTTCAAGAAAAGTGTTAGTTACGTAGTTTTATCATATGGCAATGAATTGTTTTTAGTGTATAAATTATTGTCAGGTATATGAGGCATCTGGGTGGCTCAGTCTAAGTGCCTGCCTTCAGCTCAGATCATGATCCCAGGGTCCCGGATTGAGCCCCATGTTGGGATTCTTGTTCAATGGAGAGTCTCCTTCTCGGGCTCTCTCTGCTCCTCCCCCCACACATCCTGCTTGTACTCTGTTGCATGTGTGCTCTCTCTCTTAAATGAAATCTTTAAAAAAAATTATTGTCAGGTGTAAAATTTTTCGTTTTTGGTTTTATTATTATAACAACACTAACATGGGTGGGTTCCCAGGTCAGACTTGTGTTTGAATCCTGACTCCCTATTTACCAGCAGTTATACTTTGAGCAAGTTACTTAATCTTTTGAAGCTTCCGTTTTATCATTAGTATAGTAGATTTCATAGTACCTTCCTTGTAGGATCGTTTTAAGGTTTAAATGCGAAGCTGGTTGCCAAGTGCTGGCACATAAATAAGCACACAGGACTAAAGAATAACTTTACTTGTCTTCTCAGGAAATAGAAGCTAATTTATTGATTAGGATTCTTGGTTACAAGCAACAAAAACCATCTCTGGCTAAGTAAAGCAAAAGAGGTTTTACTGGAAGGACCCAGGGTAGTCTATTCCCAGGATTAAAAGAAGAATTGAGCATTCTGGTCTTGGGCGGAACAGGAATGGGAATAGCATCAGAGATCTAGATAGTGGGACACAGTGAACAGACTTTTCTGGGTACAGCTATCACAGTGCTTGTGGTCCTAACAATTTCCCTTTTTGAAGGACTAAGCTCAAGATCCAGATTCCTAGGAGAGCGACTGATGGTCTCAACTTGGGTAGCAAGATATTTTTACTCATCTTCTGTTTCATTTTTTTTCTTGCTGATATTCTCTCATTAAAATAGAAAAACTGTTCTTAAGACCCAGGAAAGGAAAGGAAAGGAAAGGTAGAATTTTTCGGGAATTGTCCAGATTTGGGGCCTGTCTTACCGTGTTAAGAGAATTATTTTTATTTTTAATACAGGCTTTTTATTTTTTTTTTTAATTATTTTTAATACAGGCTTTTGCACACAACAATGAAATGGCTTAGGTATATTATTGATTATAAATGTAGTTAACCTTGCTTTTATTTTTTAAGGGCCTCAAACAGACTCGAAGTCAGGAAATCGATGACCATCAGCATGAAATGTCAGTTTTACAGAATGCACATCAGCAGAAATTGACAGAAATAAGTCGTCGTCATCGAGAAGAATTAAGTGACTATGAAGAACGAATTGAAGAACTGGAAAACCTGTTACAACAAGGTTGTTAGTTGTTTTTGTTTTTTTAAGATTTTATTTATTTATTTGAGAAAGCGAGAGAACATGAGCAGGGGGAAGGGCAGAGGGAGAAGCAGGCTCCCCGTGGAACAGAGAGCCCAACTTGGGGCTCGATCCCAGGAACCCAAGATCATGACCTGAGCTGAAGGTAGCCGCTTAATCCACTGAGCCACCCAGGCACCCCAAGGTTGTTAGTTTTATTAACTTAATGGATTAGGTGATATAATTAAATGACAAGCCTTAGTACTGTAAAACCAACACACTGGTGTAAACATGGACTACGTTCTAAAGAATGAATGTGAATGACTAGGCTGTTCATCTGCCTGAAATTCACAGTGGCATCACTGTTGCAAGATCATGCAGAAATGGAAAGGTCCTTTTGCTTTTGTGGCAAATAGTTACAATACATAGATTTCTTTGCATTGTTTGGTGATGATACTTTGGTAATAAATGATTAGAAATATTTTCACTTTCTTTCAAACTCCTATACATAGGTGTTTTAGTAGTTGATTCAAATAGTTTTCCTCAACTATTTATTTAAAAATGCTTTATTATGGAGGTGCCTGGTTGGCTCAGTCAGTGGAATGTGTAACTCTTGATCTTGGGGTCATGAGTTTGAGCCCCACATTGAGGGTAGAGATTACTTAAAAAAAAAAAATCTAAAATAAAAATGCTTTATTTTGGTAATTTAACTTTTTAAAAGACTTTCTTTTCGTAACAAAATTAGAAAGGAAATACAGAGATTTCCCATATACCCATGCCCTGACACATGCGTAGCCAGCCACACTATCACCATTACTCATCAGAATGGTACATTTTTTACCAAAGATGAACCTACGTTGACAGATCATGATCCCTCAAAGTGTGTAGTTTACCTTAGGGTTCACTCTTGGTGTTGTACATTCTCTAAGTTAGACATAGGACACACTCATCATTATAATGTACAGAGTTGTTTCAGTGCTCTTAAAAATCCTTTATGCTTTGCCTACTCACCTCCTACCCACCCTCCCCCACAATCTTTTTATTGTCTCTATTGTTTTGCCTTTTTCTAGAACGTCACGTAGTTGGAATCACACAGTATGTAGCCTTTTCAGATTGATTTCTTTCACTTAGTAATGTGCATTTGAGTTTCCTCCGTGTTTTTTCGTGGCTTGACATCTCAATTCTTTTTTTATTTCTTCCTCAATTCTTTTTAATGCTGAATAATATTCCATTGCCTGGATGTACCACAGTTTATCCATGCACCCACTGAAGGACATCTTTTCTTCTAAGTTTTGGCAGTTATGAATAAAGCTGCTATAAATATCATTGTTTAGGTTTTTATGTGGATAAGAGTTTTCAGTTCCTTTGAGTAAATACCAGCGAGTGCAGTTGCTGATCATATGATAAGGGTGTGTTTTGTTAGAGACTGAACTGTCTTCCAAAAGTGGCTGTACTATTTTGCATTTTGCCAGCAGTGAATGAGAGTTCTTATTGCTTCACATGCTCACCAGCATTTGGTGTTGTGAGTGTTCTGAATTTTGGCCATTTTAATAGGAGTGTAATGATATTTCATTGTTGACTTAACTTTTTAAGGTTTTTCCCGTTCCTAAGTCTGTTAAATCTCTTAGTTGTATATAGCAAGCTACTTATCTCTCGGTAATTGACACAGGCTGGGCTTGATTTTCTGTTTATGTTCTAGGTGGCTCAGGAACTGTAATAACTGATCACTCGAAAATCCATGAGATGCAAAAAACTATACAGGATCTACAAAATGAAAAAGTAGCGTCTATAAAAAAAATTGAAGAACTTGAGGATAAAATAAAAGACATAAATAAAAAATTATCTTCTGCAGAAACTGACAGAGATATTTTGAGAAAGGAACAAGAACGCCTAAATGTTGAAAACAGACAAATAACAGAAGAATGTGTAAGCTTGAAACTGGAATGTAGTAAATTGCAGGCTGATGCTGTGAAGCAAAGTGCTACTGTGACAGAAAAAGAAAGAATCCTTCCACAGAGTCCATCGGTGGAAGAGGAAGTGCTCAAACTGCAGCAAGCACTGTCTGGTATAAAATGTTTGGAACTTATCTATGATTGGTGTTTTATTGCATACTGGTTTTTAAAGACAAACTGAGTACTTTATGGAAATGGAGTATTCATGCAAATTGGCTGTAGAAGCTGAGTAGAATTGTTTGGTTTTGGATTCAGTGCCATAATTAATGGATCACAAATAGGAATTTTCTACTAAAAAGGGTTTGTTGTTGTCTGGATGTCTCTCAGCCTCCCTTCCTCATCCTTTAAGTAGTTACATGGAACTCATTGATGTAGGAGGCCGTGTAGATTTCTGAGAAATATATATGTAACTATTTAGGGGGAGGAGGTATAGGCCTATTTCTGTTAGTCTGCATAGAACCAGATACTTTTGGAACTCTTTAAGTTCCAGACCCTCCAATTAGGGAATGCAACCTTCCTTTTTCAAAATTCTGTATTAACTTTTGAAATGATGTCCTCTAAGCAGACATGAGAATGATAAGCCATCAGTCCTTCACCATTTTCCATGCTGAAGATGATATTTAGTTACCTGTGTTCTATATTAGAAAAAGTAAATTATTAAACGAAATACGCCAAACACCGGTGTTCATTCATGCCAGGAAAACATAATGGGAGCTCTTAGCTGTGAAGATATATTTTATTTTGCACTTTTGTCTTCTTACAATATAAACTCTCACTTTATGAACTGGTTCATTGCTGCTCTGGAGGTTTCTAGCCCTTGTGTGCTGTCCTCCCCCCACCCCCTTAGCTAGGTCTTTATCGTGAGCTCCTAACCTGGATGGCCAACTCTATAAACTCCAATTAGAGTTAGGTTCGAAGTCATCATGTCCTCCTCCTCCTCTTCATTTCCCTACCTTGGTGATTTACCAGTCTGCCAAAACAGAAAATTTGAAGTCATCACCTAGCATGTCCTGTAGGTCTATTCCTTAGTTTCTCTGGTTCAGTGATATTTCAGGAGCTTTGCGGTTTCTTAGAAGGGCCTCAGTCTTGGGAGCTGCCATGAAGGCAAAGAGAAGGTTTTTCACTAGGGTTCTAGACTTCTCTCTCATTTGACTTCCTAGTAGCTCTGCTCCTTTCAAAATACCTTTTTCCATTTATTTAACATATTTGATGACTCATGTGGGTTTATTTCCTTTAAAAACACCTACTACCCTAGTCCTTCCTCTTTTTTCCGTTTCCATTGCCACTGAATAACTTCAGCCAGTCATAATTTCTTTTGCCTGGTTATATATAGCCGTTTCTTTTCTTTTCTTCTTTCTTTTCTTTTTTTTCTTTCTTTTTTTTTTTTAGATTTTATTCATTTATTTGTTAGAGAAAAAACATAAGCAGGGGGAGCAGCAGACAGGAGAAGCAGGCTCCCCGTTGAGCAAGGAGCCCTATTCAGGACTCCATCTCAGAACCCTGGGATCATGACCTGAGCCAAAGGCAGACACTTAACCCACTAAGCCACCCAGGCGTCTCGTCTACAGCCCTATAGCCATTTCTTAATGGAGGGAAATAGCTGAGTGATTAAGAACATGACTGAGTTGGAATCCAACTCCCATCACTAATTAGCTGACCGTGGGCAAGTTAACTAACATCTCTGTGCTTTGATTTTTCCATCCCTGTGGTTAGGATAATACTCCTGTCTTCTTCATAGTTGTAGTAGTAGTAATGGGGATTCTATGAGTTACTAGATGCAGAGTTCTCTTTAGAACAGGGGCTATCCCATTTTAAGCATTATGAAAGTGTTAGCTGTGGGGCGCCTGTGTGGCTCAGTGGGTTAAGGCCTCTGCCTTCAGCTCACGTCATGATCTCAGGGTCCTGGGATCAAGCCCCGCGTCGGGCTCTCTGCTCAGCAGGGAGCCTGCTTCCCCCTCTCTCTCTGCCTGCTTCTCTGCCTACTTATGGTCTCTCTCTCTCTCTGTGTCAAATAAATAAGTAAAATCTTTAAAAAAAATAAAAGTGTTAGCCGTTATTCTCTGGTTTCCACGATTCCTTCAGTCAGGTTTTTTTTTTTTCTATCTATAGCCAGAAAGGTTTTTCAGAAACACGAAACAGGTTTAACTCCCCTGATTGTAGTACTTTGTGGCTTCCTGTGAACTTCAGGATAAAGTCTAAACTTCCTGTTGGACATATAATGTCTTTCACGATCCAGTCCATTTCCCTCTTTAGTTTCACCTCTTCCCATTCTAACATGCTAAGCATTAGCCACACTGAACTTTGTGTATAGCTCCTAAAGCCAGTGACTTTGTCTGTTGGCTCTGTCCTCTTTGCATTTGCTACTCTGTTTGTGTGGAGTATGTCTGTTTCTTTCTGCTAACTCTTACACTGCGGGTATTGCATCTACTGGGAGGTACCTGTGCTACTGCTTTCCTGGCCCTCCTTAGCCCCCACCGCCCAGTGTAGAGTAGGTGTTTGCCCTTTCTGCTCTAGTAGCCCCTTGTGCTCCCTGCATCGTACTGTACCAGAGTCATGT
This sequence comes from Potos flavus, assembly GCA_028534135.1. NCBI lineage: Eukaryota > Metazoa > Chordata > Mammalia > Carnivora > Procyonidae > Potos > Potos flavus. The sequence goes on along the minus strand of CM052896.1, from coordinate 116,759,547 downwards.
GTTTCCTTTCCCTCTGAATTAAAAGCTCCTTGAGAGCAAGCAGAGACTAAATGTTTTCATCTTGTTGTCTAGCAACTAACTGATCTCCTAGAAAATGCTTAGTGTTATCCGGATGAAAGTTGAATGAATTACTTCAGCTGAACTAATGGTATTGTCTTTGTGTTCTTCTAGAACCACTTCTGTATATGGATCTGTCTGTAATACTAGCTTAAATGGTCTTTTTATCTGTTGTTGTAGCTAAGTCACTTTAGAGAACTGAGAGATTATTGTATCATTGTGGCACAAATATACATTTTTGTTCCATTTCCCCCAGTCTCAGTCCTTTTTCTGTTTCCTGCTACACAAACTAATAAGCTCATTTTGAAACATTGTTATTAATGTTTTTATCAAGGCAATAACTTATGACTCATCCAGAATACAATTATAATTCTTTCTTCTACTGTTCTATAGGACTGCATTTTAATGGAGCATCTAATTGTCATTTATATTATTTCTTTGATATGTCAAATAGAAGTATAAAGCAACAAAAATGCATTTCACTACGAACCATTTGAGCTTGCTGATCGTGCCTATAAATACACTTTAATTGAGTTTTATTCCTGAGTTTAATATAGGTAATTATTAAGTTGGAGAATTTTAATTTCAGATTCATTGTTGTTTTTACAGATGCTGAAAATGAAATTATGAGACTGAGTAATTTAAACCAGGTAAACTAATTTTAAGAGAAAAGCTTTTGGCTTTGATTTATCAAGAAAAAGTATTTTGGTTATTGTAGTTGCTTACTTTGTGTTTTTTACAAATTCACTTGAATTTATCCTAGGAACATGCATCTTAGTAATTTTATGTTTGCTGATTAATAATAAACTTCTTGAATCATAAATTGACATAATTTTAAAAGTTACATAATTAAAAAGTACAAGTATATCACTTTTAAGATTAATTTGACAGACATTATGTTTATAGACAGTGGGAGCATGTTTTCCACCAGTGAGGAATGCCTTTTGATTTCCCTTAAGCAATTCAGAGAGTTGCTTGTATTGCTAATGATTACAGGCTATTTTGTAAATGTATTTATTTCTTGAAATATAATAAAAAAATCCTAAGAATATTTATAAAATGAGTGACTGGCTTTAGGCAGTCCAGTGTTGCATGCCTATAATTTTTATATATCACTAGAGAAATGCTGAGTACAAATGCACAATAGTACAGCTTGCCTACTTTTTGGTAAACTTAAAATTTATCTGAAAACACACTTTTAACATTTTATAGGATAACAGTCTCACTGAAGACAATCTGAAACTTAAAATGCATGTTGAAACTTTAGAAAAACAGAAGTCCTTATTGAGTCAAGAAAAGGTGGGTACAGTAAAAATGGGGGCAGAATTAAAATGTGTGACTACAGGTCACAGCCAAGGGCCAGTTCATATCAAAATGGAATGTTTAGGTCTTGAGAGTCCTGAGTGTAAAACTGATGTCACTGATGCTTGTCAGACCAGGATGAAGTATTTGGGCAAAGTTCAGAGTATGAGAGCCTGGCCAGAGTTCACATTTACAGATAAGGCAGCCGGTAGGCATACAGATGCGAGCAGAAAAGATAGGTAAAGACTCTCTTTTGGTTTCCGATGAAGTCCTGACAGCAGCAGCACACACAGGTGGTTCTAGAGTCTGAAGTGGCTGTAGTGGCGTTCTACAGAATCTATTAACTGCTTGTATGTCTTGAAACATACCTAGTGTGGTGGAATTTCTTAGTGGTGAGGGATGAAGAGGGATACGTTCTCAGTGGTAGCGAGGGAGTCTTTGTGTATATTGGTAGCAGGGTTGGAATAAGGTTCTGTAATGCAACGTTGGGGATGAGGAAAGGTATTTTTATGTTTATGTACTCAGGGATAATTCCTTGGCTAAGACAGGTGCTTAAATATAGGATAGTTGTAAGCTGGTATTATTAAGTTATAGGCCAGTGTCTTAACTCAATTGAAAAAAATGATTTTTAAAAAATAATACATACATTCACTGATGTACAAATTTAGTAATTCATATGGAAAACCTTTAGAGGGTACAAATGGAGTATCCTTTGCACCTCTTTTGGTTGGCCTCTTTTTTTTAAGATTTTATTTATTTATTTGAGAGGGGAGAGAGAGAACACAAGCAGGGTAGGGGTAGAGGGAGAGGAAGAAGCAGACTCCCTGCTGAGCAGGAAGCCCGACATGGGGCTCAATCCCAGGACCCTGAGATCATGACCTGAGTCGAAGGCAGACGCTTAATTGACTGAGCCACCCAGCTGCCCCTAAAGGCAGTCTTTCTTTCTTTCTTTCTTTTGTTTTTTTTTTTTAAGATTTTATTTATTTATTTGACAGAGAGGAGAGAGATCACAAGTAGGCAGAGGCAGGCAGAGAGAGAGAGGGAAGCAGCTCCTCGCTGAGCAGAGAGCCCGATGCGGGGCTTGATCCCAGGACCCTGAGATCATGACCTGAGCCGAAGGCAGAGGCTTTAACCCACTGAGCCACCCAGGCGCCCCAAAGGCAGTCTTTCTTACCAGTTTCTTGTATGTCCATCCTTCCAGACTATACTTATGTATGTATGATTATATAAATAGCTTTAAGAAAATACAACTTTTAGCATACTATACATATTATTCATATATGCCTTAACATATTTGCAGCATCCTTCCACGTTAGCATATATGTAGTGTTTCTCAAAGGAACTCTGTCAACGTGGAAAATACTTAGTTTTGTGCACTGTTGTATGCATTGTGGGATCCTTGCCTCCACCCTTTCTATCTACTAAAAGTCAATGTCTCCTCCTGTTTCTTAATTCTTATATTATCTCTATTTTCTCTGCTGTTTTCTGCTCCCTTTTCATTCTGCTCTTTCAGCTACTCCTTTCTCTGACTGGCCTGGGTATACTTCGTAGTTTGCAGGTCTCTGCACATATCCGATAGGATCTGTAACCTCGCCATGATATTTTTGGATTCTGTAGCCATTCCTGATAGCTCTTGCTCCTTTCTTTTGGTGTTACATAATCCTTCATAACTTTTCCTTTAATTTTTTCTGATATGGGTCTGCTCACTGCTTAAGTATGCCAGATGTACCTGCAAGGCTGTGCATGTTCTTAACGTCTACCTGAGAAAAGCTTGTGGTTCTCCTGATTGAACATACAGCTTTATTTTTTTTTAATTTTTTAAAAGATTTTATTTATTTATCTATCAGAGAGAGAGAGAGAGCACAAACAGGGGAACAGCAGACAGAGCAGGCAGAAGGAGAAGCAGGCTTCCCACCGAGCGAGGAGCGCGATGCAGGACTTGATCCCAGGACCCTAGGATCATGATCTGAGCCGAAGGCAGCTGCATAACCAGCTGAGCCACCCAGGCATCCCTTATTTTTTTTTTTTTAACTTAAATTCAATTAGCCAACATACAGTATGTCATTAATTTCAGATGTAGAGTTCAGTAATTCATCGGTTGCATATAACACCCGGTGCCTATCACATCATGTGCCCTTCTTAATGCCCATCACTCAGTTACCCCATCCTCCCACCTACCTCCCCTCACACATACAACTTTAGAAAGGCGTTAGAGAATGCTGTTTTCATCAACTGTAGTTCAGAATAAACTTTTGAATTGGAATTAAAATGAGAATTTTGAGGCAGATGTTCTAGTGTTCACTGGTCTCTTTGTAAGGTATGTATAGTCTCTTTATTTGTAGAAATTTAAGATTCTTATTTGCTTTAAAGTAGATTCCATAGAAATTTAATATTCTCTATCGGTGAAAGAAGACTTTAAACTCTTGTTGTATCACAAACATCATAAGAGGGGTTGAAAGCATAGAGAACTGTCCCACTTCTGGAGTTTGGAGGAAAAGCATTAAATACTAGTAGAACAGAACATAAAATATAGTTTAAAAATCATACATATAGAGATAGATAGATCTTTAGGACTGTTAGAATTGAGAGAGGGGAACCTAGTCTCAGGTTGGATGGCAAAGGAAGGAAGGAGTCTACTTTCTTGGGTCAAAGAAAAGTTTCATGTGCTGACAGGAGCCAGTAATAAGGGAAATCCCTTTAATGAGAGAAAAACCTTTTTTTTTTTTCTTTTTTCTTTTTTTTTTTTTTTTAAGTTTTATTTATTTGACAGAGAGAGAGATCACAAGTAGGCAGAGAGGCAGGCAGAGAGAGAGAGGGAAGCAGGCTCCCTGCTGAGCAGAGAGCCCGATGCGCGGCTCGATCCCAGGACCCTGAGATCATGACCTGAGCCAAAGGCAGAGGCTTTAACCCACTGAGCCACCCAGGCGCCCCATCCTTTTATTTTCTAATTAGAGAACGAATGAATGTTGATTTTTATAGATGTTTATTTAGTTTATGGTTGTTGATGACTGGACATTAGGGAATGGAAGTGCAGAGAGGCAGGACACTTGGGACATTTTGAAGAGTGTGTATGGGGCGAGAGAAGGGAAGAAGGGAAGCAGCAGTGGGAGTGGGATTAGGAAGGCTCTCAAATGGGAAAGTTTTTGTGTAAAGAAGCTGGAGCTGGAAGAACTTTAGCAGTCATTCCATCTCATCTGGTGTTACAGAAATGTTTTTCTTGAAGCTACACATAAAATCGCACATGAGTGAAGGCTGTGATTTGTTGTATTTTATGTATCGTTGCTGAAGTCTTATTCAGTAATGTTTCTGACACAGGCATCTGAGAATAGATTCCCAAGTTTGTGTGTGCGTGTGTGTATATATATATGTATACACATATACATATATAATCTTGTATATATATGTGTACAATATAATATAATCTTTCGGTATCTTCATCCAATTGACAATATATCTTGTTTTTCCCCCTTTTTATTATTTAAGGAAGAGCTTCAGGTGTCACTTTTAAAATTGAACAGTGAATATGAAGTAATTAAAAGTACAGCTGCGAGAGAGATGGATTTGAATTCAACATTACACGACTTAAGACTGACTTTGGAAGCAAAGGAACAGGAGCTCAATCAGAGTCTCACTGAAAAGGAAATACTTGTAGCTGAGTTAGAGGAATTGGACAAACAGAACCAAGAAGCTACAAAGGTAACACGATGTGAAAACCAGAGTGGTGCACGTTCTTCTCAGTACAGTGAACACTGGAGTAACAAGTGAAAATGATGGCTGTGATTTAAACGTGTGATCTAATTAATATTTTGCTTCATTGATAATCTAATCATAGAGGTTGGCAAACTTTTACTGTAAAGGGTTAGATAGTAAATGTTTTTTGGCTCTGCAGGCCATATGGTGGTCTCAGTTGTACTCAGCTCCACTTTTGTGCTATGTAAACAATGAACGTGGCTGTATTCCACAAAGACTTGATCTACATAGACAGGTGGCTGGCCTGATTTCGCTCATAGGCTGTATGACTCCTGCTTCAATGTTGAAGAGTTGAAAATGAACAACGTATGTCATTTACCTTCTCTGGTTTTAAAATCTAGTCTCTAAAATAATGAAATAGATTTGCTGTAAGAAAAAAAAGATTTATTTATTTTAGAGAGAGAGAGTGTGCGCACATGTAAACAAGGCAAGGGGCAGAGGGAGGGAGAGTATCAAGCCGCCTCTGCACTGAGCATGGAGCCCAATATTGGGCTGGTCCCACGACCCTGAGATCATGACCTGAGCTGAAACCAAGAGTCAGACGCTTAACCAGCTGCGCCACCCAGGCGCTCCTAAATGTTGGGATTTTTTAATAAAGTTTATTTTAAGAAGGATTAGAAGTATCTGAGGATGATTCTTCTATTATTTATGACATTTTACAAAATTTTCATTACGTACTAAAATGAGAGATTGTCTTAAAGTTACCATGCAAATTATTTTTCTTTCAGCATATGATTCTGATAAAAGATCAGCTATCAAAACAACAAAGTGAGGGAGACAGCATCATTAGTAAACTGAGAAAAGATCTAAATGATGAAAACAGGAGAGTCCATCAACTTGAAGATGATAAAATGAACATGACTAAAGAGCTAGATGTGCAGAAAGAAAAGTTAGTTCAAAGTGAACGTGTCCTAAATGATTTGCATTTAGCCAAGCAGAAGCTTGAGGAGAAAGTAGAAGATTTAGTAGATCAGCTAAATAAATCACAGAAAAGTAACTTAAACATGCAGAAGGAGAACTTTGGACTTAAGGAACATATTAAACAAAATGAGGAAGAGCTCTCTAGAGTCAGGGATGAGTTAATTCAGTCTCTGAATCGAGACTCTGGCAGTGATTTTAAGGATGACTTACTTAAAGAAAGGGAAGCCGAAGTCAGAAACTTAAAGCAAAATCTTTCAGAAATAGAACAGCTCAATGACCATTTAAACAAAGTTGCCTTTGATCTCAAAATGGAAAATGAAAAGTTGGTTTTAGCATGTGAGGATGTAAGACATCAATTGGAAGAATCCATTGCTGGTAGCAATCAGATTTCTCTGGAAAGGAACACTTTTGTGGAGGCTCTAAAAATGGAAAAAGGACAGTTAGAAGCAGAATTGAGTCGGGCTGAACAGAGGTTGTTGGAAGAAGCAAGTAAGCATGAGCAGATGATTGAAGAACTATCGAAGGCGCGTGATTTGAGTACCTCTGCTTTACAGCTGGAACAGCAGCGTTTAGTGAAACTCAGTCAAGAGAAAGACTTTGAAATAGCAGAACTCAAAAAGAACCTTGAACAAATGGATACGCACCATAAAGAAACCAAGGAAAGTTTGTCCTCTAGTTTAGAAGAGCAGAAGCACTTGTCACAGCTCATAAGCGAGAAGGAAATTTATATTGAGAAACTTAAAGAAAGAAGTTCAGAGCTTCAGGGGGAATTAGATAAATATACGGAGGCCTTAAGAAAAAATGAAATTTTAAAGCAAACCATGGAGGAAAAAGACCGAAGTCTTGGGTCCATGAAAGAAGAAAACAATCATCTAAAGGAAGAGCTGGAACGGCTCCGGGAACAGCAGAGTCGAGCTGCGCCTGTGGTGGAGCCTAAACCCCTGGATAGTGTTACAGAGCTAGAGTCTGAGGTGTTGCAGCTGAATATTATAAAGGGGAATCTTGAAGAGGAAATAAAACATCATCAAAAGACTATTGAAGATCAAAACCAGAGTAAAATGCAGCTGCTTCAGTCTTTAGAGGAGCAGAAGAAGGAAATGGATGAGTTTAAGAGCCAGCATGAGCAAATGAATGTCGCACACACCCGACTCTTCTTAGAGAAAGATGAGGAGATTAAGAATTTGCAAAAAACAATCGAACAAATCAAAACCCAGTTGCACGAAGAAAGACAGGGCGTTCCAACGGAGAATTCTGAGATCTTTCAAGAAACGAAAGTACAGAGCCTTCATATAGAAAATGGCAGTGAAAAACATGATTTATCTAAAGCCGAAACTGAGAGATTAGTAAAAGGAATAAAAGAACGAGAATTGGAGATTAAGCTTCTAAATGAAAAGAACATATCTTTAACGAAACAGATTGATCAGCTGTCCAAAGATGAGGTTGGTAAACTCACTCAGATCATCCAGCAGAAAGACTTGGAGATACAAGCTCTTCACGCTAGAATTTCTTCTGCTTCCTACACCCAGGATGTTGTCTACCTTCAGCAGCAGCTGCAGGCCTACGCTATGGAGAGGGAACAAGTGTTAGCGGTTTTGAGTGAGAAGACTAGGGAAAACAGCCACCTGAAAACGGAGTACCACAAAATGATGGATATTGTTGCTGCCAAAGAGGCAGCTCTCGTGAAGCTGCAAGATGAAAATAAAAAATTGGCCACTCGATCTGAGGGTGGTGGCCAAGATATGTTTAGAGAAACTGTTCAGAATTTGTCACGTATCATTCGAGAAAAAGACATTGAGATAGATGCCTTAAGTCAGAAGTGCCAGACATTATTGACGGTTTTACAGACATCCAACACTGGGAGCGAGGTCGGAGGCGTTAACAGCAACCAGTTTGAGGAGCTGCTCCAGGAACGCGACAAACTCAAACAGCAGGTGAAGAAGATGGAAGAGTGGAAACAGCAGGTGATGACCACGGTCCAGAATATGCAGCACGAGTCCGCCCAGCTTCAGGAGGAACTCCATCAGCTTCAGGCACAAGTGCTGGTTGACAGCGACAACAATTCTAAATTACAAGTGGACTATACTGGCCTCATCCAAAGTTACGAGCAGAATGAAACCAAACTCAAAAATTTTGGGCAGGAACTAGCACAAGTTCAGCACAGCATCGGGCAGCTGTGCAGCACCAAAGAGCTGCTTCTAGGAAAGCTTGATATTATTTCACCTCAACTCTCCTCCGGATCATCGCCTCCTTCGGAGCCAGCAGAGCGTCCTGGAGCGGTGAAGCCCGATACGTCGAGGGAGCCTTCGAAACAGGAGCTAGAAGAGCTAAGAAAGTCACTGCAGGAGAAAGATGCAACAATTAAAACACTCCAGGAAAATAATCACAGATTGTCTCATTCCATTGCTGCCACCTCAGAGCTGGAAAGAAAAGAACACGAACAGACGGATTCAGAAATCAAGCAGCTAAAGGAGAAACAAGATGTCTTACAAAACTCACTGAAGGAGAAAGACCTCTTAATCAAAGCCAAAAGTGATCAGTTACTTTCTTTAAATGAAAATTTCACCAACAAGGTGAATGAAAACGAACTTTTGAGGCAGGCAGTAACCAACCTGAAGGAGCGGATATTAATTTTAGAAATGGACATTTGTAAACTGAAAGAAGAAAATGAAAAAATAGTAGAAACAACCAGGGAGAAGGAAACGGAATATCAAGCATTACAGGAGACTAATACGAAGTTTTCCATGATGCTTCGAGAAAAAGAGTTTGAGTGCCATTCAATGAAGGAAAAGGCTCTCGCGTTTGAGCAGCTACTGAAAGAAAAAGAGCAGGTATGTTGGGGATGGAATCTTATACGGGAAAATCGGGGTGGAGAAGATTTTCCAATGGGTTGGTTACTTTATAGATAATTGTGTTTGAAGGGGAATGTGAAGTTGTTCATTCAGAAATACTAATTTCAGGGTTTTGTGATTTCATTCTGAATAAATTTTCTTAAGAGGTACCTGGAGGTTTCTCCCCTAAATTACTAGATCTTTCTAAACATTTTTAATAGCAGGTTAATTTAAATAGAAAAAAAAAGACTTTAGTAGCAATTAATATTTTTCTTTAGAAAATAGAAGTGTTGAAATGACTTCCCTGTCTTTTCTTTGTCAGCAACTTGCACTTTCTGAGGAACAGTGGTGCATGTCTGATGAAGGAACACACACACACATAATTCTCTCTCATACTCTTTTGATTGATTTTGGGATCTGTGAACACTTTGTTGTATAGGGTAAATTTGAAGAGATTGTGTCTTTTGAATTCTTTTGAAAACTTTTCTGATAACTTTTTCTTCCAGAATAGTTTGATTATTTGAAAAGTTGCAGAGATAATAGAGTTCCCATATGCCTCACACCCAATTTCCCTTGTTTGTTAACATCTTACATTACTGTGATGCATTTGTAACAACTAATTCACCAATATTGATATAGTATTATTAACTAAAGTTCCTACTTTATTTGAACTTTCTTTTTTGGTAAAAAAAAAATTACCACGTCTTCTTTCTGTTCAGGATACCATCCAGGACAACACATTGTATTTAGTTGTCATGTCTCCTTAGGCATCTCTGACAGTTTCTCAGACTGTTTTTGATGACCTTGATATGGTTAACTATATCTCAGAATTATTTAATGAAGAAAATGTGTCTTTTTAAATGTATTTTTCTTAAAGCTAAAGTTATTTCTTTCCAAAAGGGCAAGACTGGGGAGTTAAATCAGCTTTTAAATGCAGTTAAGTCAATGCAGGAGAAGACAGTTAAGTTTCAACAGGAGAGAGACCAGGTCATGTTGGCCCTGAAACAGAAACAAATGGAAAACAGTACTTTACAGAATGAGGTATGCTTTTACTTTAAAGAAATTGATTCAAGCAGTAAGCTTAATAATCGTTCAGAAAACTAGAACGATTTATCAAAATTAATTTCTCTGTTAGATGATTTTTTTCTCAGTCTTCCTCTGATGTGTTATTGTAGGATTTTGACCTCCCAGAGTATATATTATTTCAGTTTTCAAAGGTGAAAACTATGGCATATCTTGGGTATAGAAAAAATTTCCCATTGATGCAATCACTGTAGAAAAAGGTATGCAGGTTCCTCAAAAAATTAAACAGAAATACTATATACTCCAGTAGTCCATTACTGCGTATTTGCCCCCCAAAAATAAAAACACTAAATCAGAAAGATACCTGCATCCTTATGTTTACCGCAGCATCATTTACAATAGCTAAGATAGGGAAGCAACCTAACTAAGTGTCCATTGATAGATGAACGGATGAAGAAGTGGGGTATAAATGGAATATTACTCAATATTCCATTACTCAATATTCAGAATTACTCAGTATTCAAAAAGGAATGAGATCTTGCTATTTGCAACAACAAGGATAGACCTAGAGGGTATATTATGCTAAGTGAAGTAAGTCAGACAGAAAAAGGAAATGTATGATTTCACTTATGTGGAATCTAAAAAAACAGTGAAACAGACAGAATCGTAGACATGGGGAACAAACTGGTGGTTGCTGGAGGGGTAGGGTTTAGGGAGGACGGGCAAAATAGGTCAAGGAGATTAAGAGGTAAAAATTTCTAGTTATGAATAAGTCACAGGGCTGAAAAATACATCATAAGTAATATAGTCAGTAATAATGTAATAATGTATGATGACAGATGATAACTGCACGTACTGTGGGGAGCAGAGTGTAACATGTAGAGTCGTTGAATCACTGTGTTGTATACTTGAAACTAGTATAACGTCAAATATACTTGAGCTTAAAAAAAGATTCTTACCCATGATGTATGAAAAAATGAGATTTTCACTGATAAGGGGGTCTGTCACAAAGAGCCTCATACTTGGTACAATTCCATTTTTCATTATAGCCACAGGGAATGAGCTCTTACAAAATAAAACTTCCAGATGAAAAGTCAAGTTGATTTTTGGCGACTTTTTTTCTAATACAAACATATCTTGCAATATGAGAAATTAGTATATAATTAATATACTTCAGGAATAGGCAAAAGATTTGATAACAGTGTCTTGTAGAGGGGAAAGGGGAACATTTTATAGAAGAAAAATAAAGAGGTGTTCTCTGCCTAGGTTCAACATTTACGCGACAAAGAATTACGCTTAAACCAGGAGCTAGAGAGATTGCGTAACCATCTTTTAGAATCAGAGGATTCTTACACCCGCGAAGCTTTGGCTGCAGAAGATAGAGAGGCCAAACTGAGAAAGAAAGTTACAGTATTGGAGGAAAAGTTAGTTTCATCTTCTAATGCAATGGAAAATGCAAGGTAACTTCTCCCTCTTTTTAGCACTCACATGAGTTGGATACTTCTTGAGTGTCAGAATCAGAAAGCGTTTTTCTTGGCTTAACTCATTTTACTCTTACGGAATTCATTATCTCCAAATAACAGATGAAGATACTGAAGGTGGAGAGATTTAGTAAAGCTGCCCAGGGTCAGACCCAGAGTATGTTTGTGGGTTTCATGTTTGGGGCTGTAACTCTTGACCAGACCTGGCATTCAAACAGCTCTCTCTGAATCTTTTTTTTCTTTTTTCTTTTTTTAAAAAATAATTTTATTTACGTATTTATTACTATTTCTTATTATAAGTGTACTAGCTCTCTCTGAATCTTAACTACTGCCCTAGATAATTGCCTCTCATTGTTTTAAGAGTTTAGACTTAAATTCTGACTGATTTTTTTTTTTCCGCTGTTGGATTTTAATTAGCTTTGTCACGCTCCCAAAGAACTAATTTGACTTATGTGATTTCATTCTTGATCAAATGTCCTAAGGTTGAATAAGGTTTGGATATTAGAAGGGAGAGAGTAAAGGAAGTTGGAAGGTGAAGACCTAAGTCAGCATGAATTAACTCTTGGTTTGTTGGAACTTTTGAATTACTAGATCCTTACTTACATATTTTAATTTTATTTTATTTCTACTAGAGTACCAGTTTATTATAAAAGACTTTAACTCAGGAACAGCAGATGGAGGAGATACGTAGGGCAAGGCATGGGGTAGGGGTGCAGAGCTCCCAGCTCGCTCCCGGCAGGCAGCTCTCCCCATAGCTCCCAGTGCTCACCAGCCCAGAAGCTTTCCAGACCCTCTGGTTGTGAGATTTTATGGAGGCTTCATTACAGAGGCATGATTGATGCCCTACTTATATACTTTAAAATTTTATTTCTCTCAATGAAATGTATTTTCTTGGGGTGCCAGTTTCCCTGGGATCGAGCCCCACATCAGGCTCCTGCTCAGCGGGGAGCCTGCTTCTCCCTCTCCCTCTGCTGCTCCCCCTGCTTGTGCTCTTTCTCTCTCTCAAATAAAATCTTTTAAAAATAATCTATTTTCTTCTCACCCCCCCCTTTTTATTATAAAAACCTATTTTGCACTTCAGGAAAATTACATAAACCAAAAAGAACATAAAGTCACAGTCCCACCCAGAGATAATCCTTTTTTGGGCCTTTGCATGCTTCTTATGTATGTATGTATATATTATATACGTCTTTTTTTTTTCTTTTCTTTTTTTTTTTTTTGGTGCCCCAATGCAGGGCTTGAACTCACAACCCTGAGATCAAGACCTGAGCAGAGATCAAGAGTCGGTTGCTCAACCGACTGAGCCACCTAGGTGCCCCATGTTATACGTATTTTTAAAAGCAAAATTAAGGTCATACTATTGATACTGTTTTGTAATCTGCTTCCATACTTAATGAGTATCAGCACATGTTAAACCATGTTTCTGCATCATTTTATGGCTACATAGTATACCATTATTTGGATTTTCCATAACTTCTTTAATCCAGTCATTTATTATTGGACATTTAGAAGTGTTTCAGCTTTTCAAAATTAATAAGAATGCTGTCATGATATCCCAAGATAGGTATTTTTTGTGTTGATGATAACTTAGTTCCTTAGCTTAAATTTTCAGAAATGGCAGTTCTGATTCAAAGGGCATTTTTAAAACTTTTGAGATGTACTGCCAGATAATCTTCCAGAAAAATCATGTCCATTTATATTTCCATTAGTGATGTGTACATATTTCTGTTTTTCACTGTGTGTGATGCTGAGGGAGATATAAGGATGTAGTAGATATTACCTCTCTCTGCAAAGGGATTATAGGCCAGTGGAGACCATATTTCTGAGGTGGACTCCCCCTGCTTTGCAGGGAATATTATTGTACCTTCAGTCTCAGAAAGAAAACTTGTTTAAAATGAGAATTAAAATGAGTGATCATTTGTGTATGTGTTTCACATTGGCAGAAATGCCAAAACATTCTCAGGCTATGAAATTAGATAATCTTTCCTTCGAATTTTTGGGTCCTTATTTTCTCTAATTAAAATAGTTTCTGGGCTATCTGCACCCTCAGTAGCCTTATTTTGCACTTATCACCTACATCCAGCCAAACTGTCTTACTCAGTCCTGTAGCAGAGCTACTATTTTCCTATTTCTTCTGCTTTTTCTCTTCTTTTCTTTAAGATTTATTTATTTATTAGAGAGAGAGTTCGTGCAGGGGCACACACGTGAGCAGGGAGAGTGGGAGAAAAATTACAGCAGACTCCCCACAGAGCCCGATGCGGGACTTGATCTCACAACCCTGAGACCTGAGCCAAAATCAAGAGGTGGATGCTTAACCACTGACTGAACCACTGAGTCTCGCCCCATCTTCTGCCTTTTCATTTCGTATTCTTCTACCTCGAGTGGGTCTGATTCCTAACAGTTTTTCTATTAGTCCCACCTTCAAATAGTATTTCCTTCATAAAGAATGCTTTAGTTAGCATCCCGCTCCTCAAATTCAAAACCAGACCCTGGTGTGATGTTTTTCTTTTGAACCTGCTTAATGCTTTGAGTCTTTGATGGTGCACTTGTATTGTACTTTAGGGTATGTAAGTAATTGTTGACCCATCTGATATCTATACCTTCTCCCATTCAGTGAAATATGAGGCCATTGGGAGTGGACATGATGCTGTTTATTTATTTATTTACGTATTTATGTATGTGTGTATGTATTTATATTTTATTCATTTATTTGACAGAGAGCACAAAAAGGGGGAATGACAGGCAGAGGGAAAGAGAGAAGCAGGCTCCCTGTGGAGCAGGGAGCCCGACATGGGGCTTGATCCCAGGACCCTGAGATCATGACCTGAGCCAGAGGCAGATGCTTAACCAACTGAGCCGTCCAGGCACCCTGATGCCATTTATTTTGTACCCTTCCCACAGCATATATTCTTACACATAGTTGATAGATGTTCAGTAATATTTTTGAATGAGTGACTCACATCTACAAAACAGATTATAGTGTTTTGAGCCCTTAATTAACTGCAGTAATACCTGGTGTTTATTAACTTTTTGAGTGACATCATAGCTCATTTCATCCATGCAATCACCCGTTCCGTGGCATGCTAACCAGCAAAGTTGTATAAAAATCCAGGAACATTTGAGGGCAGTTGTCTCCTGATTATCAATTTACTGCTCTTCCCACAAGAGGGTGCTGTTGGGTAAAGTTTCCTGAGAGTGCACTGTGCTTAATGGGCTTTAATGGACTGCTCCTGAATAAGAATTTATTAACTGGATATTAAAAACCCAGAAAAGACTATTGCAATATTTTGTTTGTAATCATTATACATTAAGGAAGTACAATAATGTAAGCCTGGGTCAATAAATCTCTAACCTATCTCTGATTTGTTATTTGGGGCAGGTGTAGGGGTTATTATATTTAATGTAAAGAGAAAGAAAGATGATAGTGAAAGATAATTAGTAATTAGAGCATTTTGTCAATGGATAGCCTTTGGAAACTTGTGAGTGCACCATAGTTGCAAGTGTCAAAAGCCAAGGAGGTTTCAGAATCCATTGCTTATTGGGTTGAAAGCTGGACAAAATGACTTCCAAGGTCCTTGCAACTTAGAGTTTTTTGATAAATTACATCTTAGAGTGTTAGCCTGGAAACGTGAATGTTGCAGGCTGTTTGTAAATTTTTATTATACTGACGTTTCTTGTTTAGTTCAGCTTTTAATCTTTAAAATGACTGCCACTTGTTCAAAGTCAATTTCATGGGAAGAATAAATTAACAAAAGAGGGAGAACGAAGATCAGAGGAACTCTTCAAGTTTCTTTGAAATCTAACTTGAATGCAATGAAATGTAAGGAAGGTCAAATTCATAGAGACAAGGTGGAATGGTGGTTGCTGGGGGAAAGGGGAGTTACTGCTTAATGGATATGGAGCTAAAAAAAAAAAATGGATATGGAGCTTCCCTTGGAAGGATGAAGTTCTGGATATGGATGGTGGTGATGGTTGTATAACACTGAATGTTATGTATATATTTACACAATGGAAAAAAAAAGCAGGGAGGAGGTTTCATCTTATTAAAGTAATAGAAACAGTTTGACTTGTATTTTTCTTGGGGGGGGTGGGCAGAGAGAGAGAATCTTAAGTGGAGCCTGATGTGGGGCACGATCTCACAACCCTGAGATCATGACCTGAGCCGAAAGCAGAAGTTGGACGCTAAACCGACTGAGCCACCCAGGCACCCCTGACTTTTATTCTTTTTGTTGGAAGCCATCAGGCCAGTTTGCAGGTAGAGTCACTGCAGGAGCAATTGAATGTGGTCTCTAAGCAAAGGGACGAAACCACACTGCAGCTTTCTGTCTCTCGGGAACAAGTAAAGCAGTATGCTCTATCACTCTCCAACCTCCAGATGGTACTAGAGCATTTCCAGCAAGGTGAGTTGTATGGTCAGTCTTTCAGTGAAGAAAAATTGTGTTATTGGGAATTCTGGCTTATTTCCGTGCTATTTTGAAATAGGCACGGGGAAATCTTCGAAAGGTTACCCACTTGTAGGAGGAAAAGATAAGTTACTGTCAAAAAGTTAACGTAGACTCCTTTTACCGTTAAGACTAGAGAATATGATATATAGGAATTATTAAAAATATGTTTTAGTATCATTATGACCAGTGAAGGTGAGAATTGGGGAAGGATAAGGATAACATAGGAAGGATGATCACGTGATGAAGAGGGGACCATGTAGAAGCAATACTTAGGTCAAAAGTTGAATCTGCTTCACAGAGTTAATCATCAGTAATTACTGTCCTTTGAAATATTGATTGACTTGTTCTTAGCTGTTCATATACCTCGAGGTAACTACATTTCTGGTCCCGGTGGAAAATATTTTTCTGGAGACAGTACCAATGATGAGAGAGCAGTATTACTCTGATAACCAAGTATGCTTTTTCACATCTACCTCCCATCCTCACGTTTACCTCCTTTAGATCATTCATTTCACCCATCTGTTTGTTTATTCGTACGTTCAGTAATGATTGGCAGTGAATTAACTGCTAGTAGGGGCAGGTGATTGGGGGATATGAGGGTCGTGAAGTAACAGGGGTTATAATTTTGTGCTGAAGCAAAACTTTGAATTTGTACGTATGTTGATCTTCAGGCTTACTCATGGTTGAAATCTTGAATTTTAAAATAAGAATTCTCAAGTTCTGTTGTACCTAATACTTACTAGAATGGACAGGTGTACAAAGTAGTATGGCCGTAGGAAAGGCTTTACCAAAGAGGAGATACTTGAGTTCTGAAGGGAGGGAAGAGTTTGCATGATCAACAAGGTGGAGAAGGATGTAGGCAGAGGAAACCAATCTCTTTAATTGGTTTCACAATTAATTGGCTCACATAATCACATGATTTTCTCGCTGAGAGATTTGAATTGTTTCTGTTGAATTGTTAAAATTTCAAGAGATATAAAATTCTAATTTTATCACAAAATTGCGGAATACTAATGTAACTTTATTTTCTCTTTAGAGGAAAAAGCTATGTATTCTGCTGAACTAGAAAAGCACAAACAGCTCGTAGCTGAATGGAAGAAAAAGGCAGAAAATCTGGAAGGAAAACTAATGTCATTACAGGTTGGTCCAAATAATTTTCTCCTGTAAATATTATTATTCCTGAACAATTACTTGTAGAATCTGTAACTTGAAATGATTTCCTTAACAATTAATCTTAGTAAATACTGTTTGGTTACTTGTTATCCTATGCTGGGATCCAGTGGTGAACAAGACTTCAGGACTTTCCCTATGTGGCTAATAGTTTAGACACAACAAATATGAGATGATGGGAAATTTTAATTCTTTAGCACAGATGGGTATTTTAGGGGCCACTAAAAAAAATTAATTTACACTTGTAACTTTATAATTTTCTCTTTTCGGCAAGATATATTGGGCACTGTATTTCACATGGATTAGAATAATGCATAGTATCCTTTAGATCTTTTTCCTTTGTGGCATAATCCTTTAAATACCATAATCCTTTGAAATATCTTTCTTTGGGGATGCCTGGGTGGCTCAGTGGGTTAAGCAGCTGCCTTCGGCTCTGGTCACGATCCCAGAGTCCTGGGATTGAGTCCCACATTAGGCTTCCTGCTCAACAGGGAGCCTGCTTCTTCCTCTACCTGCTCTGCCTGCCCTGCCTGCTGCTCCTCCTGCTTGTGCTCTGACAAATAAATAAAATCTTAAAAAAAAAAAAACAAAAAACTTTGTTATAGTTCATATGTAGAAGAATTTTATGAAATATAAGTATATATTTAAAATATATATAAGTATACGATTTATATAAAATATAAGATAATATTTATACAATATAATATATAATAATATAAAATGTAAAATGTATATAAAATATAAACAAAATGAATCCCCATGAAGAGATAGGACATGAAAGTGACTTGCTTTTAGAATTAGGATGAACTTTTCTAAGTTATAAGTAGACTTTGTCGATACCTGATGGAAAGTAATAAAATTTGTTTACCTGTCATTAGTGGTGAATATGCTGTTCAGCCCTGTTAATATTCCTAATAAAAGAAGACGTATTTCCTTTAAAGTTTTGAAATTTTTATTAAATGTTGAGTAGCTGCAAAACAGTATTTAGATAATACATATAAAATAAGAGCAGTACAGCAGGTACCTTCCTACTTGCCCACCCAGTATAAGAAGAAGAATGTCATCCTTAGAAGTCCTGGTTTGCCCTCCATATCTCATCTCCTTCTTGTTTTTTAAGATTTTATTTATTTATCAAAGAGAGAGAGAGCTCACAAGCAGGGGAGAAGGATAGAGGGAGAAGCAGACTCCCCACTGAGCAGGGAGCCCAATGTGGGGCTCAATCCCAGGACCTGGAGATCAGGACCTGAGCTGAAGGCAGATGCTTAACTGATTGAGCCACCCAGGCACCGTCTCATCCCCTTCTTATTTCATAGAGAACCACGAATGTTATATTTGTCACCCCTTGTTTTTCTTTATGGTTTTATCACATGTATTTGCATCTCCAAACAATACGTTGTATAGTTTTACATAATTTTGAACTCTGTGTAAATGGAATTTTGAAATGGATATAAATTTAATAATTTTCCTGAAACTTGCTTTTTTCACTTAGTATTATATTCATGAGTTTTAGCTGTGTTACTGTATGTTACTATGTGTGCATGGCTTACTACTTTCACCGCTGTATTTATTGCATGAATGTATAATTTATTTACCCATTTTACTCATAGAAGACCTTGCCATTGTTTGCTATACAAACAACGTGGTTCTGAACTTGCTTGTTTACATCTCCTGGCGCACATGTACAAAAGTTTCTTCCAGGAGTGTATCTTGATCGGAATTGCTGAGTCCTGAGATGTATATGGGCAATTTCAACTTTATTCAATGATGGCAAGTTGTTTTGTAGCAGTAGTGCTAATGTACTTTTACCAGCGGTACATAAGAGTTCTTGGTCTGCATCCTTGGCCATACTTGGCATTAGTAGAATTTTTAAGGTTTTTGCCACTGTAGTGGGAAGGGCTATCTTCTTATGGTTTTAATTTGGATTTGTCTGACTGCTAACAAGATTAAGCATCTTTCAATATGTTTATTGGCCATTTATGCTTACTTTCTGGTCAGCTCATTAATATGTTTAAAAAGATACTTTATTGAACACTTAGTTGTTTCCAGTGGGTCTAGAGTATGTCGTCTGCCATACTGTTAGAAGTCCATATCTTCTTTTTAAACTAGCTTTATTTTTAGTTTAAAATGTAGCATATACTTAGAAAAAATAAATAAATAAACCAGAAGAAACTAAGAGGGAATTAGTAAAAATAAAAGCTGAAATTGGTGAAATAAAACCCAAATGGTAGAAACAACAATGAAGTCTAAATGTTAATTTTAGGAAAAGTCTTAGTGTAGTTTTGAGATTTAATAATTTTTTTTTTTAAAGATTTTATTTATCGATCTGACAGAGAGAGAGAAAGAGCACAAGTAGACAGAGCAAGAAGAAGAAGCAGGCTCCTTGCTGAGCAGAGAGCCCAATGCAGCAGGGCTTGATCCCAGGACCCTGGGATCATGACTTGAGCCGAGGCAGACACTTACCCAACTGAGCCACCCAGGAGCCCCTGAGATTTAATAATTTCTTAAATAGAAATGCCGTGAGGTTAAAAAAATTATTTGAAGATTTATTTACATTTCCTTTATAGTTTTGTAGATTTTGAATATTAAATTTTTTATTTAAAATTTTTTGTTTCAGTCCCTCTGTGTATCAGTTAGGGTTCAACCTGAGAAGCAAAACCAGTAGGGAGGGGGTATTGTGTGCGCACACACACATATTGATATATAGGACATATATAGATATACATCTGTGAGATTTATTATAAGGAATTGGCAATGTGATTGTGGGAGTTGGTAGTCAAAATAGGAAGATCCCATCACAGGCAGGGGCCAAAATTGTTCTTCACAGATGGTCAAGAAAGAAAATCACAAGCAGGATATACGACTCCGTGGGAGAGGCCGACGATGTAGTCCCGGCAGGAATTTTTCTTTCTCTGGGGAAGGCTCATCCTTGCTTTCAAGGACTTTTAACTAGCTAAGTCAGGCCCACTCTGATCATTCATGCCTTCCTTAAATTCAGCTGATTAGGGGCTTTGGTTACATTTACAAAATACCTTCACATCAACATCTAGATTATGGTTGATTGAGTAACTGGGGGCTGTAGCCTAAGATGACGCATCCAAAAAACTGTCACTTTGCTTCAAGATGGTAAAAGTTGACCTAAAATTTACATGGGCGAATACTCTAAAATAGCCGAGAAGATCGAAAGAACAACAATGAGGAGCGACTTCCTACTAAATACCAAAATAGAGCCATTAATCAACAGCGTCTTGACTAGATTAGTCAAACAGGAGAATCCAGAAATAGAGCGTAGGATATATTTGAGAATTTAAAACCAAACTCTAAACCAATTTCAGTTTAATGGAAAGAGGATAGATTATCTAATAAATGATGTTGCCACAACTGGCTGTCTATATGGGAGAAAATAAGATTGGATCCCTATCTTAAACCATATGCAAAAATAAATTCCAGTTGTATTAAAGCTCAGATTCTCACCTGGGAATGGTGCTGGAAATCTGGGGCTATTTTTGCTCATTACATTGACTGGATATAGTGGGCAGGAGCCAGGAATGCCAAAACCACACCCATTGAGAAACACTGTGTGAAAGATGTAAATGTTAAAAACAAAATAAAAAACCTAGCCAGAAAATCTGGAAGAGTACATTTAGAGTCTGGGGGCAGGGAGGAGCCTAACCAAGACGAAAACTCAAGAAGCTGTGAAAGCAGAACAGGACGTGTTTGTCTGTATACAATTTAAATACTTTTACGTGGTGGTAGGTATCATGCAGTCAATAGACAAATGGCAGATCTGGCAAATAATACTTGTAGCACTGGTGACAGAGGGTTCACATTTATTCTACAAGGTACAGACTAGTGAAAGCTCGATAAAAAGATAAGGTATTAGGGTGCCTGGGTGGCCCAGTCATTAAGCATCTGCCTTCGGCTCAGGTCATGATCCCGGGGTCCTGGGATCGAGCCCCGCATCAGGCTCCCTGCTCAGCGGGAAGCCTGCTTCTCCCTCTTCCACTTCCCCTGCTTGTGTTCCCTCTCCCACTGTATCGCTCTGTCAAATAAATAAATAAAATCTTTAAAAAAAAAAAAAAAGACAAAGTATGCAAAGAAGTGTTCATAGAAAAGCAGCTCTAGCTGTCCTGTAAACATGGAAGAATGCTCGAATTCATTAGCAGTCAGGGAAATAAGAATTAAAATAAGTAATGAAATGTCATTTTATACCCATCGGACTTGTAGAAATTAAAAAGAACATTCGTCGTATTTCTTGACTTTTTGTATCTGCTCTTTGTAGTGTTTATGCTCTTATTGTCACTTTTTAAAAAACTTTTGTCACCATATTGTCTTTAGTAGCATCTTCTTTTTTATTTGGTTCTAAGGGAGACAGTATTGTGCTGTGAAGTATGGGCTCTGTCTTTGATACTTACTGTTGTGAACTTGCCCGAGGTCACAGAAGCACAACTTCATCAGCTGAATAGAAGAGGGTCGATTGACTCTGGCTTCCAGCTATGTAGTTTGTGAGATAGTTTTTGCATGCTACTTTTTAATGAACTTTTCTTCCTCAGGAGCGTTTCGATGAAGCAAATGCTGCGTTGGATTCAGCATCAAGACTTACAGAACAGTTAGATTTAAAGGAAGAACAAATTGAAGAACTTAAAAAACAAAGTAGGTGTTTCTTTCTTTTCCATTTTTTTCCCCTATAACACCAGTGTTGAATCAGATGTAGTCTTCTCCCTTGAGTTCATGCAGTTGAGTGAGACCAACTTCCACTGTGTGTGACTTCCATTTCCATCTCCCTTGACCAGCTTGCTTCAATTCTAATACCAGAGTCGAAAGTTGGCCCTGGCTGTCCAGTTAGTTTTTCTGCAAATGGAGGCAATCCAGTTGTGTTGGTTGTCACTCTTGTGACCATCATTGGGAAGTGATTTTACTGACCCAACTTTTTATGGTTAAGACTTCTCTCTGATCATTCTGTGTTCATCCATTGGATGTATTAGGACAATATTCTCAAGAAAAAAAATGAAGATGGGATCAGGAAGGAGACAAACCATAAGAGACTCTTAAACTCATGAAACAAACTGAGGGTTGCTGGGGAGTAGGGGGATAGGGATAGGGTGGCTGGGTTATGGACATTGGGGAGGGTATGTGCTATGGTAAGTGCTGTGAAATGTGTAAGCCTGATGATTCACAGACATGTACCCCTGGGGCAATAATACATTATATGTTAATTAAAAAAAAAAGAGTAACTTCTTGTGGAATGAATGAGTATAACTAGCTTTTTATGATTATAGATGGTGCTTTACATATAGGCACTCATTATGTAATTGTGTGATGCTTGTAAGATCTAAGCCTTGCCACTTCCTAAGGTGAGTGCTATGCTTAGCATTATCAGTTGGGTCTCAAATAATCAGATGGTTCATAATGCTTTGTTGAATCTAACAGCTAAGATTGCATGTCTCTGTTTAATCTCTGATTTAAGGGTCCCTGGAAGTTGAGCTATTCTAGAGATGCATTCAATAGGTAATGATTTAAGGTGATCATGGAACCTAGAAATCTACCCCTTTGGGTATCTGGGTTGGGCACAGGAAGTAATTAAGGAATTAAGAAGTGCCCTTAACATAAAATAGAAATTAGAAATAGGCAAAATTAGGAGGTGGCACAGCAGAGATTCTGTCAGATGACATAAACAGTGACCTGGACACTAGGGAGGCAAACAAGCAGGAACTACTGAAGCATGGGTACCAACGGATAAGCCAGAGGAAGTCGTCCTAAATCTAACAGTAGATAGCAGATGAGAGATTTTTAGGACTACAAAAAACAATAAGCTGCATCATGTGAGGTAGGTATCCTCAAGATAGCTTGATTCTGAGCAGATTACTGCTCTTACTTTGTCAGACTTGGCCAGCCTTGGAACTCTAAATCTCTTAGGGGGCCAGAAATGGGCAGCAAGGAAACAATTACATATTGAGTATCATGGGTGTTTTATGTAACATACTGCATTGTATTTAGTCTTCTCTTATTTACTCTTTACAAGCATTTCTAGAGTAGGTGATATGAGTTTCATTTTATAAGTCAACAAAACTAAGAGTTGAGCTCTCATCTTACCCTTGACCAAAGCTCATGATGTTTCCATGTCTTTATTTCATCCTGTCAGGAAAATGGTTATTTATAGTCTGACTTGTATTTTGTTCTGTGTGTCTCCATCTGCTTTAAAGATAGGGCAGCGTCCTTTATATTGTGCCCTAAATGTTGATATGGTTGCTCTTACGGGAGGCAGTATTTATTGGGGAAATGCCAGAGCAACTATGGCATTATCCGCAGACATATGGCCAACCCAGAGCAGATACACTAGTTACCCAAGGAAGTAGCGAGAGAGTTGACAACTTAGGGTAGCGCTGCACTAACGGAAGTGAACAAGCAGTATTCTGAGCCAGCTCACTGGTCCTGTGACTCCCCAGTGCCCTGTGGCATGCTGCTCTATGCTTAAGGCCACATCCTTTTTTAGATATCTACCTGAGCCATTTCCAGTAGATGATGCGAAGATAAAAAATTCTGTGACTTATTGTAGTTGGTAAATATTATCAGACTCCCTGCACTACTTAGTACTTGTTCAGGCACTCATTTAAACCCCCCAGCAGCAGACTATTTCAGATTTAGATTATATCTGACAAGACTTAGGTGGCTTAGGTCCCTATTGATGTAAAAAAAGACAGTTACCATTCAGCGTAAATGTATGGAAACTTTGGACTCATTTTGTGGGGTAAATATTAGCTGCAGGGAACTCTGATTATGCTCACGCAATGAGAGGGCAGGCAAGAGGCCAGCGTTGCACAGACAGGAAGGGGAGTGAAGAGATCGTTCTGTTGTCTTTAAGTCATTCTTGTCATTCACAATCTTGTCTCTTCTTTATGATGTTTTCTTTTATTACCTCAGTGCTTAATATTGCTTTTATATCTATAAACACAAATGTGATTTTATTTTCTCAAAGCTGCACTCTTGATTTGATAATATAAATAAACCTTGATTGGCTTGGTTGTTTCAAAAGAATCACTGTATATTTTCTTTCATAGATCATTAAGTACTTTAAATGTTGATTGATGTTGTAATACTGTACTTTATTTTTAACACGAAACTTGGCCAGACAGCGAAAATATTTGCCAGGAGAAACAGTTTTGAAAAAGACAGA
Organism: Potos flavus; assembly: GCA_028534135.1. NCBI lineage: Eukaryota > Metazoa > Chordata > Mammalia > Carnivora > Procyonidae > Potos > Potos flavus. The sequence continues at coordinate 116,735,399 of CM052896.1, read as the reverse complement.
TTGGCTTTTGTTGCACGAAAGTACATAGAGACTTAAATTGTAGAAGCAAAGTATTGTTTTATTTCTAAGCATCTGTAGACTGATGATTAGTGGATACGCAGTTTCAACATTTAAACAATATTGGGAAACTCACTTTAAAAGTGATATTTTATTTAAAATGCTTGTTATGCTCTTGCTACTGGAGATGAGATGATTCATTCTGGTCAAACATATGAAAAGGGAGCCATTACATACAATACCAATATTAAAACATAGATCGGTGATAATTTCGCTCATTCTTAGAGTACATAATTGTGTATGTACTTGGAACTATAGTTCTAGGTTCAGGTATTTACAGGCCTTGTATGAAAAACATGAAGATACCTTATTAGGCATTAAGTAATTAATGAGAACTGACTACTTGGCCTCACGCTAGATGCTGTGTGTGACCCTACCTAGCTAGTAACACATGGCGTAGGTCCCGCATAGGTTCACAGTGTAAGACAGTGACACACAGCAGTGGTCCTGAGACATGCATATTTACCTCTGTAAGAATCTCCTTGAGAGTCAGGGGCATGCCATGGAGGAAAGGAACTTGAGCAGAGCCCTAAACTAGTAGAAGATTTCACCCCTAAAATGTAAGACCTTCTGTCTCCCTTCCCCACATGATCCCCTTTCCCCATAAAATAACAATAAAAGGAAACCCTAAGATCCTATAGGTGCTATATTTTAATAGATAATGTGTCTGGTAGAAGAAATACTGCTTTCTTTCCTTCTAGAAATTATTCTTGCATCATTTTACCTGAAAGCGTTTTTGTTCAGTATAGTTCCAAAGACTTCATACACCATTCTGTATTACTGACTTTTCAAACTTAAGATGCTAGTCCTCTGTGAAGCAGATAGGAGGACAGAGTCTTTCTTTCACTATTTTGAATTGATCAGAGTTCAGAATTTCTGTGGAATTGTCATACATCAGAAAATATACACCTGCGGAAACCTAGACTACTGCCAGACCATTAAAAGATATGTCATCTTGCTATATATATGTCCAGATTTGACATTTTACCTCTTTCAGTTGTTCTCTACCATCATCCTTGAGATGAATTCCTGCTTAAATGAAAATGATTGGATAAAATTGAAATAGCACAAAATAGTTCTCATTTTGATAACAGTTATTTTATGATACACAAAAATAAGTTTTCATAAACAATACAAATTTAGATTCTAGCATTGGGAGTATCTTTTGGTATGTGTGCCAGTGTAGAGCTGCACCTCGAAGGGTCTCGTAACTGGTTTTTGTTTTGTGTTTTTTTTTTGTTTTTTTTTTAAGATTTTATTTATTCATTTGACAGAGAGAGAGATCACAAGTAGGCAGAGAGGCAGGCAGAGAGAGAGGGGGAAGCAGGCTCCCTGCTGAGCAGAGAGCCCGATGTGGGGCTCGATCTCAGGACCCTGGGATCATGACCTGAGCTAAAGGCAGAGGCTTCAACCCACTGAGCCACCTAGGCGTCCCTTGTTTTGTTTTTGTTGTTAGTTTTTTTAAGACTATCTTTTTAGAGCAGTTTTAGGTTTGTAACAAAGTTCAGAGGGAGGTACAGACATTTCCCATATATCCCCTTCCCCCTATTACTAACATCACTTACCAGAATGGTGCTTTTTTTTTTTTAAACCAAGGCTGAATCTACAGTGATACATCATCATCACCCAAAGTCCACGGTTTACCTTAGGGTTTACTCTTGGTGTTGTATATTCTGTGGGTTTGGGCAAATGTATAATGAATTACAACGTTATTATAGTATCATGCAGAGTATTTTTTTTTTTAAGATTTTATTTTTATTTGAAAGAGAGAGCGAGTGAGTGAGTGAGAGAGCAGGGGGAGGGGGAGAAGCAGACTCCCCGCTGAGCAGGGAGCCTGACAAGGGGTTCAATCTCAGGACCCCGGGATCACGACCTGAGCCGAAGGCAGATGCTTAACCGACTGAGCCACTCAGGTGCCCGTCATGCGAAGTATTTTGACTGCCCTAAAAATCCTCTGTGTTCCTTCTATTCATCTTTTCCCCACCCGCCTCCACCCTCACCTCTGGAAACTACTGATCTTCTTACTGTCTCCGTAGTTTGCTGTTTCCAGAACATCATAGAGTTGGAATCAGACAGTATGTAGCTTTTTCAGAGTAGTTTCTTTCCCTTCGTAATACGCATTTAAGGTTCCACTGTGTCTTTTCATAGTTTGTTAGCTCGGTTCTTTGTAGTGCTGAATAACATTCCATTATCTGGAAGGACCACAGTTCATTTATCCATTCGTCTGCTGAAGGACTTCTCGGTTGCCTCCAGGTTTTGGCAGTTATGAGTAAAGCTCCTGTAAACCTGTGTCTGCGGGTTTTTGTGTGGGCATACGTTTTCAACTCCTTGGTGTAAATACCAAAGAGTGCGATTGCTGGAACGTATGGTGGTAGGAACGTGCCCAGCTGTCTTCCCGAGTGGCTGTCCCGTTCTGCATTCCCGCCGGCGCTGCAGGAGAGTCCCCCATGCCCACCCTCACCAGCGTCTGCCAGTGCCAGAGCTCCAGGGCGCCGCTCTCATACGTGCGGAGTGATAGCTCCTTTAACTTGCACTTTCCTGATGACCTGTGATGCGGAACATCTTTTCATATGCTTATTTGCCATCCTATATCTTCTTTGGTGAGGTTAAAGTTTTCAGCCCATTTAAAAAAATTGTTTTTTAGAGACGTTTTGGTGACTGCTTTTTAAAAATCTCTAAGTTGAGAATGGAAAATTTCCTTACAGTGTTTTTTTGTTTTGTTTTTTTGAAGAAAATCTAGAAGAATGTATAAAATAAGCCCCAGTAAACCTAGTATAATATGAAGCATAAAAATATGTTTTAAAACTACAAATATAAAAGAGGTTTAAAATGTTTTTCATGGAACTACCTTTATGGTGCTAGATGGTGGAGTTTTTATTTGAAATAAAGACATTCCGTTTTCCAGGACATGATTTATACAAGAAAACATATAATGTCCTGTTGAACATAGGCCAAATACATTCCCAGACGCTTTGTTACCCAAACCTTTTGAGGGATTTCTTTATAGATGTTTTTGGCAGAAGTGGTGATTTTAGAGGAAACATATAAGAAATACCAGATGCAGTTTTCTAAATTGCCATAAATGGTTAAAAAATTATTTGTGATGATATAAACATCTGGGTATAGTAGACAATGCCAGGACTTTAGTTAAGAAAAAAGTTTATATCAATTAGGTGAATAACTAAGCCCTTTTAAACGTAATGGTTGTATTTTAAATGTGTGTTCTATTAATTCTTCTAAATACAAAGGAAAAAATAAATTATGTAGAGATGGGAATGTTTTGAGTTAATATGTTTTGTGTATTTTCCCTCATATGGACAGAGTAATTCAGAGCATAAATCATTTATTCTTTTTGTCCTGTGTTCTCTTCTTCCCAGATATTCTCCCTTCCTAGAGAAAAATCAATCATTTTTTCATTTACTTATCAAAAATGCATTGTTTACTGCTACGTACCCAATACCAAAATAGGCACTGGAGATACAGAGATAGGGGACCGGTACCTTCAGGAGGTTTAGACTGAGACAAGAAGGGGAAGATTACATGTAATCACATACATGCAACCAGTTGATTCAAAAGGAAGGAACAATTCATTCTACTTGGTGATGGTGATATGGAAGGGTAGAGAAGGCTAGTGAATGGTATACTTGATCTCACTTGAGCTATGAATTAGGTAAAGCTAAGCAAGCAGGGTATTGGGGAAGAGTATTCTAGATTGAGGGAGGAATTCATATGAATCTATGCAGCTTAATCTGGAAACTGGCTGAAGATCTGGTGGACTGGTAATGACCAAAGGTGAGGCTGTGGTCGAAGTGGGTTATTATGTGGAGAAATGAAACTATACCTATGGATCACAGACATAAATTATTAAACGGGGGCCCAAGAAATAATATAAAAGAACAAATAGGACCAAGTAGAGAGAGAGTGGTGAGTTGGAGAGTTTCTTAGGGAGGCAGCAAATTCTCGGCTCCACCCAGCTATTGCCATGCAGGCCTGTGGGCTCGATGTTGCCAAATCTCCAGATCTTTCAAGAGACACTGGAAATGTAGACTTTTATGTGAAATATTCCAATTTTTTATGCGATACCAAATTTAAAACACCCTGTGTGGGCTGAAAAAACATTTCTTTGGGCCAGATTTAGCCCGTGCTATTTGCAACAGGGAGCTTTCAGAAATGAGTTGAGGTTCAGTCGTAAGCCTAGAAAGCCTTTTGTCATTATTTTCTACAGTGATGATGATATTCAGTAAGTGTCAAAATTATTATAATGACTTTACTTTTCTCTGACAAAAATTCCAGCTCTTTCTTTTGGGATATGGCTGTTCTGTGTGAACCTTTTAAAATTAAATATGTAATTTGATTCACAATATTCAGTCTTCTAAAATTTTGTTTTGATATGGAAAAGTGCAGTACAAATTATTTGAATTCATACTAAAGGATTGAGAGAGGAGGGTAGAGAGGGAGAATAAATTTGGTCTGGTTACATTAAAGATATTTGTATAAGACCTGTTGTAAATACACATAGTCACTCTAATTTAATTGTACGAATAATCCAAGAGACCTCAATGTTGCTATTTTAATGGAGTCACAGATTCTGACCTAGTGAAATTCAAATTAATGAGTTTATATTGTATTAATAAAGTCTTTTCATGTGATGTCATTGCCAGGAAGTGGAATTACAAAAATAACTTCTTGTTCATCAATTAATAACTACAGTTATGGAATGAGAAAGCACTCACCATGTACTCTAGACCTTAAAATTCTATGAGATGGTTGAAAAGACATAGCTAAAAGACAAAGCAGATGCCAGTATGTCTTAACTTTAAACGTTAAATATAAGATGCCTTTAAAAAGTATTATTTGGCGTTTATAAAGAAGTTGATCTTATAGAAGTTGAAATTCTGTGATAAAAAGATCTAATTTCTAACCTTTGCTTTGATTATATTTAATTAAATGAAGAGGCTAAGTTTCCTTATATTGGATTTAATGTATTAATATTCACATTTATTTTTTAGGTAGCTAGTGCAAGTAAGACACTAGACCCAGGTTATTTACCAACATATCTAGAAATGAAATCATCTTTCTAACATTTTTTCTTTCTTCTCTTGGCTTCTTGGTTCATAAAGAGGACAAGACAAAATGGAGGCAAAATTATCAGTGTTAATCTTAACTAAAGTGATAATGTCATTGGTATTGGTTAGGGGTAGGTTAAAAGGTGAATTCTTTAGTTATTTTAAGAAATCAGATGAGTGAGTACTAATGCTTAATATAGCACTTCACTGTTCAGAAAAGTCACATTTAATCAGTAGATTCAAAATCCTTGGAGATTAAGCATGCATATTTTACAAAATAGGCAACAGCATCTGGCCCTGGTGAGAGGACCGTGATTCATATGCAGGTCTTCTGACCCTCAAGTCCTGTTCCAGTCACCTTTCTTTTCTCTGTCAGATGACTGTTTAATAAATCTGATTTGAGTCTTGTCCAAGGGAGCTAAGTCATGCAATATCCAGATGACTTTGTAAGGAGTGTGACTTAATTTTACGATGTGCTCTGAAGACAGTATTACAGTGCAGTGTTACTAATCACAAATACAATGTAAAGTTGCGATGGACTTATTTGTTGTAGTCAGTATGTTTTACGTTCAGTTTGATTTTACATCAAGTGGTGAGGACCGCGGTGTCCTCTCGAGGCATTATAGAGAAGAGGCTGTCATACATACAGCAGGTTTTAGGATGGCATATATTTAGAGTAACTCTTCCCCTAAACTAGACTAAATCTCAGTTGCTTTATTGCTCAAGTTTAAAGCATATCCTCCTGCCTTTTTTTTTTTTAACTTCCAGAGAATTATTTTGGCATGTTAGATTATTTCACAGGGATATTATATTTGGCTAAAAACCCGTTTCTGAATAACCGTTATTTTGTCTGCCCATATAAATACAGTTCTGATTTCAAATTGTGGTTTGAATTAGTGTTCAGTTTTTGTGGAGAAATATTCAGAATCTCTGATGGGAGGAAAATCAGGGTGCCTAGAGAAAAAGAGAAGTCCGTGGGGACCTTTGGAGTCAGTATTTGACTTTCCTTTCTAAACCTTTCCTAGTTAATACCATTCTTCCAAGCCTTCCCTCCAAATTCTGGGCTTTTTTTCATAGACTATAATATCAGAATATGTTTAAACTACTACTTGAATTTGAAACAGCCCTCTGCATGCCTACAGGGGTATGCAGAGTTATCAATTTTCTATCACATTAGTTTAGGACTAACTTGTATTCTGATGAATTTAAGAAATTTTTACCCTATTATTTTGGCCATTAGGATGTTTTGACCTTACCTTTCAGAACAGAGATTTTAATCAAAATTATACTGATACTAATGAATTTCATCAAGAAAATATCTTTGACTTGAACTTTATTTTTTTTTTTTTTTTTAAGGTTTTATTTGTTTATTTGACAGAGAGAGAGCACAGGCAGGGGGAGCGGGAGAGGGAGAAACAGGCTCCTCGCTGAGCAGGGAGCCCAGTGTAGGGCTTAGGACCTTGGGGTCACGCCTCGAACCAAAGGCAGACGCTTAACTGACTGAGCCATCCAAGTGCCCCGAACTTTATTTTTATTAAAGATTTCTTTATTTATTTTGTGAGAGAGAAGAGGGCGCTGAGGGGGAGCCTGTGGGGGGGGGAGGGAGGGAGGGAGGGGCAGAGGGGAAGAATCTAAAGCAGACTCCCTGCTGAGCGCAGAGCTGGATGCGGGACTCCCACGACCCCAGGATCATGACCTGAGCCGAAATCAAGAGTCGGACGCTTAACTGACTGAGCAACCCGGGTGCCCCTTGATTTGAACTTTATTAAGATAGATTTCTTGATCAGTTTTTATAGAGTGAAATTAAGTTTTTCTAATTTATTTTATTAAAATTTTAATCAGAGCAAAATCAACTCTTTGCTCTATGAATTTTACTCTGAAGATGTCTGTCATTCAGCTTTATCTTTCTTTTCTTTTTTTAATAAGAGACAGTATACTATAGTGGTTACATTCTGGTTATGCTCCAAAGCAGTGCTGTCCAATAAACATATCATGCAAGGCACATGTGTAATTTACTAATGTTTAGTAGCCGTGTTAAAGCAGGTGAAGTTAATCTTAGTCACATTTCATATAGCTCAGAATATTATTATTTTGATATATAATCAATATAAAAAATCATCAATTTTGGAAGAAAGTAGATGGAGATCTGAGAGAAAGGGAAGGTGGAGGTAAATTTGGCCTGTTTCTCTGCTACCTTTCCATAGTGGGGGAGGGTGAAACAGAAGACTGTGCCCATCGTTACTCTGGCTCTTACTGTAGTCCATGAGTGGGATAGTTAATTCAGAACATCGACAAGAGATTACTTGCTGTTCTTCCTCTGAATAGTTGAGAATTCTACTTAACATTCAGAATGTAGTAATAGAAAGGCCCCAAACAGCACCATGTGTTCGTAGTATATATGTGCACATTAAGAATCTAAAATGTCTTTAACTGACTCAGACTTTAATAGTAATCTTGTTCTCCCTCTCTTTCTTTCTTTCTTTCTTTTTTTTTTTTTATGTCCAAGCTTAAATTCCTTACTGGAAAGACAGGAAAGGAAACGTTTGTAGTAGATTTTCCGAACACAAACCTTGCTTTTATAGTATGGTTATGGCAACCATCTCTATTTTGGTAAAGTTAGCCTATTATATGAATTACATTTTGCAATTTAGATTTTTGCAATTTAGAAGAACCACAGCCATTGCAAACCATTAAACTGGACATTTTTGTATATACGTTTAGTACTTTAAATCAGAATGTTAGGCATTGTGCAAGGCAGACTGAAAACAAAAAGCAAGTGGACCTGGCCTAATCTGTAGGGTTCAGAGAAAACTTTGAGGAGGTCACCTACGAACTTAGATGTGAAGGTGAATAGGAGTTAATAGGTGTTCTGAGGAAAAAGAGCTTTTCAGGTAGAAGAAAAAACATATGCAGAAGTCTTATAGTAGGGATTGAGAGTTCAGAAATAAACCATACATGTCTGATCAGTTGGTTTGCAGCAAAGGTGCCAAAAGAATCGTTTTTCCAAAATACGGTGCTGGAACAACTAGGTATCTACATGCACAAGAATGAAATTGATCCCTTCACACCATGTGTGAAAATTAACTCAAAATGGATCATAGGCCTACATTTTAGAGTTAAATTTATAAAACTCTTAGAAGAATACACAGGAATGAATCTTTGTGATGTTGAATTAGGCATTGATTTCTTTGATGTGACTCTGAAAGCACAAGTAACAAAAGAAAAAAGTTGGACTTCATCAAAATTAAAAACTCTTGGGCGCCTGGGTGGCTCATAGGGTTAAAGCCTCTGCCTTCGGCTCAGATCATGATCTCAGGGTCCTGGGATCGAGCCACACAGGGAGCCTGCTTCCTCCTCTCTCTCTGCCTGCCTCTCTGCCTACCTCTCTGCCTACTTGTGATCTCTGCCAAATAAATAAATAAATAAAATCTTTAAAAAAAAAAAATTAAAAACTCTTGTACTTCAAAGGATAACATCAAGAAAGCAAAATGACAACCCACGGAATGGGAGAAAATATTTGTGAGTCCTATATCTGACAAGGGGACTTGTATCCAGCTACCACCAGTAAAATGCAGCATAATTCAGAGTAGTTTTGTGGAAAGAGGTCAGAGTCTAGTGTTTGGATTGGAGTGTTTCTTGATTCGAAAAGTAGAGCTCTGCTGCAGAGCAATCTCTTCATTTCTTTCAGAACCAAACTTGTAATCTAGCTTGGATAAGCATCTCCTTCAGCTCAAATTATCCATTTCTGAGGTGACAGGTACCAAAACTCCATGGGTCTGGCTGAGAGTTCCTTTGTCTGGGAATAGTTGGCCCCGTGGCGCGGTCGGATTTATGGACAGGGTATCTCCTGTTGTGATTCTAGACTTTGCCTGTAATACTGCTCGGATTCCAGCTGTTCCACCAAGATTTTACAGATTTTGCTTCCTCTTCAAATAAGAATTATAAAATAAAGTAGTCCAGCATTCTTCTGAATTAATCATATAAACTATAGTTATCTTGATTAGTATGTTAGAACCAGTGATCTGAATTGGGTTTTTACAACCTGTATACCTCAGAATACTTTGTGCTCTGAGCTGCATCCCAAGCCATGCTCTTAGTTACATTAAATACTCTTCTTTGCTCACCAAAAACCAGAGTCCAGCCAGGAAAATGGAAAAAGGAAAATCTAAAATTGTCCTTTCCATTTCTCCCCCATTAAAGAGTGGCTCTGGAAATGTTTTATGCAAGGAAGCAGTGGTGAAAAATCTCTTTTTTGCTATTAAGTTTCTGAAGAGAATGAAAACCCGCTTTTGGTTTTTAAATTTTCTATTAAAGAATTGAATACTTTATTGGGGATAAACTGTGTGAATAAAGCATACTCTGGCTGCTAGGTAATTTCTATACCAGAAAGCCCAGTTCCTGAACCAAAGAAGAGATGGAAGTTATGAAATATTACTAATTAGAATAAGTATATATATTCAAAATTTGCAGGGAAGATGTTATAAATCTCATTATATATTCATCCAGGCTATTTTAATCAGTTAATGACTATCTTTATTCACATGTTTTAAAACAGATGAACTCCGACAAGAAATGCTGGATGATGTACAAAAGAAGTTGATGAACTTAGTAAACAGCACAGAAGGAAAAGTGGACAAGTATGCTCTGCCTTTTAACTTTTATGTATTTTATGGAGATTACCTTTACGATAAAAACAGCTTCTACGTGTAAATGTTTACATGCGATTAAGTTTTTAAAAAGCCTTTTCTTGTATGGTGATGAGATGTAGATCGTTTTCATGCGGAGTCAGTAGAATAACTTCTCTTGGTTTTTAAATGGATTTTTCCCAGCCCAAATTCTTTTTCTTAAAACCATATGGAAGAATTAAAACATCACCATAATAGGAAGTACTTAGAAAATAAAAACTTTCATTCTTAGCATTCTTTTTAGCTCTCTCTTGCTGTCCTTAAATGAACGTACCTTGCTTCAGTGTATTAGGTCTGGAACTTAGGTGTATATGCAACATATCATTAATATTTTAAAGATTTAGATGTTATTGGCAAATTTGTAGTAAATATGAGTGGGGAACTATACGCATACGTGTGGCGAAGCACAAGCGCTGCCCTCACCCTTTGGGGTGAGGAGGGAGACCTCGGGGGTATCTTAAGGCAGAGGCCAGACGGACACTGAGCGTCGCTGAGCACCGTCTCAGGTGATCGATTCGGTGGGAGAAAGCGAGTGCGTAAAAACTGATGTTTTAAAAGGTATGCATTTTTAGATTGTTTGAAATGTCTTTGATTAAACTTGTCAAGAGCTTTTCTTTTTAAATACTTCAAAATATTTTGTTGTTTAGTGCTTTTTTGTAACTTTTAAAAGTATAATTAAATGCCTGTATGTTTAGTGTTTATTGTGTGTTTACACTAAATATGGGGATAACTGTTGAGTTAGCCTGAGCTGTTTCTGCCGTTATTTTCACAGAGTCCTAATGAGAAACCTCTTCATTGGACATTTCCACACGCCCAAGCATCAGCGCCACGAGGTGCTACGGTTAATGGGAAGCATCCTAGGTATCAAGAGAGAGGAAATGGAGCAGGTAACTGAACGATGGAAAGCCATTCTGAATATGTTTGTAACGCAACTGTGGCATCATATACAATTGTTTCTTCTTACTCTGTATAATACAGCTTTTCCATTTTCTTAGTAATGTGGAAATGGACCAGTTCATACTATAGTGAAGAGGTGGATTTGTTCAACTCATGTAATACTAGCTTTGTCACTTATAAGCCACCCCGCCTATCAAAATGCTGAAATTTTGAGACACGACAGTTCTCAACTCTGATTCGAGATCGTGCTTGGGATGACATTTTATTGTATTTGTAGCCTCTCTCAGTAAGAGACATTTACTAGGAATTGGGCTTGAAAAGTATAGTGTGCTGCCATCTGAAATCAAGTAAAAATAGTTCTTATTTTTTTATTTTCTTGTATTGATAATATTTTTCTGTTTTAAAATAATCTTTTAGTTGCTGCATGAAGGTCAAGGTGGTGTTACCAGATGGATGACTGGGTGGCTCGGAGGAGGATCAAAAAGTGTCCCCAACACGCCTCTGAGACCAAATCAACAATCTGTGCTTAATAGTGTAAGAGCCAGTTTTATTCTTGTGCTGAATATGAGTGGTGAAATGATTGTGCGTCACATTCATTTGCAAAAATCAGATTTCTTTCTTAGTTTTTTTTTTTTTTTTTTAATTATACAGGCCTTTTATTTTGGAGCTGTAGAAACTGAGATTCAGAGAGGTGATTAGCTTAAGGATAATAAGCCCGTTTATTAATTATAGTATAGTATAGCATATTTATTTATTTTTAAAGATTTTATTTATTTATTTGACAGAGAGAGAGCACAAGCAAGGGGAGCAGCAGAAAGAGGGAGAGGGAGAAGCAGGTTCCCCGCTGAGCAGGGAGCCCAGCACAGGGCTTGATCCCAGGACTCTGGGATCATGACCTGAGCCAAAGGCAGACACTTAACTGACCGAGCTATCCGGGTGCCCCAATAAGCCAGTTTAAATATTTTATTGCATTTATGTTTTATTCTAGCCTTTTATTTATACAGTACTTTTGTTTTTCAAAGTATTAGGTATTTTTATATTTGATCATGCTGCTTTGGGGCACAGTCATTTGTCTTACTACTAAATTATGAGATTTTTAAAGACAGAGGCTTTATTTTATGCATGTTTGTGTCTGCCTGGTTATTGAGCACTTACTGAGCACCTGCTGTGTACCAGACTGTTCTCAAAACTTTGGGGATACAGCAGCAAACCAGAAGACAAAGTGCCTGCCCTCACCAAACTTAAATCTTGGCAGGAGGAGGCAGTTAATAAACATGAACACAGTGTCTGGTAGTCTGAATGAACATTGATACATTGAGTAGCTGGGGGCACCTGGCTAGCTCAGTCGGAAGAGCATGTGACTCTTGATCTCGGGGTCGTGAGTTCAAGCCCCACGTTGAGTGTAGAAATTACTTAAAAACCAAAAAACTAAAAATAAATAAATTGAGTAGCTCTGTGAATTAGAATGTGGGGTTTGCTTCTTTTACTTTTTTTTAAGATTTTTTTTTTTTTTTTTTTTTAAGATTTTATTTATTTATTTGACAGAGAGAGACACAGCAAGAGAGGGAACACAAGTAGGGGGAGTGTGGGAGGGAGAAGCAGGCCTTCCGCGGAGCAGGGAGCCCAATGCGGGGCTCGATCCCAGGACCCTGGGACCATGACCTGAGCCGAAGGCAGACGCTCAACGACTGAGCCATCCAGGCACCCCTACTTTGTTTTTTAATAAAGAAGAAACTGAGGATAGGTAACATACCCAGGGCTGATTGAAGATTAAAAAAATACCCCCCCCTTTTTTTTTTTTGCATTTCAAAATTTTAATAGTTTTTATTTGGCAAAGAGAAGCCTAAGAATTTTTAAAAAAACATTTCTAGAGGGAACATCCCTTTACCATAAAAAATACCCCATTTTAAATCAGATGGCATGAAACTTACTTTAAAGGAAAGTTTTAGGGGTGCCTGACTGGTTTAGTCGGTGGAGCAAGGGTTGTGGGTTTGTGCCCCATATTGGGTGTAGAGATTACTTAAAAATAAAATCTTAAAAAAATAAAGGAAAGGTTTACACTACATTATTTTAATCTGATAATTGGTGAGTTTTTGCTATATTTATTGATTAAATATGACTGTTTAATACTTGTTTTTTTTTTTAAGATTTTATTTATTTATTTGACAGAGAGAGAGATCACAAGTAGGCAGAAAGGCAGGCAGAGAGAGAGGGGGAAGCAGGCCTCCCGCCGAGCAGAGAGCCTGATGCGGGGCTCGGTCCCAGGACGCCGAGATCATGACCCGAGCCAAAGGCAGAGGCTTTAACCCACTGAGCCACCCAGGAGCCCCAATACTTGTTTTCTATATTGTATTTCATGTCCACATAAATAGTTACTAAAATGATTTAAGACTTGATGTCTTAAGAGCCATCAATGGCAGGAAATCTAAGTGTCATTGAGTAGCTAATTATGACTAAAGTCTGTAACAAATGTTGTCATTAAACATTATTGATTATATTGCTGAAGGTTTTAATGGATAAACTTAACTAAAGCACTGGTAGTTTTCATGGTTCATAAAGTTTAATTATAAAGAAATGATTCAGAAGGCATGATTAGTTTTTTATATTTAGAGTTGCTGATACATTTTCTTGGTTGTAGTGAGTATAATTTAATATCTGCCTAATATAACCCAAATATTTCTTTAGTCTTTTTCAGAACTTTTTGTTAAGTTTCTAGAAACAGAATCTCATCCATCTGTTCCACCACCAAAGCTTTCGGTTCATGATATGAAACCTCTGGATTCACCAGGAAGGAGAAAAGTAGTTACATATGTACCAGAAAATTTTAAAGGTAAGATCAAATATTTGTTTTTTCTATAATTTAAAAAAGTTGAATGTTTAATTTATGATTATGTTTTACAGTGATCTTAACTAAATTTTTAGTGTTTTTGAAAATGTGCAGTGACTTCTTCCAAAATTCCTATAAGGCATTAGATTTTGGCTTCATATATTCTGTAGCAATCTGATATTTAATTAGCTGAGATTAACCTAAACAATATGAAGTATTTTTCCTTTGTATATTAGAATAATTCTTCTCTCTGCATAAGCCACTTGAAATTATTCTTGGAAGTGCTGGTGAACCAGTATACCTTTGCTTGGTCTCCTGTTTTTCTTTCATAGTAGTGGTGCTTACTGCTAAATTAGAGTTAAAAGTGTAGTTTATATTCAGATTGTTTCAGTTTCTCTGTTATAAATATTGCTGTGATGAACATCCTTGATAAATTTTTGTACACATCCTGAATGTTTCCCTTAAGATAAATTTCTGAAAGTATAATACTTACATGTAGACATTTCTTTTTTTTTTTTTTTAAGATTTTTTATTTATTTATTTGAGAGAGAGAAAATATGAGAGAGGAGAAGGTCAGAGGGAGAAGCAGACTCCCCATGGAGCTGGGAGCCCGATGCGGGACTCGATCCCGGGACTCCAGGATCATGACCCGAGCCGAAGGCAGTCGCTCAACCAACTGAGCCACCCAGGCGCCCCCATGTAGACATTTCTTAAGAATTAAAATATAATGGCAAATTACCCTCAAAAAAAAAAAAAGTGTAGTAGTTTATAGTTAGAGAAAGATTTCTTCCCCTGTGAACACCTAAGTGTTACATTCAATAACCAAACCTTGGTATATTAGTAATATTTATAAAAGCGGTTTAGTAAACTGGTTTAGACATCCAAGAATATATTGAAGCTTTCTTATACCTTAAAAGGTCTGCCTGGAAGCAAATGGTTTGGTTGTTCTGGGATCTGTATGTATGGTTTTCTATCCCACTAGGTTGTAAGAGCCTTATTTATATTTATGTCCCCTATATTATAGGCATGCAGTGAATTTTCTTGGGTTGAAATTGAGGTATAATCCATTAAATAATAAACAGATTGTTTATTAGAAAGTCTCTCTTTTGGGCGCCTGGGTGGCTCAGTGGTTTAAGCCTCTGCCTTCGGCTCAGGTCATGATCTCAGGGTCCTGGGATCGAGCCACACATCGGGCTCTCTGCTCAGCAGGGAGCCTGCTTCCCCCTCTCCCTCTGCCTGCCTCTCTGCCTACTTGTGATCTCTCTCTCTCTCTGTCAAATAAATAAATAAAATCT
>CM052896.1:116688419-116720072 GCA_028534135.1 Potos flavus | reverse complement strand
GGAAAGTTACCATTTACAGGAAGTAAAGCTTGGGGACCCAGGGTGCTCCATGTTAAGTTGATTGGATGAATTTGTCTCAATGCTTTCTTTGTTTTAGAGGCTTCTTCTTTTTTTTTTGAGTTTTCCATTGCTCAAGTGGTGGTTGTGTCTTAAGAAGGAAGTTGTTAGTCGTCTTGGGTGATAAAGCAGAATTCTATCCACCAGGACATTAGGGCATTAACAGATACCTATTCCAATAAAAAACTAATTTCAGCCTAACTTGATAGAGAAATAATCTAACAGAGAATTGTTTCAAACCTTTAAATGTCTAAAAAAGGATCAGGTAATGTAATGCGAAAAAGTTGTTTTTTTCTTTGGGTAAATTAATATTAAGCTTTATCACTATGGAATTGGTGCCAGTTTTTTTCATGGCCCTCATAATAATTGGGGGAAAAGGAGTTTTCAAGTCCTTCAGTCTTTCAGGTGAGTAGTTAAAAAATTTGCGTTATAACATAGAAAACACCCTTAGAAAAGCCGTTATTAAAGTAAGTGAAGTTCATCGGTTATATAACTGGTATTTAAATATCAAACAACAATATTAATGGGTTTAGTAAAGTATTAGCTGTGCATACGGATTTTCTTCCCTCCCCTGTTCTTTCTCCATTCCTCTCGCTTCCTGTCTTGTCTTTTTTTACCCTTTTTATGTCATAGACCCTGCTTAGCAGGTCCAGAACCCAGCAGCATAGGAATTAAATTTATTTAGGGGCCAAATCTAGGAACCTAAAACACATATATAGTGTTAACCGAACAGTATATAGGCGACTGAATAACTCGAATTTTATCGTCTAGATACCACAGAGTCCAGATCTGGTGGAAGAACAGATGTGAATCCGTTCTTGGCTCCCCGCTCTGCGGCTGTGCCTCTCATTAACCCAGCCGGACTTGGAGCTGGTGGGCCCGGGCATCTTCTCTTGAAACCCATCTCAGATGTGTTGCCCACATTTACACCTTTGCCAGTGTCACCTGACAACAGCGCTGGGGTTGTGTTGAAAGACCTTTTAAAGCAATAGGTGATTCTCAAGCCAGAGACAACATACGTAGCACTTTAAAGAAACCGTGAACACTATGTGTATGGACTTTATCACAAAGTGGCCTTTCGGAAAAAGTCATGTATTTGTTTGCAGTTGTACATTCTCTAAACTTAATAAAAATATTCTTTTTGCTTTTAGAAATTGCAGGTGTCACAGGAGGAAGCGTTTGCTATATTATATGCTTTTTTCCTTCTCTGATTTGACCTAATTTAAGCTAGAAACATTTGATCTTTCATCTTAATTTACAAAAAATAAAAGTGTAAAGAAAGATAAAAATTTCTAGTAGCTATATATCAGCTCTTTATGATTTTCAAGGTCATTTAAGGTAGAGACATGTGGTTTATCTTTTAAAGATAATCAAGAGATTTACAAAAAGGAGAAAATAATAGTAGTGGCTTATCTGTATAGTGCAAACAATTGATCTGAAGCGTATATGGGTCATCTTTTTTTTCTTTTTTTTCCGTGAGTCCTCTTGAGAGGACTTGGTGTAGACAGGCCAACAGCAGGGTTGTCCCTGGGAGCTCATAGGTGTCCTGAGGTGGAATGTGTGTGTGTTTGGTTCTGTGCAGTTGTAGCACATGTGTGGATCGATGTGATCAGCATGCAGTGTCGTGCAGACATCCAGCAGTTTCGTCAAGCCCCTCTCGAGCTGCCCTGCTGTATTTTATAATCACGGCCTCCTCCTTCCCTTCCGGTACTTGCCTAACCCCTGGCAACCACTGACTGCTCTCCAGCTCTGTGATTGGGTCATTGCGAGAGTGCTGTGTAAATGGACTCAGGCCGGATGTAACCTTTGCGAGGGGCTTTCTTTGCTCAACAGAATTCCCTGGAGACCCATCCACGTTGTTACGTTATTGGTAATTTGTTCCTTTTTAACGTTGAGTACATCCGGTGGGGATAGGATTTAGTTTTAAGAGCCAAGGTATCTTTTTAAAGGTATCTCAAAACCATTTGCTCACACACACGCTGTCGTGTAAGTGTTAAGTCAAAAACAGCTACATTTACATCCCTACAATTAGCAATATCACTGAACGGGATACCTCCTGCCTCTGTCTGCGGTGTGGTAGAAGAGGTTCGTCGATCCGGGAGTCCCCCGTTCTCATCCTCACGGTCAGTGAGGGCAGTGACGTCAACAGCACCAGCACCTGGTGTTTGCAACCGAAGAGGAAGGGAGTAGTTCTTTAATTTTCCACAAACCTGTCCTAAAAAATCTTGACCTGAAACTTAATTATATCAGGATGTTCGTGTTTGTATTAGTCGTTGGGAGTTGTACATTTAAAGACATTTCTTGCGAATTTTGTAAATTTCAGTATGCCTTGAAAATAGAAACATCTGTATAACAAGGAAAGGTGAAAATAATACTAATCCAAATATGTAAATAGGCCTGGCCCTGGCCAGGGCTCAATTTGGTTATTTGTAAATTTTGCTGTAACTGTCTACTGTATTTAGATTGGAAGATTAGAAATCTTTATGTATGGATGGGTAGAGCTCGTTTTTCTGAAATGTTTAGTAGCCGAGACGTCCCTGCCTCAGAACATCACCTGTCTCCCGAGCTAATGTATTTAAATCGCTGTTCTTCGTTCTGTCCACTTTAAAGGAAGTTGTTGTACAGGTTCTATATTAGAACTGTCAAACTGCCTCATGTCCGTTTTGCCCATTATTATTTCTCTATGAAATTATTACCCTTAGGTTTTATACGATCCTTCCAAAGATGCTTTCACTGGCCATCCTAAATTATGTGCTGCTTGCCATTGAAGTTTCATTTCAGTGTGGAGCATCTGAAATAAAAGTTTCTAAGTTAAAAAAAAAAAAAAAAGATACATGATCTTTCATTTTGAAGAAAGAACATGCAAAAAAAGTTTTGTCTTTTAATTTGAAAAGGAGATGCATGCTACATATTTAAGTAGCTTATCATCATATTTTAAAGGCCTTTGAGGATATTTTGAGCGTTTCCTTCCAACCCCCCCACCATAGTTTCATGTAAGTTTGAAAGCTGTTATGGGTGGATCACATATCTAAACATCACAGCTTGACCTTTCATGGCTGCTATTTAAATAAGTATGTGACCTTGTCCTCGGGCTGTGGTACCTAATGTTTCAGTTGTATCGTGGCTGAAGCTATAGCTCACTGGTATGCGTACTAAGTGTTTGTTGATCTGAACCAGGCATAACTCATCTACTTTTTTGAAACCAAGTTGTGTCAGAGATGAGCCATCTGCTCAAGGAATCTTAGTAACCATACAGTGATGAAGCATATAATTGTTATGTTAGCAATAGGACATGGAGAACGGTATTTTTACTGCAATATTTTAACTACAATACTTTTACTGTTTACTTCTCTCTAAACTTTGTGGTTGAATTTTGCTTTAGCTGCCAGTTTTTCACAACATTCGTAATGGTTTTCAACTGCTCAATATAGTAGAAAAGCCATCCAGTCATTGAATTTGATTTTAATATAATCCTGTATCATGGTTTGTTGAGTTTTAGTCCCTGCCATTATCGATTTTTAAAACTAAAAAAAAAAGGAAACAAAACCAAAATAACAAAAACATGGGGAAAAAGGAATGACCTTCTTAAAACCAGCCAATTAAAATATTAACTATCCTCTGCAAATAAAGCCTCCCCATTTATTTTAACTTTTGAATGGTTAATTGAAAAGGGGAAGAAAGACTCAAAATACTTACCCGATCAGTAGATGGAAAACAAACTTAGTCTTCAGGGATAGGGGAGTGATAAGAATTAGTGGGGGAGTGCCATTATGCGTCAGGCTTAAAGCATTTGAATCTGATTTTTCAAGCCAATGAAGTTTTTCATGTATCAAAGTATTTAAAATGTCTTCCATCCACAAAAATTTCCCTTAATTTTGTAAATATCAAGTAAGTATAACTGATATTTATTTTATATATTCCTATGGAAAAAGTAATGGTATTTTAATGTTCTGACATTTGTGATTATTTGCCAGTCTTTACTTTTCAACTTATTAAGGTTTCTCTAATTAAACTTGATAAGTTGTCTTTTGGTTTTTAGGAACATACCTAAATGTGGGGAATTTACGACCCAACCTTAATACTGGGTTGTGTTTTATAGAGCTAAAGTCAATGCATTTCTGAATTTCTCAGGAGCACTGCAAGGCAAAAAAAAAAAAAAAAAAATACTCCGAATAAAAATGATATATGTAAATTGGCAATGTCTTTATCCACAATAAAAATTTTTTTTAGCAAACAGCTGCTGACTTTTTCTTTAGAAGGGGGAGAAATGACTTACACATGTTGTTTATAGCAGCAGTTGATGAACTGCGGAAGCCGATGTCTTCAAGTGTCCACCGGATGTTGCCGTTAGGGTGCCGTGTGAGCCTTGGAAATGTTAAGTATGAACAATTTAATAGATGCCGAAGATTTTGTATGAAAAGAGGATCTGAGAGGTTTTAGCCAGCCTTTTAATTTTCTTTCGGAGGTAGTACGCATCATTTGGCTCTTTTTTTTTTCAGCAGAATAATTATGTCTTCATTTTTTTCTGAGATGTGGAACTTGAATATTTTTAACAGCTCATGTGATGGTAGTATTGGAAGGAGCATGGTTTTTAAAGTTGGGAGATGGGGTACTGATTTTGATCGATCCTTTCTCTGTGACCTTTAACAAAATTGCCTTGACTATGGGACTGATTTCTTTCCTCTTTGAACGCCCACGTAGTAAATGGTCAGATGACGCATTCATTCACAATGTTAAATGAATAGATGTATGACTTGTGGAAGTGCCTTATTTATAAAGCCTATCGTCCTACACAGATTTTAGAAGTTGTGATTACTCCTGCCAAAAAGTGGGTAAGAATGTCGGGTGAGGGTGTTATTGAAGCCGAGGGTTGTTTCAAGAAGGTAGGAAGAGGTCAAAAGTGTGAAGTGCTTGCTGCTGTGGCAAGATAAGTTTTAAGAGGAATCCATTGGATTTACGGGCAGGGAAGTCGTTGCTTTGAGCTTGAGCCGAGTTCATGGAATGGTGGAAGCAAAAGCCGAATTGTCAAGTGGGTTGAGTCGCTGATGAGCAAGTAACGATGTGTTTGTAGGCAACTCTGAGAAGTCCGACTGGGAGGGAGAAAGAGGACATGAGTAGAGGAGTGGGGTGGAGGGAAAGTCGGGTTAGGCTGGGAGGCTGAAGCCTGTGTGAGTGCTCCTGGGAGGACGAGCTTAGACCAGACAACAGGCTGAAGACAGTGGAGAGAGTTCCTGAGAAGGGGGAGCTGATAGAAGCGGAACACACGGAGGGTTGACCTGAGAGAGGAAGGCTGCCTTTCTTGGGACAGGAGTGAGGAAAGAGAAGGCAGATGCAGATGGCAGGTGGAATGGGGTGCAGGGAAGTTGTGGAACTTAAGTCGATGATGCTGGCAGGGAGTTTATCTGCTAAATATGGGGAGGGGAGAGTCTGAGCAGAAGAAACCCAGTCACGTGGGAGAGAGAAGGAAGCAAGCTAGCAAATTAAATGTCAGATAAGAGGCAGTTCCTGCCCTTAACCAGCAATCATGGGATATAAAATGTTACGAACCTGAACCTTGTTTTCCTGTCCTTGGGACTTAGGTCATGTGAACATAGGATATATCTGAGGGGTTTACAGCATGCCTTTGCCATAATACATCCAGTGAATTAATCATCTGTTATAATTACAACAGTATTTGTCTTGGAGATAAAGAAGAATTCAAGAATGTAAATAAATAAAAACTCAAGGCAAATATTTGAACCCTTAGTTGGTTTTCTGCCTTGGTTCTTCCTGTGCATCGGTCTTTCAGTCCTCTCGGGGTTAAGAAATGAATGATTTGCTCTATCATGATACCATAACTGTGATCATTTTCATCTGTAGCTGTTTTCACAAGAGTCCTCTCCTGTCCAGCTCCAGCATCCTTTGACCCTCAGAAATTAAATCTCAATTGAAATACTGTGAACTTAATGTTAATAGTGTGGTAAGGTTGTTTCCTAGATGTCTTTGGCCTGTTAGAAATGTAAGCAACATGACTTTTTCTAAAATACGTGGCATTTGGGGACGCCTGGCTGCCGCAGTCTGTGGAGCGGTCAAGTCTTGATCTCGGGGTTGTGCGTCTGAGCCCCACTTTGGGTGGAGAGATGACTTTAGAAATGTTTAAAAAATAAAATAATGTTGAAGGACCTTGTGTTGTGACGCTTTCTTCTAGCAACAGGGAATCAACTTCAAGCCCTTCTTGACCCCGGGCAAATGCAAACACTTTCCAGACGGTGAAGGGAAACATGCTTTCAAGAAATGACTCGGAAACCAAAGTCCTAAATATTTGCTTCAGGTTTCCTGTGCAGCTCCTTCCTTCGAGCTGTGTCTCAGGAACCCGTGCTGGCATCTGTGAGTTAACACATTAATCCCTTGAAAAAAGGGGATTTGCAGGCACTCCCCGTGAATAAAGAGGGTGATGGAGACGGAGTTACAAGTTCGAGACTAATGAGGTAATTTTTGATTTTTGAAAACTGACTTGGAATGTGTAGTCTTTTGAGATTATTGGAATCCCCTCAAAGTCATCTCCCTCAAGCATTTACCACCCCACGTGCAGCTGTATTACCGGAGGCAGCTGAGATGCACGTGTTCAGCCCGGGCCCCTCTCCTTAGGCTTGCCCTTGCCAACTGTAGCTTCTGTGCTGAAAAATACTGATGCTGGCAAAAATCAATTATCCACAGAACTGCCACTTGAGAAATGAAGACTTCTGTTTTTAGGAGTCTTTTCACTTCTATTCCCCCGCTCGCCACCTACCCCCTCCCCGGGACATTAGTTTTCCTTGGTGAAAAATAATTTTCTGCTGTCATCCTTTAATGTGTGTGTGTGCGTCAAATATTTCAAACACGTAAGAAGAGACAATAAGGAGATTTAGAGACATCTGGCTATAGCAGCCCATTCCTCCCCGGAAAGAAAAAAAAGTAGGAAACTAAAATGGTCAAAAACAACTATTTGGGGGCCCTGGTAATTGACCAGAGGCAGGCAAGAAACTGAAAATTGTTGATTTTTGAAAAACATCTAGAGCTTCAGATAAGAACCACTGGAATCTGTAGGCCTTCCTGCTTGGGGCTCCCCAAACCTCCCAGTTTTCCTCGCACCACACCCATCAGGAAAAGCAAGGAAAGCTAATCATGCAAACCAGCAGCTTTGTTGCCTGAGGGGGTGGAGTGCGTGGTGGGGGGTGTGGACTCTGCACAAACTTCGTCTGTGTCCGTTGAAAGTGCTGAGCTTGGAAGGGAACGTGGAGAAAAGTCAGCTCCGCTCGTCTTGAGATCACAATTCCAGATAGGATGAGGGGCTGCCCCGTGGGAAGGTAGCCGGGAGACTCTGGAACTGAGAAAGCCACCAAAGGACTGGCCTCAGAGCATTTCCCAGTCTGCGCCCGGGGCCGTGTGGGCCACGCAGGAGCAACCTCTGGGAAGCCAGAGCACAAGATAAAAAAAAAGAATAAAAACAGCAGAGACACCAGCAGCTGCACTCTCCCATGGGGGAGACCGATTTCCTCGGTTTAAATCAAATCAGGTTTAAAAAAAAAAAATAGAAAAATACATCAGAATACCGTAGTTGCTCCAATATAATCCAAATTGTCCAGATTTCAAGAAAAAAATTGTTGAGTAAGGCAAAGAAGAAAGTGTGACCCAGGCTCAGGAAAAAAGCCATCAGAAGAAGCTGTGTGGCCCAAATGTTGGATACAGCCCACAAAAACTTCCGAGCCAGGATGGCGAGGACAGAACTTACAGTATGTTCAAAAGGTACAAGATTCTGTCTGTCTATTTAATTTATTTCTTTGACAGCACAAGCAGGGGGAGCAGCAGGTGGAAGGAGAGGGAGCAGCAGACTCCCCGCTCAGCAAGAAGCCAATGTGGGGCTCGATCCTGGGCCCCCAGGGTCATGACCTGAGCCAGATGCTTAACTCACTGAGCCACCCAGGTGCCACTTCTTCCTTGTTCTTTATTTTGAAAGCTTTTTCACATAGCACATCTTGAAACTGTAACAAGTAAGGAGTCAATTTTGTTGCTTTTTGGAGGACAACAGAGATGATCAAATAATGCATGCTACTTCCCTTCCTGAATTCTCCAGGTGCATTGTTAAAATTTACCATCTCAGGGGCGCCTGGGTGGCTCAGTCCGTTAAGTGTCTGCCTTTGGCTCAGGTCATGACCTCAGAGTTCTGGGATCAAGTCCTGCATCGGGCTCCCTGGCTCAGTGGGGAACCTTTTCTCTCTCCCACTCCCCCTGCTCGTGCTCTCTCTCTCCCTCTCTTTTAAATAAACTTTAAAAAAATTTGCCATCCCATTTGGATATATAGAGAGGCTTGCAAGATCTGTCCTATGTTTGCTGTTAAAGTCCTTTCTTTCATGCAATATGACATATATGATAGTCGTGTAAATTTTTAATTTTTTTTGGGCAAAATCCAAAGTTGACAGATGATATCATTCCCTCTAATTTTTTAGGGTGTTGATTTTATTGGTCTGACTAATTGAGGAATTTGGGAACCGCTAATCTTACGTGGATTGTGAATAGGAAATGAGATAATTTGAACATCATGCCATCATAAAGTCATATTAAGTTTGCCCTAACCTCAATCCATATTAAGTGTCTGGAAACAGAGACAAAAATGAAATAGAGATGGCAAATAGATGAGTGCCATTAGCTATTTTCTTGAGTGCAGCTCTGGGGCCCCATGGCAAAGGGCGTGGCTTGCCTGAAGTCTTTTATAGTAGAGATCCCATATTTTACATGTGGTTATATGTTAAAACCACAGCCAGTTAAAATAATCCGTAAGAAAAGCCCAGGTGTTTTCACAATTTGCTGAATTTCCTGAGAATTCCAAGCATGTGCAGAAAATTCTAACGTCTTTGAACAAGTTGGTTAAAGTACAGTTAGAGATCCCACGTCATCAGGGAAGAAACCTTGAAAATCTGGGTTTCAATTTTTGTTCTGCCCCTAATTCTCTGATCCTGGGTAAATGAGTCTCTCTGGGCTTTTGTTTTCACATTTGTAAAATTAAGGGGTTACAGTAAATGATTTATAAGTTTCAGGACTCGGTACCCTCCTCCAGGCAAAGTCCTTTTTAACATCCTCAAGACTGGTGGGGGAACTCTTTGTGCCCTCCCTTGGCCAATGCAAACTTACTTGCCCTCTCGAGAGATGGAGTGGAGGGAGAAGTTCCAACCCTTTATTGAGGGCCTACTGTGCGCTGGCACCTGCTAGTTATGTTATGAATACGATTTTTATTACAAAACCATGTTGTTACCTTTGCCCCCATTTTACAGCTGAAAACCTGAAGCTCGGCAGGGTTAAAGATTTACTCAGGGTCCCGTATTTGTCAGGGTTCTCCAGAGAAACAGAACCAATATTTTCTTTTCTTTTTTCTTTTTTTTAAAGATTTTATTTACTTATTTGACAGAGAGAGAGAGATCACAAGTAGGCAGAGGCAGGCAGAGAGAGAGGGGGAAGCAGGCTCCCTGCTGAGCAGAGAGCCCGATGCGGGGCTCGATCCCAGGACCCCGAGATCATGACCTGAGCCGAAGGCAGAGGCTTTACCCACTGAGCCACCCAGGCCCCCCAATATTTGCTTTCTTTATTTTTTTTAAGAATTTGTTTGTCATAAAGAGAGAGCACAAGCATGGGGAGCAGCAGGCAGAGGGAGAAGCAGACTCTCCGCTGAGCGAGGAGCCTGATGCAGGGCTCGATCCCACGGCCCTGAGACCATGACCTGAGCCGAAGGCAGACACTTAACCGACTGAGCCACTCATGCATCCCAGAACCAATATTTCTAAAGTTCGCTATATGCTTAACATAAGCATGACACAGAGGGTAGCAACCGTGAAGGGTGGCATTAAGACATCCAAATACATAAAAGTGTAAAAGGTACATGTTTCAAAAATTTTGTGAGATGAAAAGGCAAAAGACAAACTGAGGAAATTCTGTAACATGAATGCCAATGGAGAACTATCTTTACTATAGGAATAGAAACAAGGCAAGGAAAGTAGAGACATAACAGGCTCCTTAGGGTTTCCGGCAGAGGCTGCTGCTTGTCCTCAGATGTCCATTCTCTGTGGTCACAGCAAGAAAACTCCAGAGTCTTAGGTAAGTTGGTTCGTGATCTCTCAGGACACAGCCTACATCTCCCAGCATCCCTTGCAGCTGGGTGCTACTATCAGCTTCTGTCCTACTTCCTGAAATGTGAGTGTGCTGGTGGTGCGCCATTTTGGACCAAGTTGAAGGAGGTCAACACTCTAGAGGTTGCCAAGCAGCAAGATAGATGGAGCCTGAATCTCTGGTACCTTAAAGGGACACAGCTGCCAGAGTGGCCCCAGACCACCATCCTACAGAGTGTGATGTGAGAACACGTATCATTTTGTCATCCAACATAACTGTTGAGGCATTTCTATTAAAAAAAATCAACACAAACCGCCACCATCACCAACTCCAAACCAAAAACTACCACTAGGGTGGAGTCCTTTTGACTTATTAGTTCACAGTGAACTAATTTCCTCGATGTGGAACCTGATAAGTCAGGAGAGGAAATGGATTTGGGGAAGGAGCCCATAAGGCGTTGAACATGAGTAGGAGAGAAGCTAGGGATGGTGAGAGGACTTTATTCAAGAGTTGTCAGCATACCTGTTGATGAGCCCTATGTCCCATAACAGCTCTGGGACCAGTGACTATGCCCAGGAGGGTAATGGGAAAGAGTGCAGAGTCTGGATCTAACTTTGGGAAACTCTTTGGTTAGTGGGGAGAGAGAGAAAGGGGGCTGGAGAAAATGCAGTCAGAGTCATAGTGGGAAAACCAGAATAACTGAAAGTCTTAGACACAAGAGAGGAGAAGATGGGTCATTAATGATCAAATTCTTCGAAGGTAAGAGGAACAGGAATGGAGGAACAGTCATTGCATTTGGCCCTGAGATCACTGGAAAACTCAGGAAGTACCATTTTGGGTGAATGGGGAGGCATGGCCAGAGGTCCGATAGCTAAGGTGGGAGTAGGTGGCGAGGAGGTGGCTGACACATGGGATCACCGAGGAGCCGGAGAGAGAGGAGCAGGAGGAGAGCAGGAGCCACAGGGCATCCGGACAATAGAAGTTTCCCCCTCCCCAGCTTGGGAAGACCCGCACCGTGGAGCCACACTGCCCAGCGCCTTACTTGGGCATTGTCAGTTATTTTAGTTTTCTGATCTTTTGGGGCCAACTTTGGATAATATAAGAAGTGAAAGGCTTTATTCATGCTACGAAAAGAAGAAGAGAAGGTAATGATGGGAGGACCCTCTGGAGTGTTTGCAGGGAGCTAGGAAGGAACCAGCCGTGTAACCAGCAAGTCAGAGAAAGCAAATCTTGGTAACTGGAAAGCATGAGGAAACTGGAGCCAGATAGACTTGGTTTGGGCTGGAATTTGTTTGGGTTTATTGTCTGCGTGGTCCTAATCTCTTTGGGTCTTGTCTTCATCTGCAGAATGGAGGGTTTCCTGTTTTATAGAGTTATTATGGTGGTCAAAGAAGAGGCTTTGTGTGGAGTCTAGGATGATCTAGACATTCAATAACATTGTCTTCCCTGTTTTGCTCTTGCTTTCAGAAAGGCATTGTGATATAATTATTTTTGGACAGTAAAACATTAAACAACTTAATATTAATAGTCAAAATATATCATTAAATGTATAATTTTGTGAATTTCCTCCCCCAATTTGAATATCATCTTCAAGAAAACAGAAAACAGCCCATCTGTGTTCCAACCCATGGCACAGCGAGGACCGTGAGCTTCACTGCGCCAGGAAGGTCCCGTTCAGTAGATGATAAACTCTTAGGTGTTCACTACCACGTACATTTTGTGAAGCTGTGTCATAGCTGTGATTGTATTTGATTCTGATGATGGCAGGAGGGGCAGATGTTGGGATTTCGATGTAGCAACTAAAAAAGGAAAAACACGTAGGGAAGTGATGGTCCCTAAGAAGGCGGCAAGGTTCCCCTTAGCAGTTCATGCTCAGCAAACCTCATTCCCTTTTTAAAACAGAATTGCGAGATCGGGAAATGCTATAGATAACATGTGTTTTGATGTTAGTAGGACATCTGACAAAGCCTCTTAACCAAGTCTTTGTGGATGGGGACATGTACGCTCAGTGGGAGAAGCTGGTGGCACCCCAAGTTAGACATTCAGCAGTTGCCCCAAAATGTTGAAGAAAGAGAAGCAGATCAGGGCCAACCTGGACAAGGCACATCTCTCCAGCACGAGTCTTAGTCAATGTTTTATTGATAACTCTGGAAAAGTCAAAGAAGTCACGGTCAGCAGACGCCTAGTTGTTGAAGCTGGGAGTGATACTTCGCACTTTACATAGTAAAATTCATGTTGGAAAAGATCTTGGACAACGGATGACAATTTAAGAGGGACACATGGAAGACCTCGCTCTCCATTAAGGAGGATTCGCAGTCCAAATACGGGACGAAGGAGAGGGTGTTAGCCTGTGTATCACCGGTTGTTTTTGTTGATGCCACATCAGTATGGACCCAAATGGACCCAAAGGCTGATGCAGCCCCAGAGGAGGAGACCAGGGGGGGGGGGGGCAGAGTCACGTGACATGGGAGGAGCCCTTGAAAGAACCCGGGCTGCTGCTCCTGGGGAAGAGGAACCAGCACTGCCAGGAGGGGGAGCGGTTTTCCCCGAAAAGGAAGCTGGTAGCCATACAGAAGAGGGAGTAGCCCAGGGCTGCAGAGGGGACAATCACATAGGGAAGCAGATTTGGGTTCAACTCAAGATAGAACTTTCTAACAATGGTGACGCAGGCTGTTTAGTGAGGTTATGATTCCCTTTTGTCTGTGGAAGTGGATAATTTGCTGGTTATTAAAGATATTTTGGAGGGGATTATATAGGGTAAGGATTTGGACACAGTGACAATCAGGAGGATAACCAAATTTTATTTTATTCTCACAACAACCCTGAGAGGTAAATATTATCTCCCTTTTGAAGATGAGGAAACCGAGATGCAGAGAGGTTCGGTGATTCACTCAAGGTCTCCCAGCAGGTAGATGGCGAAACCAAGACAAAGACCAAGACTTTCAAGCAACCCTAACTCTCTCCCCTCTTCCAACCTTGGAGTTTTAAGATAGAAACAATCTCTGGTTCAAGATGGATCCCTGGATGGTTTTGGTTTCAAGATCCTCAATTTATAGAAAACATTCGTATTGATTTTCTCTCCCTCCTTTTCCTTCAAGAAGGTTGATACTCTAAGTGAGGTACATTTAAAACTCTCCTTTACTCCCCAAATAGCGCTACGTAAATAGAATATATGTTTATTTATTTACTTATTTAGAGAGAGAGAGAGAGAAAATGAGAGGTGGGGGTGACTGGCAGGGGAGAGGAGAGAGAGAATCGTAAGCAGACTCCATAACCAGCGTGAAGCCTGATGTGGGGCTGGATCTCACGAGCCTGAGATCATGACTTGAACTGAGATCAAGAGTTGGACACCTAACAGACTGAGCCACTCAGGCACCACTAATATATGCTTAAATTAAAGTAACCTCATATTTTGAATAGGTAATATGTGCTCATGATACAAAATTCAAATTTTGCCAAAAGGTGAGCCGTAAAGAGCAAATTTTCCTTTCACTTCTCTTCCCCAGCTGCCTACCCAATTTCCTTCCCAGGTGACGAACTATACTAATAGCGTCCCTTGTATCCTTCAGGAGATGTCTTTTCTTTACATACATAAGCAAGAAGTTGTGTATATATTTTTTTTCTCAAATGGCGGCATGCACTAAACACTTCTACAACTTGCTTTTACACTTATTAATATATTCTATGGAGCTATATAAAATTACCGAAATTCTACCATTTTGACTCTGCTGGAAATCCTTCAATACCAAGCCCACAAGGAGCTGGTTCAGTCCTTTCTAAAAAAAATAATAAAGTGTAACATACACAAGACTTCATGAATCCTAAGCTGACCCTCCTCTGTGTAACCAGGACCCAGATTGCTAATTCGAATGTTATCAGCTTCTGGAAGTGCCCCTCGAAGTCACTACCTCATTCAGAATTCTAGATAAAGGGACTGGTCCACTTTGTACTCTAACGTATCTGGCTTTTTTTTGTTGGTTGCACAATAGTCCAGTTTTGGAAGTCCCCTCCTTTATTTAACCCTATTGGTGCCCAACTGATGGATGTTAAGGCTGTTTATAAACTTCCACAATTGGGATCAGTGAACAACCTTGTAAATATAATGTATTTTAAAAAATGTTTTATCGTGCGAGATTTTAGCCTATACAAAGTAAATAGACTCGTAGATGCCCAATTTTGATAACTATTAGTATCCTGACATTTTCGTTGAATGCATTCTTATTTTTATATTTTTAAAAGATTTTATTTTTATTTAAGTAACCTCTACACCCAACACGGGGCTCAAACTCATGACCCTGAGTTTAAGAGTGACATGCTCTTCTGACTGAGCCAGCCAGGGACCCCAAATGCACTTTTTTTTTTAAGGTTTTATTTATTTATTTGACAGACTGAGATCACAAGTAGGCAGAGAGGCAGGCAGAGAGAGAGGGCGAAGCAGGCTCCCCGCTGAGCAGAGAGCCCGATGTGGGGCTCCATCCCAGGACCCTGAGATCATGACCTGAGCCAAAGGCAGAGGCTTTACCCCACTGAGCCACCCAGGCGCCCCCCAAATGCACTTTTAGAGTAGGATTTCATTTACTTACTAAAAAGATGGTCTTTGAGAAGGCTAACTATGTAGACTTTGGAGTCTCAATTGTGTCAATAAATAGCTGTGCGACCAGAGAGGAGTTAATTAACCTCTCTTAATCCCAGGCCAGTGAAATGGAGATCCTAATTCCTGCAGCACACAGTCATGGTGAGGAGTTAGGACCTCATCGGGGCCTTTCCAGCTGTAGGTAGGTCTTTCTGATGAGCTCAAGAGACCATGCAGGTGGGGAAGGAGGGACTTGGACTACTGCCAATCCCACGATGGTCTTTTCTAGAATAGTG
Organism: Potos flavus; assembly: GCA_028534135.1. Classification (NCBI taxonomy): domain Eukaryota; kingdom Metazoa; phylum Chordata; class Mammalia; order Carnivora; family Procyonidae; genus Potos; species Potos flavus. Next base: position 116,705,030 of record CM052896.1, on the reverse strand, counting down.
TCTTTGGGAAGACTTCATCTCACGAAAAGTTTCCAGTGCTTAAAAACAGCAAGAAAGGAGGAGAAAGAAATAATTGAGCGCCCCTTCCACCCCGCGCCAATACAATGAATGTGAAACACTGAGCATAATGCTTTTAGGTTCTTATCCATCCTTCTGCTTTCCCCGAGGGTCCTTTTTTGTCTTTTCAAATCGTCATTTCACTTGTTCAAATCCCTTTCGAGCCAAGGAACACTTTTTAAAAAAATTATAATTTTTTTTCCAGCTTTATTGAGATACAATAGGACATTGCGTCCGTGGAAGGTGGACGGCGTGTGCATTTGTGCCTCGACGCTGTTTAATTAAAGGAGGAACGTGCCCCCGAGAATCAGGGGACGAGGGCGGGGCGGGGCGCGTGGCCCGGGGAAGGTTTTCATTGCACAAGCTGATGTCTCGAATTAGCCTCGGCCCGATTCCGTCCTCTTCCTCCTCCCCACCCCCTCTTCTAGAAAACCGGGAGTCTCCCGTCGCTTCCCCCAAGCCTCTGCTTCGCTGGGTCTGGCTCCCCAGTACATCCTAAGATTCGGGTCCCGGTCGCTGGGTCTGTCCTGAGTTCCAGTCGTCCGTCTGCCGGAGGATGGCCTTCGCGGGCGTCCCCGGCCCCCCAAGGGCTGGGCTGCCGGATCCTCCCGCCCCCCTGCCTGGGCCCGGCCGGCCCGCCCGGCAGCGCCGTCCTCGCTGGGTGGGAAGTAAAGGGTCAACGGGCCCTCCCCGCCCCCCGCCCCCCTGCACTTGCCCGCCAATCGCCTCCGGTAGAGATGCGGGGAGCGCGAGTGCGGCTGCTCCGGCGGGGCGGCGGGTCGGGGCTCTCCTCCCAGCCCAGCACTGGGTCCTGGCAGACGCCCCAAGATTGTTGTGAGGAGTCTAGCCAGTTGGTGAGCGCTGTAATCTGAACCAGCTGTGTCCAGACTGAGGCCCCATTTGCATTGTTTAACATACTTAGAAAATGAAGTGTTCATTTTTAAAATTCCTCCTCCAATTGGTTTAATGCTGAATTACTGAAAAGGGCTAAGCAAAACCAGGTGCTTTCTCTGTGGGCTCTCCAGTGGCTCGGAGGACCCAGGCTCTCCCCTTGTCCTCCCCACGACTGGCTCGTCCCCCTGGAATAAAATACGGGCGAGCCCCAAGGGCCCAGAGGGAGCCGAAGTTCGGGGCCGGCTCCGAGGTCCCGCGTTGCCAAGCTCTTTTTCTTTCCCCCTTTGCTGCTCCTGCTCACACATCTTGGACATGCCAGGATTAAAAAGGTAGGTTCCCCCTGCTCAGGACTTTTTTTCCTCCAGGGTCTGGAAACCTTACTAAAAACCTGATGGGTGGAAAATGGCTATGGCTGGGATTCAGGCTGTGTCAGGATATTGGAAAAGGCATTAGCTAGTGATGCAATGATATTGTTAATTACAAAAAGCTGCGCCTCTGTAATTTCCATCTTGAAGCCTTCTTTTGGGAGTGGGTATTTTATAATACGTCTTCAGAAGTCAGCATCCGAGAGAAGTTTGCAAAAACCTCAGAGCTTGGTGCTCACTCTTTCTTTACCGAAAGGGCAGCAAACTTGTGTGCTATTTTAGAATATATATATATATTATATATATATATTATATATATATATATATTTCTAAAGCTGGGAGACCAATTACTAGTTCACTAGCTATTATTTTGCTGCATTGGCTGACTGTTGGACAAGTAGACGGGCTAGCCGAACATCCCGAAATTGGATTTACTCTATGTCTGTGTGGGATTCACAAAGGGCATGCGACCCAGAAGTTTCAAGCCAATGAAAAGTGGGGACTGCAGACAGAAATACATGTAAGCAAACGTTTTGCTATTCTTTAAAGAAATTGCAGTTTCGGTCAAGGAATCCTTAAACCTTGAAGAACTTTATCTAGAGCATATCTGCACGGTCTTTGGTGAACTCTTGAAAATGTAGCTGCTTTAGACAGATGAACTGTGTGGGTGTGTTGGGGGGCAGGGGCGGGGGTGAGCCTGTCCTGGGGACCAGCACTTCTCTGACAGATAGCCCCGAGACTCAGTTGGCCCCTCTGGCTTTCCTTACACTTTGGGCTGGTGCACAAAATGGGTGGACCCACCTGTTTTTGAAAGTTCCGGGGACCAGTTATGAGCATCCAAGTCTCCCCTAGAATTTCTATAGTTCCTTTATCGTTGGAATTTTCTGGAGTTCTTCGTGGCAAGGTGTAACGGTTCGTGAGACCGTGAGAGCAGCAGGGTGTGGATTCCTTCATTTTCAGAAAAGCCTCGCAATCGATCGGCCTGAAATTTACTTGGCTCCCAGGACCCAGCTGTGGCTCCTCCAGGAGGCCGGGCTCGAGGCTGGCTCTTGCCGAGGAGACCTGTCCCAGGGCTGCCCTCCAGCCAAAGGGAACTGGGAGCAGGGGAGTCGGGGGAGAAATGGGGTTAGCATGCCTTTTCCACTAGCTCTTGGAGCCCATTGCGTTCAGTCAGGCTGTTCTGTCTCCAACATAAACGAGACAGGGTTTTATAACCAAGCAAAAGGAAACTTCATGTGAAGAAACAGGAAAACATTGAAATTCATAATATACAGCTTGGAAAATAAATTTGTTATTGTTCTTTCATTCCTTCCAGATATAAATCTGGCCGTCGCAAATATCAAAAAGCCCTGGGATTTGGCTCTGCACTTTATAAGGTCAGAGCTGTCTCCGGCGTTCTAGAACCTGGTTCACACAGGCGCTTAGACGCAGTGAAAATGTGTGGACTCTCGGGGTCTTTATTCTTTGGACCCGGCACTGGATGAAGGAAGTGGGCCTGCGTCTTCCAGCACAAAGTCACCGTTCTGTTCTCCCCGGATGTCAGCTGGAGTCCAGGGCCCTCCAGCTACCCGGGCTTGCTAATTCAGATAAGCCTTGTGTCCTGGACTGAGTCAGCTTTGTCATCTACTGAACATTCTTTTTATGAAGGGAGGGATTATAAAGTGGAGGTGTATGTTGATAGTAGCAGTTCTTCACGATTGCCTCCTCCGGGAAGCCTTCTCTGACCTTCCTGTCCCTGCTTCCAGCCTGGCTCTCATGGCACTCACTGGGTATTTCTCTCAGTGCCCTTACCAGTGCGTATTGACGTTATCAATTCAGGTGGCTCTCCAGCCAGCACCCCAGGGCAGCGACGGAGTCAGAGTTTTGTTGCCCTTCTGTCTAAGGTCCCTGCTTATAAATAGTAGTTGCTCGGATAAATCACTATTGAATTGAACAATAATAGCACTAAGTAGCGCTTCATTTATGTAGATTTTTTTTTACACCATCATAATAATTTTTTAAAAAGATTTATTTATTTGGGAGAGAGAGAGCGGGGGGAGGGGCAGAGGGAGAGGAAGAGAGAGAATCTCAAGCAGACTCCCCACCGAACACGGAGCCCAACTCGGGGCTCGATCTCACAACCCTGGGCTCATGACCTGAGCTGAAAGCCAGAATCGGATGCTTAACCAACTGTGCCACCCAGGCGTCCCTAAACCATTGTACTTATTTAAAAAAGAATTTTTATTAAATCTTTCTTTTTTTAAGATTTTATTTATTTGAGAGAGAATGAAAGAAAAAGCATGGAGGGAGGGGCAGAAGGAGAGGGAGAAGCAGACTCGCTGCTGAGCAGGGAACCGGAGGCGGGACTCAATCCCAGGACCCCAAGATCATGACCTGAGCAGACACTCAACCGACTGAGCCGCCCAGGTGCCCCTGAACCATTGTAATCATTTTTAAGTGTACAGTTCAGTAGCGTTCAGTACATTTCATGGTCTTGTGTGGTCAATCTCTAGCATTCTTCTCATCTTGCAAAACTGAAACTCTGCCCTCGTGAAACACTAACTCCCGATTCCTTCTTTCCCTCCACCCCCGGCACCCACCATCCTACTCTTTGTCTCTAGGATTTTAACTGTTCTGCGTCCCTCATGTAAATGGACTCATACAGTATTTGTCCTTTTGTGACTGGCTTACTTCTCTTAGCATCATGTCCTCAGGGTTCATCCGTGTGCTAGCTTCTGCCAGAATTTCCTTCCTTGTTAAGGCTGAATTATATTTCGATCCACGTTTGGTTTCTCCATTCATCTGTTGATGGACTGTTGAGTTGCTTTCACCCTTGGGCTATTGTGAATAAAAATGCTGCTCTAAACATAGGTGTACAAATATCTCTTTACGTCCCTACTTTTCACTTCTTCTGGGTGTTTCCCCAGGAGTGGCGTTGCTGGATCGTACGGTAGATCCAGTTTTAATGTTCTGGGGCGCTGGCACCCGGCTGCCCCATTGTACCTCCCCACCAGCCCTGCACAAGGGCTCCAATTCCTTCACATCCCTGCTAACACTTGCTTTCTTACTCTTTTGATATATAGCTATCCAGACGAACGGAGGTGGTATCTATACGGTATTTTTAAAGCCTATTGGCAACCATGATTTTATTAGCCAGAAGCTTGTGGGTGATGAAAGGTAGAAGTCACAGGCTCAGGAGAGGTTCAGTGGCTTGTGAGCGGAGACCCAGGCTGACCTACAATTTCTGGACTCCTCCTTCTAAGCTTTCCCCCTGCGTCCATTCTTCTCCTGGGTGCTCAGGTCCCCCAGCCCCTCTTTGCCATTGGGGCCTATGTGTCTCGTGCCCTGGGATTAGGAGACTTTCCCGAGACACCATTCCTCCATAGAACTCAAACGCTGCCCGTTGGCACTTTCCTTCCATCTTTTGAGGGCACTGGGGTCTCATTCACTCTGTTACCTTTGAGAAGTAGAGACAAAGCAGCTGGTCTGTGCATGGGTCGTGCCGCAACGGTGGGTTTTAGATTTTGTCTTTGAAGCACCAAAACCTTTTATTAAAAAAAAAAAAAAAAAAGTCATCTAACACACGATCCCAACACACAATACTAACAGAAGAGGCGTGGTTTTGTGTTGGAGGGTTGGGGGTACCTGGGGTCCACTTTGACCTCTGGAGCACCCCAGCCCCCCAAAGACACACACAAGGTGGAGTCCCCATTGTAAATGCACGGGTGGCCTGAGGTCCCTGTTGGTCCCCAGGCCTGGATTCTGGAAGTGTCTTGGGCATTTATCTCTGGACCTCTTGCCTTCTGCAGGATACTCGCCGTTACCATTCTGGCTCTCTGTCTCCCGAGTCCTGGGAATGCACAGGTAGGATTTTCACGTTGTGTCTGATCTAGAAGCATGTTAAAAAATCAGGGTGAGAGGGTCCAGCCACGCGTTTCAGAACCCCAGGATTTACGGTTCACCGAAGCCGAGCTCTGCCCCCACCCAGACGAAGGCGGGGCTCAAAGAGGTGGACCCTCGCCCCGGGGGCGGGGCTGGGACTCCAGTGTTCCGATTCCCAAGCCAAGACTTTGAATCGGGTCCGCTGCACCATTTGTGTCCTCCCGGCTTGATTTACGGTAAATGTTAAAAAGTCAGAGCGCTCTAGGGCTTCTGGGCGGTAGTGCCCTGCCTGCTCGTGGCCCTTGTGGGTCTGCAGGTCGCTGCAGACATGCACCCCCGGCAGGAGGAGGCGGGTCCCCGCTCTGGGCTGAGCCCCCTGGCAGAAGTGTGGACAAGTGGGTGGGGGAGTCAGGCACCAGCGGGGGTCTGGGAGAGGCCTGCAGCGCCCAGACTTTATGAAGCCACGTTTGTGTCAGCCTTTGAGAATGTGGGCACGTCCCTCCTGCAGACTCAGAGCGGCCTCTGGCTGTGGCTCGCCGATGAGAGAGGCCTCAGCTCGGGGCAGGGCTCAGGGGCCACAGGCGGGTGGGAGAAGAGTTTTTTCCCTTCCTATCAAGAATTTCGAAATGGATTCGGGCTCTTAGGGATAGAAAGGAGCTTGGGAAGAATAACAGAGACTTGGAGCTTGGAGGTACCCTGGAGTCCTCTGACCCAGCCTCACGGTGGCAGATGGTGACATCTGGGCACGGAGAGGACAGTGGTCCCAGTTCTGTGGTTACTGCACGTTAGGCACTCTGCATACATGAACACATCCAGTCCTCACAGCCACCTAGAAGTAAGCGCTGTCACCCCCATTTTACAGGCGAGAATGTGGAGGCGGAGGAAGCCGTGAGTAGTGGCTATAGTGAGGCGTTGAAGCCAGGCGGGCCGGTGGGCTTGAACCCTTGCTCGTGCTTAGTTGGTGAGCCAGGCCTGGACTCCCGTCTCCTGGTTTCCCGAACTTTATGGCACAGCCTCCTGGTTCATTTGCTCCCTTTCTTTTGCCCCAAGGCCCTAAGACTCCTGAGCCCACTCCCCCCGAACGCAGGCTGAATCTGTCGTCTCTGAAAACCAGCCCACAGCGCAGGAATCCAAACCTTGGAAGGTGCAGGGAAGGCCAAGGACGGGGTTCCCAGAGTCAGAAACATTCCTTCTCCGCCTGTTCCTATAAAATGTCCGTCTCCAGGGTCGTCCCTAGAGGCCCACGGACTTTCGGCCCCCGTGACGTTGTTCTAAGGCCATAAAGCTATAAACTCAAATTGCACGTGAAGACCACAACCCTCGGGGACCCTTATAGACGCTGTCTATTTCTGGAAGCATCTTTATGTAATTGTCTCAGCGAGACTGAAAGAGGGAGATTTCCCCTATTCTACTTTCCTTACAAAACGGGCTGCATCGCTGTGTAGTTTTAGGTGAGAGGCTTAGGTTAGGGGACGCCATGGGGGGACCGCAAAGGGGGAGGTCGAATAGGACCCAGGGCAAGAGAGTGATTGCCCTTAAAAGCAGTCACATCCACTCCCAGAAAGAGATGAACGCAGGATGTGCCTTGTCATCGTGTGGGTCAGATGTGACTATTCCTGCGCCTCGTAACTGGGGCAGGAAACAGCCCCCAAATCTGCCGATAGTGGGGTTTTTGAAGCAAATGGTGTGGGGGAGTTTAAAGCGTAATGCTAAGTGTTAAACCATAAGGGGGACAAGTAGACCTCATAATACAGGTGTTGGTATTATGGATGTTTTTTTTCTTTACTTCATTTCTCGAACTTTCCGTGATGTCCTTTTAATACTTTTATAGTAAAAAAAAAAAAAAAAAAAGTAAGGACCACGACCTTACCTCTTTCTTCTCTCCCCTTCCCGGCAGCAACAATGCACTAACGGCTTCGATCTGGACCGCTCGTCAGGACAGTGCTTAGGTACGAGGCCACCGAGGGTCCCGCGCCGGGTGGGGACATTCCGTGACAGACCAATAGCGGGACAGTGTCTTTCCCTGCTGCTGCTTGATATTATCAGACCTGTATTGGCCTGGATTATGGAAGAAAACAGTGCCACAGAACGTCTGAAGTCAATAATGCCTGTTTATCAATCACCTGCTTTGTGGTCTGCCCCAGGAGGGAGCAAAAATGAGCAAGGATTGACCCGTGTCCCCAAGGGGCTCTCCGTCTGTATCAGTTTCTGATGGCTGCTGTAACAGATTGCCACAGACTTAGCGGTTTAAACAACAAAAGTTTATCTCACAGCTCAGCTCAGAAGTTACCTATAGATCATTATCTATAATTATTTATAGGTCAGACGTTCTAGAGGGGTTTCCCAGGCTAACATCAAGGGGCCAGCAAAGCTTTGTTTCTTTCTGGAAGCTCTAGGGGAGAATCCTTGTCCTGACTCATGGGTATTGTTGGCAGAATTCACTTTCTTTCTTTAGAAAAATTGGGATATGATTGACGCATAACATTGTGTGAGTTTCAGGGGTACAACTTGTTGATTTGAGGATACGTATATATCGCAGGATGATCACCACCGGAACCTTTGCTAACACCGCCATCACATCCCATAGTCCCATGTCTTTCCGTATGGCAAGAACATTTATGATCGACTCTCTTAGCGATTTTCAAGTAGCCAATACAGTGTGGTGAACTGTCCTCACCGTGAGGTCGGTGAGCTCCCCAGCACTTATTCAACTTATAAATGCAAGTTCGTGCCCTTCACCAGCCTCCCCTAGTCCCCAGCCACTGTGTCACTCATGATTTTTATGAGTTTGGCTTTTTTGATTCTACCTATAAGGGAGATCATATGGTATTTGCTTTTCCGTGACTTATCTCGTGTAGAATAACGTCCATCCATGGACCGCTAGAGAACGGGGCATCGGCCTCAGCATTTCCCTTTCCCGAGGTGGGAGTTGGTGCGCGTGTCTCGGATGAGCTGGCTGGGGTGGGCGTGTCTGTGTTTGCTGGCACAGGGCGAGCTGACTTGCCGGGAGGCCTCTACTTTCTTCACAAGGAACTAGCTCTCGGCCAAGCCTTGTCTTCCTTGATGTAAGGGACTCCCTCCCCTGCCCAGCCGTTATTTGGAGAAACAGTGGGAATAATTACGAGGTCCATCCCAGGGTTTCCCAGGTGTCATATGGGTACATGAGAGCACCTGGGATGTTTTTAGATGGAATAGTCATAGATAAATGTTCTATTTTAGTATTTATACATTCATTTTTACTGTTACCTTCTACTTATGTTGATTGATAGTGTTTACTTGGGTTTCACATGTGGGTGAGATGATACGGGTTTTGTGGCTCTGGCCCAAATTGTGATGTGGCCTCTGATGGCTGACGTTTGGGCGACGCTGGTCGATGTGATTCAGTTTCGCCAACGTTTGAGAGTCCCCGCAGTGATGAACCAGGGACGGCCCTCCGTGTTTGGGAGCAGATGCTGGTAAAAGAGTGGCTTTGGGATCCTTGGCTTGACTATGTGCCACGTGTGGCGTGGCCAGGGAGCCCCTAACCCTCGTCCTTTCTGTGGCATTTCCAGATATTGACGAATGCCGGACCATCCCCGAGGCCTGCCGAGGAGACATGATGTGTGTTAACCAAAACGGCGGGTACTTGTGCATCCCCCGAACAAACCCAGTGTACCGGGGGCCCTACTCGAACCCCTACTCGAACCCCTACTCGGGTCCGTACCCAGCAGCGGCTCCACCGCTCTCAGCTCCAAACTACCCCACGATTTCGAGGCCTCTCATCTGCCGCTTTGGATATCAGATGGACGAAAGCAACCAGTGTGTGGGTGAGTAGCCCAGGGTCCCAGGCTTCTGTACTCTGGGGAGGTCCTGATCCAGCAACAGTGAAGTCCTACCCCGTGAAGCAATGACTCACTTTCTGCAGAATTCCCTCCTGCTTAGCGGCCTAGGTCTCCAGGAACCCCCCACCCACGAGTAGCTTAGATTGCTCTCACATGCCGGCTCTCATCCAGAAAGCTGATTTGTTTTTTCATTATTTTCATCTGTCTGTCTGTCTGTCTATCATCTGTCTATCTAAAGACTAAGCTTGTATTTTCTCTGTTCGATCGTAAATGCATCTGGTTTAATTTAGTGAATCCCAGAGAGAAGATCTAGAAAGGACCAGCACTTTCTCTTCAACACTCCTCACCCTTCAATGGAATGCATGGTCTTGAAATAAAAGAAGTCTTGAAGGCCACGGCCAACTCTTCTGGAAAGAGAGTGGGTTCCTTGGGTGGGTGCCAATGTTCTTTTGGCTAAAATGAGCCTCACTGATGGGAACTCAGTGAGTTCCCTCTATTCTCGCTCTGAGAACAGACCTCTGGGAGGAAGGGGACACCCACATGGCATGAGGCCCCAAGGGGGTTGACAAGTGGTCTGACCAGTGCCCTGGTGAGCTTCGGGGTCTGTTGGCCGATGTGGCCTTGGCAGAGGGTTACCTGGGATCCTTCCTTGGTTGCTTTGTTGGTTGGACCAAAAGCTTTGTAACTGTTTCCAGCTTTGGCAGATGGTCTAGAGTGATGATGGCTCCAGACTTCTTTGATCATGCACCCCATATCCAAGATCTTTTTGAGCTTGGAGCCCATGATATGCATACTTAAAAATTACATACATATCCTGTTATTACTAATATTGTTTGAGGAATGTAATGGATACATTCAAAACTAGAACATCTTAGAAGATGTGATAAAAATAAATGTGCATTGACGTTCCAATACTTCCTTTCCATACCCCGAAAGCCCTGGAGACCACTGGTGTGCCTAGTGAGATTTTTGCTGGTCCCATTTCAGGGCTCTGAAGTGTTGGGCTGTTAGAGAGACTGGGTTGGTTATTTCATAATGTCTTCTGTATGTTCATCCAAACGAGCGTGCATTTCCCTCTGGATACGTGGAAATAGTATGCAGACAAGTGTCCTTCAGAGCTGCGAGGGGAAATTGGATGCACCTGGACCCAAACTTCTCCATTCTTACTGGTTGCAAGGGACGTGGGGTGTATGTGTGTGAGAGATGAGTGGGAGAGGGAAGGAGAGAGAAGGAAGGAGAAGGAGAGGTGGGGAGGGAGGGGAGAGTGGGTTGATGGTCACTCTAAATACAGATGAGCAGGCAGAGGCAAAGAGTGTGGGGCCCACTCAAGCCACGGACGCAGTTTGGTGGAGAAGGAGGTAGTGCCCTTCCTTATAACGAGCAGCCGGACCGCTGGAACTGGAAGGGACTTTACCAATTGAACTTCCGCTTCCTCGTCTTCTAGGAAAGGGAGCGTGGACTCCAACAAGTTAGTAATGACAGAGGTAGGATGGGAAGCTACTGGAGTGACTACCAGTATCTACCTTCCTAACTCGGCCACATGACCTCTCTTGTCTGGTGGAAAAGAAATGATCTCCAAAAGAAATGCAGAGAAGGAGAGACTGGGGGGACGCCTGGGTGGCTCAGTCGGTTTAGCGTCTGCCTTTGGCTCAGGTCATGATCTCAGGGTCCTGGGATCGAGCCCCGTGTTAGCCTCCCTGCTCAGTGGGGAGCCTGCTTCTCCCTCTCCCTCTGCCCCTCCTCCCCGCCCCGTGCTCTCAATCTCTTTCTCTCAATTAAATAAGTAAACAATCTTTAAAAAAAAAGGAGAGATTGGGGCGGAGCTCCTCTTCCACGATGTCCTGTGGGGCTGGATGCGCCGAGTGCAGGACTGGAAGTGAGGAAGGGGGTGTGATAACCCATCAAGGTGCTCCAGGATTTTGGGAGGGAGCCTCAGGGTGCTCTGCCTGATGTCTGGGGCGACCCCACAGGCCCCTTTGGGGAACAGCTGGGAACTGCTGTACCGCTCCCTGAAGCAGTCTCCTCCCTCCCACAGACTTCTTTCCAGGATCCCAGGGCCCTTGAGAAGAAGGACGGGGCTGGGAAACCTATTCATCTCCTGGTCCCCGTGACGTCATGCAGTTTCAAGGCTCCTAACCTGTCACACGGGAGATGCGGAGCCTTCATAATGGCCCTTTTGTAAGAAGAATAGAATCAAGGAACCCTAGCGAGGACTGGCACCAGGCCCACCCATTTCCAAAATGTTCAGCATTATGCATTCATAAAGCCTGAGTTCTTTCTGACTTCCCTTCCCTGCACCCCACCGTTTCCTGATGTACAGAGGTCCTTCTGGGCATTGTAAGAGGTGGCGTCACAGGGAGGGGCAAGAGAGGGGACGAGGAAGGGAGTCTGCTTCACCCACTGTTCCCTCCAGGATGTGAGAGAGGGGCTTGAGAACAGGCAAAAGGGAAGCTAGGTGCAGAGATGGCCGAAGAGGGGGAAGGCACCAGGAGGGGGCATTGTTGATAAAGGAGGAGGAGGTGAGCACGGGGTTCTCACCACCTGGAGGAGGAGAATGTAGTTCTGAGCTTGTGGAGGAAGCGTGGAACCAGCGGTGGGTGATTGGGAAGAACTGGGAAACATTTCTGAAATTTGGGTGTCCTAGGAGGGAGGACAACCTCTTCAAAGGAGTCTTCTCTTCCCCATCACGATGAGTGCGGTTGCCGAAATAAGAGCAAACACCTCCCCAGGGCTGGGTGTGGGGATATTTACATGTGAATTACGTGCTTATTCCTCAGGGCAGCCCTGGTGGTAGGACGACCATTATTCCTATTATACCGGTAAAGACCCCGAGCCATTTGGAGGTGTTAGGAAATCCAGCCAAAGCGAATGGGGATGAACCAGGATTTGAACCCATTCAGGCTCTGGATGAGGTTCAGCATGGTTAAGGTTTGTTCAAAGCCTCTGAGAGAGTCTGTGTAGGAGCCCTGATTAAACACGAGAACCTTCTCTTGCCTTTTTTTTTTTTTTGGTAATTAAAATTTTTCTCCTGTAAAGAACCTAGACAAAAACAGAGAACGTAATGAACACTCCCTCCTTATCACTCAGTTGCTGTAATTATCAGCACAGACCGAGCTTTGCTTGTCCCTTACCTTCCCCCAGTGGATTAATTAAAGCAAATCTCAGGCATCATATAACTTTATCCTTAAATACTTAAGAATGTATCTCTAAGAGATAGAGATTCTTTAAAAAAAAAAAAAATAGCCCCAACACTATTATCAAGCCTACATAAATCAACAATAATTCCTATTTATCGTTAAATATCCAGGTACTGTTCAAATTTCCCTGGTCATGTCATAAATGTATTTTTTTTTTCCCTGTTGGTTTGTTAGAATCAGATCCAAATAAGGTCTACAAATTGCCTTTTGTTGACAAGTCTCTTAAATTTCTCTTCATCTTTTTTGTTTCTCTTGCCACGTACTTGTGGGCGTGGCGGAGTTGTTTGTTGTGTAGAATTCCTTACATTTAGGATTTTGCTGATCACGTTTTTTGGGGTGGTAGTTAGCATATTCCTTCATGCCTTCTGTTTTTCTGTGAACTGGTAATAATTACATCTACAGACCTGATCCAATTCAAATTAAATTTTTTGGCAGACTGCTGCATCGGTAACAACACCCTTGTTCTTTTGTTTTCTTTCTGCCCTGCTTTCTCCTCATGAACCTTAAGACAATCTACTTAAAGAAGCAAATGGACCTTTTCACTGTGGCTTCCTTTTTCTGAGTTTTGGACCCAGTCTCAAAGAAGCAGTTTCCTCCCTTGTGTCCAAATTAGACTGTGGCCCGTCTCTGCAGCCCAGGCAGGGTGCCCCCTGAATTTCCTTCTCAACTTCTCTGTTTTGGGTTCTGCCTCGGAGGCGACTAGACCCTTCTGGAACAAAATTCGGCCTCAGCTTTGAGTGCCCCGGTAGATGTAAATCAGGATCACCAGGACACTTACAGAGTGAACCGGGACCCAAGAGTTACAGCCCATGAACCAAGAAAGTTTTGTGTCATCAAGAAAACTGGCCTCTTGGCTTGTGGGTGCTCAGCCCTGCGGCCACCTCCGTGAGGGTGGTGGGACTCACGGCTGGCTAGGATGTGTCCTCCAGGTCCTGGACCCTTGGGAGATCGGGGGCCAGCTTCTCTGGCGATGGAGAGCCAGGTGGACGTGGCTGGTCACCAAGGAGGAAAGGGTGGCTCTAGGAAAGTCTAATCTACCTAGACGCACCCAAAACGCAGACAAAAGGTAAAATCAAAGACGTACCAAGGAGCCCGCGCTGGCCAAAAGACGGTGCATAAGCAGGATGCCGCGGGGTTAACAGTGTGGGTGCTGAAGGCCCAGGAAGAGGGGAGCTGCGCTGAGGGGCTGGAGCTCCCGTGGTTTGAACCCCCACTCAGGAACCTTCCTATTGTAGCACGCCGCCTCTGAGAACATCACCTTCGGCCAAGGGCCCTGCGTGTGGATGCCACTGTTTATGTGGGGTCAACTTGTCACCTCTCTGGGTGGATAGTCTTAGTTCTGGCTTTGCCAGTCGACTTGACTTAGCGGCAAATTTAGGGACTCCACCGGTGACAGATGCTCATGGAATGTTCTGCGGTTGAGCAAGCAAGCAGTCTTTTACTAGAGCCCAGGGACTGCAGGGGCTCTTCTGGTCATTTGTGAAATGCTGAGCAATGTCTTTATTCTCCTTCCTGGCTCGGGGATTTGTCGTTGATCAAAGCACTTGAGTAGCCAGGCAGGCATTCATACAGACGGTGCCAGCCTGAGGCTTTCTCTTGAGTTATTCTTCTGGAAAGCCAGCCCGTTTTTATTCACCGATGTCAAATGTGACCAATGATAACAGAGCACCTGTTGGGGCCAGGCTCTGGTCTGGGCACCAAGGGGACAGGGTGTCTGGGCATGGCCGTGGGGCGCTCTCCGGAGCCGACCAGCAAGGAAGGGAGATTGGACCCAAAAGGAGCGGCTGAAATACTAGGTGGCCTGTGATAGGTCCCTGAGATGGCGAAGGGAAGGCAGGGATGGAAGGCCGTGCATTCTGGAACGGAGAGGGCTGGAACTTGGACGTCACCCTTGTTGGGCCGCTTCCTGGCTGTGAGCCTTGGGTCTCAGTTTCCTCATCTGTAAAATGGGCATGACAAGGTCTAGCTCACAGAGAACGTGGGAAAATACCTTGTCCAGTGTCTGCATGGGGTATCACGCAGAAACTGTTTATCAAGAAAGATGCAAGGGTCTTGCAATGACAACCTGTAGAAAGATTCATAGAGTCTGAAAATGTACTGAAAGCCTCATTCTTTAGAACCTTTACAATGACCAAAACTGAGCTTGGTACACACCCGCCTCGCAGACTTTTCAGGATATTGCCCAGTTCCTTCCCTCATGAGATTTCAGTCAGATTCCTCTCCAAGACGCCAGCAAAGCCTGGGTTTATTTAAACGGTGAAATGAAACAGTGAGAAGTCATTCCGAGCTGACATTTGTTGCCAGCAGATAAGGCAAGGACAGGAATATCTGGAAACTTCACTGACCCCCCACGTGGAGGCTCCTGCGGGCTTTTCTCCTGATTTTTTATAAAGACTTGGGCTATAACTTGAAACCACATCCTCAGAGATGAGACCGGAAGGAAAATGCAGGAAACTCAGGCCACTTGGTCCCTTCGGCTGCTGAGCGCACTGGGACAAGGCACCCTGGGAGGAAAGGGGACGAGGCTTGAGTCAGGGGCTCCGCAGCTGGGTTTGCTTGTCTACCGGGTCTCAGCACACTTGTCCGCGTGCAGCCCATCTTGCTTCAAGTCTTTGCCAGTCACTGGCTGGGACAGGGAGCCGGCAGCTTAGCCTCTCCCGCCTCAGTGTTTCCATCTGTAAACCAGGGAGAGCAGTACCGACTTCCGCAGGGTATTTGTGAGGATTAAATGAGATACGCACATAAATGATCTAGCGTGGAGGCTGGCTTATGGTAAGGGCTAATAACGGGTTAGTTCTTATAATTATTGTTTTCATTATTTCAAGTCTAATCATTCCATTGTGAATTCTATGGCTCCAAATCCCCAGTCCTCTTATTCTATTATTTCCCCCTGGTAATAAGGTTCAATAGCACGTGACTTTTGGAGGGTTGAGGGTTAGAGTCTAGCCACTGGTTGGCATGAAGGGTCTCCAAGGAGACCTCAGCAGAGAAGGGACTCCGGCAAGTATCAGGGCATCTCTTCTCCCAGGGAAATGCGGAATTTGCCTCAGCAGATCTGCGGTGGGGCCTGAGGTTCCAAATTCTTCACAAGCTCCCCGGTGATGCGATGCTGCTGGTCTCAGAACCACACTTTTTGAGCAAGGCTGTAGTCCATCTGTCTATTCTTAGACCTGCATTTAAAGAAATGTTAAAGGGCACCTGGCTGGCTCAGTCAGTAGAGCATGGGACTCTTGATCTCGAGGTCGTGAGTTCAAGCCGCATGTTGAGGGTAGCGATTACTAAAAATAAATAAATAAAAAGTTTAGAAAAGTGAAGAAACATTAAAACTTAATTTTTAAAATGTAATTCTCATATTGTTTGAATCTATTAGAAGGATGTATTATTATTTTTGTTTAAAAACAAAACCACCGACCCTCCCCCCCATTTTTTTTAAAGCCTAAAGTGATGCAGACGGCCGGGGAAAGGGGCCAGAGAGGACACCGAGGAGAATGGAACAGATTTGCTATTTATTAGCTGTGGGGCATAAGAAAGTCACTGGGCCTTTCCATAAAAAGAAAGGACAGGAGGATAGTAAGGATCTTAATGTGGGATCTGTGGCTAGAATTCAGGGGATCCATTGTCACGTTTTTTCCCCATTAACTTCTAGTGAAATTTGTCATTGTTGTCCATTATGGAGACAGTAAGCTGGTGACCCTTAGCGGTCCCCGTGACAATATTAACATGAGAAACACCACGGTACAGCTCTAACAGTGACTCTGATGTGTCTTGAAGTATATGGCATATCTTGAAATACCAGTCTCCCTAATCGCTACTTCAGAATTGTCCAAGATAGCAGCCTGCCGTCCCATCTTGTTATGTAATGCCCTGATAAGGAAGCATTATATATTCCTACAACACACATATATTTTAAAACTATTTTGTTAACTACCTTTCAATATAATTGGTCTTCCTGTGAATTTAATTCCATGCAATTTATTTATTTATTTTCTTTTGCAAATTTCTTTTTTTAATTTAGTTTTATTTTTTAATTATTATTATTTTTTATTTTTTAATTAACAATAATGTATTATTTGCCCCAGAGTACATGTCTGTGGATCCTCAGGCTTACACATTTCACAGCACTTACCATAGCACATACCCTCCTCAATGTCCATAACCCAGCCACCCTATCGCTACCTGCCCCTACCCCCCAGCCACCCTCAGTTTGTTTCATGAGTTTAGAAGTCTCTTATGGTTTGTCTCCTTCCTGATCCCATCTTGTTTCATTTCCCTCTCCCACCCCCCACAACCCCCCACCCTGCCTCTCGAATTCTTTTTTAATTTTTTTTTTTTTAAAGATTTTATTTATTTATTTGAAAGAGAGAGAGAAAGTGAGAGAGAGCCTGAGAGGAGAGAAGGTCAGAGGGAGAAGCAGAC
>CM052896.1:116618643-116687919 GCA_028534135.1 Potos flavus | reverse complement strand
GCTCCGAGCTCAGCTGGCCTGTGACCGAGCGTTTCTGTCCCTGGCGCACGGCCGTTTGGAGTCTCCAAACCCAGCAGATTCCTGCCGCGAGCTACCGCGCCGCTCCTCCCGGAGGAGGAAGGAGGGGGTCTCTCCGGATCTGCCCGTTGTGGGGTCCCTGCTCGAAGAGTCCAAGGTAAGCCCGAGCTGGTAGCCCACTGTTCGGCTCGGTCTCTGCCGTTGGCTTCCCCATTCTGATACCTGGGAGCTCTGCCACCCTCAGACACCCCCGGTCTTTCTGTGACCCCCACGGGTCCTGAGACCACGCTGTCCCCACGAGGGCTCCACCCCCCCGCTTGGCCTCTGGAGCGATGTCCCTCAGTGGAGCACACTTATAAAAGTTCCGATTTTGTGCTCCGCTGCTCTGCGGCTTGCCGGGAGCCGGCCCCTCCCCCCACGGTCTATCTTCCCGTTGCTTTGGATTCACTTTTCTTCACGTCCTACCTTCCGGAAAGTGGTCGATTTTCTGTTCCTAGAGGTGCTGTTCTTCTTCTCTTCTATTTCCTGCTAAGTTTGTAGTTGTTTAGAGTGGTTTGATAACTCTCTAGCTGAACTTCTGGGATCAGACACTCTCTCCGCCTCCTACACCTCCGCCATCTTGCTCCTCTCCTCAATTCCATGCAATTTAAAGCATTCTTCTGAGAAGGGGTCCATGGGTTTCATCCGTCTGTAGAATAGGTTCGTGGCACGTCCGCCAAAGGATTAAATTCCCTGGAGGAGATAATCTCTCTGTCTCCTCCAACTCAAGAATGTTCTGCTTTTCTAAATCTTCCCAGTCCTTAGGAAGACAGTTTGGATTTTCCATTTGTGTGTTCTCTTCTGGATTGCTCCGTGACGTGGTCCTTCTCGACTTCTGGGTTTCAGTCAGCACACGTGCTCAATGACATCTGCTAGGACTGAGTCTGTCCTCCCTGTGCGAGGAAGTCCCTCCCACCCACAGCTGCCACCACCGCCTTCAGGAACTGGCCCTGGTCTGCGGGGGCGAGGAGGCGCAGCGCGCTGACCGGCCCCCACGCCGGGTGGGCACCCACGAGGGGACCCGCCCAGCCCTCGGTGCCTTTGGAGAGTAGGCATGTCCCCAGTGCCTAGCATACCAATTTTCTCAATGACCTACAAATTTTTCTTGGCTCTCACCTTATGTTCTTTGGTCTGGTCCTGTTTCTTTCAATTATGTTCCGTTCTGGAATTAGCCAGTCATGTGGGACAAGCAAGTGGTGTTGCAAGAGGATGGAGAAAGTGTGAACTTGCAGCAGTACGATTCAGCTCTGCTCTTGAAGGTTGTGGCTAAGGTGGGTGTATGACCGGCTCTCCGGAGAGTGCATGCCAGAGGGCACCGGTACCAGGGCCATCGTCAGGGCCAGGGCCGATGGGACCGTGTAGCCCTATGTGTTTTAAATGAGTGGGAGGAGCGTCCTGTGGTGCTTCCATAGAGGCGTGATGCTTCCAAGTGCATTGAGATGGAAGAAGGTGATGGTATCTTCTCTTTTGCCATCAAGCCTACTGGTAGATTTCTTTTCAAGTGTCCTTTTGATGGAAGTAGATCGAGTTCACCACTGGCCAAATCGAGAATGGACCCACTCGCACAGGTTCTGTATCTATGTTGGCAGTTTCCGCAGATATTCTCCCAGGCTCTTATCTGCTTGTGTGCCTGGTGTCGGAAGGGCATCTGTCGCTCCTGCCTGCGCCCCAGCATGATGCAAGAGACAGAGTGATTTGGGAGCTCTTTGTACTATCAGAAATGGATTAAATGGGATACAGAAGTAAAAATAGCATAGGAGTGCAAAGTATTAGTTTTATAGAGTGTGTGCGTGTGTACGAGAAAAGCGATTAAAGCAATACATCAGTAATCACATTAATGTCGTTGACAACAGCCTCATGAAACTATCGTCTGAAGGGCTCAAGTTATGATATCTGCTGTTAGGGAAAGAGAGGAGATCTTTATTTTCTCAAAGGACCTGGAAGGAGAAGTCATCAGGCCAAAGAGCAGTGGGAGTTAGTAAGATGGGGGCGGGGAAGAGCAGGGGCTGTAGATTCAGACATTTGGGGTTCAAATCCCATCCTTGCACAGTTGCCGGGCTCAGGGTATTAAAGCCTTTGAGCGTCCCGTCTACAAGATGGGATAATAACATGTATCTTGTGGGGTTGTTTTGAAGCTTAGCGAAGGAATGCGGAGTGTCCCCTAGTCACTCCCCAGACAGTCACTGCTGTCACTTCCCCGCAGGAACAGCGGCTCTGTTGGCTTCATATCTTACCCATCCTTACCAGGTCATGGGGGGGTCAGGTATGCCACGGGGTTGCTTATCCTCCCAAGTTTGGGGAGGGACAGTGGAAGGGGAGGGAGATGGAGAGGGACTGCTTTTCAGATTGTGACTGCTGATGCTGTCTCCCCCTCTCCACTCTGACCCCACTCAGCCAGACGGGCTGCCTTTGATCCTTTCTCTGGGGCCCTCTCAGCTCTGGGAGCGCCGAGGAGGAGTGATGAGGGTACGTGTGTCCTCCTCTCTTTTTGGCTGCCAGCTTCTCTGGACACACGGACATGTAGACAGAAGGGCAGACTGCAAACCACACTGGCTGGCAGGCTGGGACTGGGGCAGGGCTGGTGGGCAGGGCGGACTCCTCATCGGACCACCTTCCCCAGCAGGCCAGCTGCCCTCCTTCTTGGTGGCAGAAAGCTCACAGCTTCTGGGCAGCCCGGGGGTGTGTGGTGGAGGGCAGACAGGTGCCCGTGTGCGCTCCTGAGGATGTGGGTGTCGGGGCTTGGGGCCGTGAGTGGGGTGCCTGGTGGGGGCTGGGAAGTTTCTTGGCTGCAGGCGTGGCCCCAGCATGCACTGTTTATCCACAGCATCTGGCAGAGGGGGCTCTCGGTAAATGATTGTGGAATGAATGAATGAATGAGTGGAGGGAAGGGAGTGTGAGCACTGTTAAATCTAAGCAGTGAGAGAGGAACTCTCACTCATTTCCTAACTCAGCCTCTCATCACACACTCCAGCACACCCCCCTGAGCCCGAGGCTCCTGTTTGTCTTGGAAGAAAAGGAGCGTGCTCAGGGAGGGGTCTTGAGGCCGTCTCCTTGGGGGCTGGCAGGGAGAGGACATTCACAGGATTCCTTCCCTCTAGAGGTCCTCAGACATCAGACTGGATGTCAAGGACTGACCTCCCATTCCCCTCCAGCTCGTAGGAGCTGGGCCAGAGGGGAGATGGGGACAGCCAGTGCTGGGCCCTGCCTGAGGCAGCCAGCACTCGCGGACTCCAGGGGACGGTGGGCGGGTCAGGGCTGGGGAAGCAGCGAGCCTCGGGGGACTCGTCAGTGCCGTCTGACTTTCCCTCAAACTAAGACATTTGCAGAACGCCAGCCAGAGTTGATTTATGAGTTTTCACATATTTCACAGGTCTCAACACATCCCCCAGGAATCAATGAGGTCAGACAGAACAGACTTTGCATCCGGAATCAGTATGAAATTGGCATCTTCAGCTGTTCCCATGGGAAGCAGGGGATAATAATTTGGGGGAAATTATATTAAGCAATGCAAAGACACAAAAAACCCCGACTTGGCTTCATTCCCACCGGGGAGAAAGACAAGTCATCTGTTTTCTGCACCTGAGCCGGGCGAGGGGTGGCCGTCTCTGCCAGGGCCCCTGTGACCACAATGCAGCAGGACGGGACAGGGCCACTGGGGCGAGTGATGAACTCAGGGTGAACTTAGCAGTGACCACAGCATCCCGTCCCGTGCCCTCTGGCTCATGCCCCATAACTACGACACGTAGACTTCGGGGATTATTTATTTAGCAACTCTCTACCCAGCAGGAACTTGTCGTATTTGTAGCACCTGATAAATATTTGTTGAACAAGCAGAAAAGCTTATGTGGTAAATTGTATGTATAGGATTGAAATGAGCCAGGGAAATCGGTTAGGTCTCGGTTGTCCAAATAGGTTGGTTTTATCATTAATGGACTATCATTAGTGGAGTGCCCGCCAGGAATAGGAATTCTGCTCTGGGAATGGGTACGATGCCCTATAAGAATCTTTGGAGGATTGAGTAGGGTTTTCACGTCGGAGATGGGAAAGGACTTCCTGGTTTGAGAAAACAGCTCAGGTGCAGACATAGAGGCAGGAATACTGGTGAGGGCTGGCCTTGATCATGAGCCCAGGGGTCACCTGCCCATTCTTGATCACTGGTCACATACCCAGTGTGTGGTTGCAGCGTGGACACGGGTTGGGGGGTGGGGCAGGCATGGAAGGAGAGAAAAGGCTAAGGAAGTTGGCAAGAGCTAGAGTGTGGGGGCCTTGAATGCCACACCAAGGGCTTGGGCTTTGTTCTGTGAACAGAGGTTTTTGAGTGGAGGAGGAGTGTGGCTTCTCTTTGAAGAAGATTCCTGGTTGAGGGGCCTGGTGGTCTGGGTCTACATCTGATCTTGGTCCTGCCACAAGTTCAGTGGTTGATGGTAGCTCCAATCCCTTCTCTTTCTGGGCTCCACTTCCCCATCGGTACGGGAAGGCCTGGACCACAGTCTCTCCGGCTCTGTCCAGCCGTGACCGCTCAGGAGGACGGAGGGCTTACAGTAACAAGGCGAAGGGTAGCTTCTGGAAGCAGGTAGATTCTGGAGAGAGTAGCTTTCCCCCCCTTGAGGCAGTGATTTTGCACTTGGCCTAAGCTCCGGTGGGGGGGAAGGGGGTCTCTTTACTGGGCCATCTCTTAATGCTATCACCTCCTTTTCTCAGAGTCCTGGTTGGAGCCTTCTTGTAAGCGGGAGGCAGAGGTGAGCCCTTCTCCGAATCCCTCCAGAAAAGGGGCCTCCAGGGATGGCGATGAAATGGGCTCTGACCACGATGATAGCCTGTGGCCCGGTTCCATGGGAAATCTGGCAGTGTCTTTGTAACACCTGGGGAGGGTTTGCAAGCAGCTGGAGTAAAACCCAAGCTCCTCGTGAAGCCAGGCATCCTCGTAGATTGACCAGTGGGGTGGAGATGGAAGAGTTTCACAATCAGGCTGTTCTGGGAAATCCCCCACCTCAGCCCTCCGGCACAGACCCTCCTTCGAGAGCCATCTCGATCTTACTTAGCTCTGGAGAGCAGGCGTTGGCCAGGGACCAGGTTGGCTCCTTGCTGCGGGAGGCTCGATCCTGAGGTTATACCCTTAATTGACTCCCTTAAATGTGATAATTCCCACTTGAACACTGCCTCTCGCTTTTCCAAATGCTTTCCCATCCACTCACTCACTGAATTCTCAAACAGCCCAGTAGGCAGGCTCAGGGTTGTTTTCCCCGTTTCACAGAATACTTGGAAAGGCTCTGTGACCGTCCCCGGTATCCCTCCCTTCGTCCGTGGGAGAGGCCGACCAGAGTGTAGGCTTGCAGACCCTGCTCCTCCCCTAAGGTGCCCCGGATGCTCCTAGTTTTGTTCGTTTGTTTTAAATTTAAATTCCAGTCAGTTAACATCCAGTGTAATATTAGTTTCGGGTGTACAATAGGGATTCAGCACTTCCATACATCACTCGGGGTTCCTCCCAGCCAAGTGCACGCCTTAGTCCCCATCACCTATCTCCCACATCCCCACCAACAGTGCAAGAGGGTTCCCCTTTCTCCGCATCCTTGCCAACATCTGTTGTTTCCTATGCTGTTGATTTTAGTCATTCTGACTAAATGTGAGGCGTGAGGTAGTATCTCATTGCAATTTTGATTTGCATTTCCCTGATGATGAGTGATGTTGAGCATCTTTTCATGTGTCTGTTGGCTGTCTGTACGTCTTCTTTGGATAGATTTGTTCTTTGTTATTTACAGGCTGTGCTGGCCTCCGTTCTCTTCCTCAAACATATCAGGCTCTTCCCTACCTCAGGGCCTTTGCATTTGCTGTTTCCTGTGTTGAAACTCTCTTCTGGCTCTTCACATTCATGCTCATTCTCCTCTTCTCAGGTTTCAGCTCAGTTTATAGGTCACCTTCTTAAAGAGCCTTTCTTTGACTGCTGTGTCCAAAGTAACCCTGCGCTCACTTTCCATCACAGGCCTTATCATTATTATCTGTCCCAAACCTGAGGGTGTGCAAAATCATCTGGAGAACTTCAAACAGATTGCTGGGTCCCAACCCTACTTATTTAGTAGGTTTGAGTGAGGGCTTGGGCTTTCAAATGATGCTAATGCTTCTGGTCTGGGGAACCACACTTTGAGAACCACTGATTGATAACTGTCTTTTAATTAATTAATTAACTAATTTTTACTGAGGTGTAATTGACATGATATGAATTTTAGGTGTGCAGCATAATGATTCCACATTTGTATATATTGTATCCCCTTGTCTGGTTAATATCCATCGTAGCACAGTCACAAAATTGTTTTTCTGGTGATAGGAATTTTTAAGATCTACTCTCTCAGCAACTTTCATATAATACAGTATTATCTGTAGTCACCATGCTGCCGTGACCCGCCCCCCCCATGACTCACTTATTTTATACCTGGAACTTTGTACCTTTTGACCCCTTTGCCCATCTTGCCCATCCCCGGCCACAGGCAACCCCCAGTTGGTTCTCTGTATCTATGGGCTTAGGTTTGTTTGGTTTGTTTATTTGTTTGCTTGTTTTTGATTCCACATACAAGTGAGATCATGTGGTATGCATCTTTCTCTGATTAATCTCGCTCAGCATAGTGCCTTCATGGTCCATCCATGTTGTAAATGGTGAGATTTCTTTCTCTTTTATGGCTGAGGCTATTCCCATATATATAGTAATATATCCTACATATATTTGTATATACACACACATGTATATATCACATCTTCTTCATTCATCCACTGGTGGACATGTAGGTTGTTTCTGTGTTATGGCTGAACTTATTGTTTCGTTATCTGCCCCACCTCTTACTTTGTTTCTGCTGTACCCCCAGTGCCTGGCCCATCGTTGCTGCTTGATTAGTATCTATTAAATGAGTGTTGACTGAAGATGCAGTTGGGATTCCTTGCTTTACAATCATCCCACACCCAAGAAGGAAGAATGTCAAACATTGACAGAAACCCTGGGAGTGACTCAGTCTGATCGTTTCTCCTCTGTGATCTTTTTCTTTAACTTTTTTTCATGCTTGGCTTTTCTCTGAAGGTCGATATGAATTTTAGTATAGATTGCACAGACGGTTAAATCCCAGGTGAATGAGTTGGGCTGTCTGGGCTCAAGGAGGGTTGTCAGAAGCCCAGCCAAAAACCACAGGACATCCAGCCAGGTGTGGGTGCTCGAGTCGACCCCTCTTGGGGCTGCGCTTAAACCTTGACGCTCAGCTCACCTGTCTTTAGGTGGGGATGAGCCCTCATATCCTCCCTCTTCTATCTTGAGGCAAATCACAGGAGAGCAAGCCTCGGTGAGGCCGAGTGAGGGAGCGCAGGCTCTGACTGTGGCTCGGGGCTTGCTTCTGTGCCGAGCGCATTGGCACCAAGGGAAGAAACCTTGATCTTGGGCTTGTCGGCGCCATGTTCTCACAAAACATGAGCTCTAGCCAAGGCGCCGCAGCTGTGAGCCTCTTGGGAACTTTCTGAGTAAGTGAATTAAAATTTTACGACTGATTTGCACAGAACATGTCTCCTAATTCCCAAATTGGTACTTCCAGAACCCGCAAGGGTCTGAGGCCGCCTCCTACCCTTTAGTTTCAAAAGAACTGAGTCGAGAGGTTCAAAAGTTGAGAGGTTGCCAGATTGGAATTGGGTTTTGACTGTAAAATTTGATCTTCCCTGGCAAGGGGAGCTGGGGATGAGATCTGAGGTGATTATAGGTTCCCTGAAGGTATCCCTGGGCCCCGGGGTGAACCGAGGGAGAGTTGGGCCCAGCTGGCTGACACTTCATCCTCCAGTTGGGGGCAGGGCTCTTTCGAGGACCCACAGGAAGTGGAGTGTGTGCGTGTGTGTGGGGGGGTGTGTTTGGAGAGCAGGCTGCCAATTCCATGGTCACCCCGGACTGCATATCTTGGGTGTAACTAATTCTGCCCAAGGGAGCCAAGGAAGTCTACACAGAGAAGGGACATTTACGGTTCAGTTGGGAAACCGGGAGAGCAGGGATGAGATGTAATTTGCCCAGGATCTCCTCTGTCAGGTCACTTGCAGAGCTGGGATAAAGCCCAAGGTCTCTGGATTCCTAATCCCAGGGCACAGCACTTAGCTGCAGAAAGAGGCTGGATTTGGAAGCTGAGTGACCTTGGGCAGGTCACTTCTCCGTGGGTTTCATCTCCTTTAAGAGGCGGGTGATCTCTGAGGCCCGTCTGGGTGGCCACGTGTGCCGAGGTACTGGGGGTAACAAATGAACAAGGTGGGCTCTCTGATTCGGTTGCCCGTGTTCACTCTGATATTCTAAGCTGTTTGATCTGGCCATTGCTTGGCAGGAGAAGGTGAGTGAGGGCACAAAATGAACTATCTTTTTAAAATGAGCTCATGGCAGAGGCCTTGGAAACCTCAACCAGAGTCTGGATTCACAAGAATTTGCCCCCAATCCAGGTACGCGGATGCACCACGCTTAACCGTCTTTGTAAGTCATAGATCTCCGTTCTTTCCAAGTTTGAGCTCCATAGAGAGTTGTAAGTAGAACAGACTTGTCTGCTAGCATTACCTCTTTCTGAAGATGGGGGACGGGGGATAAAAAGGCAGGAAACCCTGGTACTTTGGCAGGCAGACAAGCCACAACGGGGTTAATAAAATACAAAGTATTAAGACAACAGTAGATAGTACAACTTGGCTTTGAGCTCTCATGAGGAGGGAAGGCTTGCCAGGACCACATTCCGTGCGGCCTACTGACTAGGAAGAGTGTGGGGTTCTAGAATCAAGCACAGTGAGCCACATGCACACTAATGGGGTCTCATCCACAAGAACCCTGAGAACACTGAGGGGAGGGAGGGGGACAAGGTGGTCCACTTCCCTTTGGGAGGCTGGGGGGGGCAGGCAGTCTCCGGGTGGGAGATGTTCAGAGACGGGGAAGCACACAAAATGTAGGAGCCTACTTGGGCGGCCATAGCGGGTACCACAGACGGGGGGCGAGGAAGCATTTAAACAACAGACATTTCTTGTCTCCCAGTTCTGGAGATTAGACACAGGTCAAGTCTGATCTAGGTGTCGGTAGGATTGGATCCTGCTGAGGTCTGTGAGGGAGGGATCTGTGCCAGGCTTCTCCCCTGGGCTTAGAGAAGGCTGTCTCCCGTCATCTTCCCTCTATGTGTATCTCCAGGTCTGAATTCCCCCTTTGTACGAGGATACCAGTCACCGCGGATTAAGACTCACCTCATGACCTCATTTTAACTTAGTTACCTTTTTAAAGACCCTATCTACACACCCAGTCACATGCTGACGCACTAGGGGTTATGATTTCGGTATATGAATCTTGAGGGACACCATTTGACTTCAACATATGAATTCTGGGGGGGATATAGTTCAGCCCATGACAGACCTCTGACAGAGTCCTGTTCCTTCAGCAGGACCCTCTGAGGGCAGAGACCACTGGAATCCATTCTTCTTTTTCTTCCCTTCCCTTTCTTTCCTCCTTCCCTTCCTTTCTTTCTTTCTTTCTCTCTCTCTCTCTAAAAGATTTTATTTATTTATTTGAGAGAGAGTGTGTGTGCATGAGTGGAGGGGTGGAGCAGAGGGAGAGGGACTAGCAGACTCCCTGCTGAGCAGGGAGCCCAAAGTGGGGCTCCATCCCAGGACCCCAAGATCTTAACCTAGGCCAGAGGCAGCCACCCAACCAACGGAGCCACCCAGGCGCCCCAGCCATTCTTTGTTCTTATCCTTAATGACCAGCCCATATGTGATTTCTTGTACCGCCCCATCCATCCCAGGCCCCTTGCAGTTTCCTCCCCAGCCTGCCTTGAGTTCCCAGAGCGCTGCTTGTACCTCTGTTGGGACCTTTATGGTCATCTACCGTAGACTTCATTAGAAATGTGTCTGTGCTCCCTGCACGTTAAAGCCTCATGTCTTAGGCGTCTCTGTCTCTCATCTCCTCACTTCCTGTCTTGCATATGGAGCGGGTTCAGTAATGTTTGTTGATCTTGTTGATGGGTCGGCTGTCCAAGACAGCTGGGTAATCAGTGCTGGATAAACACGAAGATGTTGCTGTTAATACAACAACCCACAGCGCCGTGCCTCCCCGTGGATGCTGTGCATTCACCGACAAAGTCAAGCTCCCGGATTTCTAAAGAAAAGAAGCTCTTCCTTCTATCTTCGTCTGGCCACAATGGGTCAACGGAGGAATCTGCAGACTGGGCGCTCGGCATTCTTAAACCCCCAGAGTTCAAAGAGAATAACTTGTTTGGCCAGTCTTGAAGAACTCTTCAATCATTTCTTGAATAATGGCATTCTTTTGGCCCAGCTCTCTCGATCCTCCCTCTACCCCCAGTCCGGTGACCTTCTGTCCCCTTGTTTCTTGGCTGCAAGTCTGGGTCTGTTGTAAAGAGCAAAGCAGTTTCAGCAGAGCGAGGGGGTCCTTCCCACGAATCCACAGCCGCGCGCCCCAGAAAGCCTGACTGTGCAGAAGCAGCTGGGTTTTGGCAGGCGGATTTTGAAAAACAACGCTAATAATTTAAAAGCATTTTGTTCCAGGATAGTGTATGGAGGAAGAAGAATGTACTGTCAGATAAGGCAGGTCACTCATTTTGATAAGAGCAGACTCACTTGAGGATTTGTTCTGAAGCCTGTTCCCGCGCTTTCCACTTTTACCTTCCTCGAGGAAGACTTCCCACCTGGCTCCTGGGAGACAGGTGTGCCTGGGGATGGGTCCCTTCAGCTTTTGGGATGGTTGGCAGGGACTTGGGATGCCTGAATCCTTGGAGCAATCGCCTTTGGTCTCCCCATTGTGCCTTACACACTTCTAGAATTTTCTGTGTGCCCCGTCATGGGAAAGGTTGGGAAGAGCTAGTTTAGACTGATGTGTTCTGCAGAGATTTCTAGGAAACACATTCACTTTATATTATTCTTGATGCTCTGGCTTTTGATCGTGAGTGCCAAAATCAGGACTCTGCGGTTCCATAAAGCTGTAGGGCAATTTGATTACACTAAGGGTATTAATTGTGGTTGCAAGTAACAGAGACCCAGCTCAAAGTGGTTTAAGCAAAATAATAAAATAGCAAAACACATACACACACACTTGCACCCCCCCCCACATGCCCATACCATTTATTTTTTTCGTAATTGAGAAGTCCATGAGTAGAATAGCCTGAGACATGGTCAGATCCAAGGGCTCAAGTGATATCGTATGGACTTGGATTTTTTCCCTCTCTTTATCTCCTGTCTCCAAATACAAAGGTTTCTTCATTCTCAGGGAAGGCTCTCTCAAGACATAGTCCCTGGCAGCTGCAGGCTTTTGTTTTATCCGGTTAGGAACCCAGAGAGAATGCCTCGACCCCTAGAACTCCAGCAGAAGGATGCGGTGAGGCTCTAAGTAGCCAGCTTGGCTCACGTGCCCATCCCTGAGCTCATCACTGTGGCTGGCGACATGGAGGCTTCGATTTACCAAGCCCACAGCACAAGGAGGTCCCACCCTGGGGCCAGCAGTGGATGGAAAGCTACCCGGAGCACATGCACTGAAAGGGGGTTCCTCAAAGGAAAATTGGGGGGCTGTTACCACATGAAGGGAGTTTGGCTGTTGAGTGGGCAAGAACTGTATCTAGGATCCTGACTTCCAAATGGAAACAGAAGAAACAGAAGTCCCATTGGTCACTTACAAAATGCAGCATGGCTTTCAAGAGCTTTTGAAACTGGAATGATGGCCCAGGGAGGCACCACTGCCCCGTGACTGAGAAAGAAAATCTTAAGAGCAATTGAGTAACACTTTTCTGAAAATAGACCAGTTTCATGTTAGGAGTGCAGTACTGAGGCATTAGAAATAGACTAGAATCTTCCCTACGAGTGTTTAAGGGAGAAGCATCCACAGAAGAAGTTCAAGGCCAGGGCCAGGATATTTGGGTCTGACCCTAGCTCTGCCTCTCACTAGCTGTGTGACCTTAGACAAATGTCTTAAACTTTCTGATTCTCAGTTTGCTCTTCTGTAAAATGAGATAAGCCCTGCTTATCTCACAATATTATTAGTGATGCCATAGAGCCCTTAGTTCTAAAATCTACAGTACTAGAGAGGTGAACCAAGAAACAGACTTCTTTTCTTTTCTTTCTTTCTTTTTTTTTTTAAGAGAGCTTGAGGCGTGCTAGATGCAGGGTGGGGGGAGGGCAGAGGGAGAGAGAGAATCTTTTTTTTTTTTTTTTAAAGATTTTATTTATTTATTTGTCAGAGAGAGTGAGAGAGAGAGCACAAGCAGGCACAGTGGCAGGCAGAGGCAGAGGGAGAAGCAGGCTCCCCGCCGAGCAAGGAGCCTGATGCGGGACTCGATCCCAGGACCCTGGGATCATGACCTGAGCCGAAGGCAGCCGCTTAACCAACTGAGCCACCCAGGCGTCCCCAGACTTCTTTAAGATTTGATTTTTAAGTAATCTCTATTGTGGGGCTTGAGTTCACAACCCCGAGATCAAGAGTTGCGTGCCCCACTGACTGAGCCAGCCAGGTGCCCCCAAGACTCTTCATTACAGAGAACAAAGCGATGGTTCCCAGATAGGAGGTGGGTGGGTGAAATAGGTGATGGGGTTTACGGGGGGCACATGTGGTGAGCATCGGGTGATGTTTGGAATTGTTGAATCACTATATTGTAAACCTGCAACTAATATTACTCTGTAAGTGAACTAACTGGAATTTACATAAAAACTGAACAAAAATCTATGGGACTAATTGTTTCCAAAGGATTTAAGAAAATCAATCCATTATTTATCAGAATGTATCGTAGCTGTCATCAGTCTGTCTTAGCAAACCACAAGCAGAATTGTGGAAAGGATTTATGCAATATTTGCTGTATACCCAAATTATATAACATATGTAAGCCAGAAGCTTATTAACTATGCACATGGGAAAAGCCAGCACCCAACCTAAGAACCGATGCACTTCTCCACCATCCCCCCCCCCCCCCGGCATTTCCTTCCAAGGTCTTCAGAGCCTTGTTTGTTTCATTTGGTGTTAGGTTTACAAGATTCCCCTCCATGTTGTTGTGTGTAGCCGCAGTTTATTTTTAAAATTTTCTTTATTTTTTAAGATTTTATTTATTTATTTGACAGATCACAAGTAGGCAGAGAGGCCGGCAGAGAGAGAGGAGGAAGCAGGCTCCCTGCTGAGCAGAGAGCCCGATGTGGGGCTCGATCCCAGGACCCTGAGATCATGACCTGAGCCAAAGGCAGAGGCTTTAACCCAATGAGCCACCCAGGCACCCCTGCAGTTTATTTCTTGCTTTGTTTTGCTGCTTTGCTGTGAGGCCATACTTTAGCACAATGTATCGATTCCCTCTTTTGTCAAAAGACATTTGGGTTGTTTTTAGTTTTTTATTATTACACAGAATAATGATATGAATATTCTGGGTGCCACACAGCTGTGCTCTAAGGTAGGGAAATTGCAACTTTACAAAATAATGCTTTATTGTTTCTCGAAATAGTTACACCAGTTTACACACAAATCAGCAGTGACAAAGAGTTTCTTCTGATCTACAGTCTCACCAACACTTGGTATTGATAGACTTACTAATTTTTTGCCCAACTAGTAGTTGTAAAATGTTTTATTCCTCATGCTCTTAATTGCATTTCCTAGGCTACTAATGAGAGGTTAATCATGTTTTATTTTTATTATTTATTTTTATTTAAAAAAATTTTTTATTTAGATTCAATTAGTTTACATATAGTGTATTATTAGTTTCAGAGGTAGTGGTCAGGGATTCATCAGTTGCTTATAATACCCAGTGCTCGTCCCATCACGCGCCCTCCTTCATGCCCGTCCCCCAGTTACCGCATCCCCTACCCACTCCCCTCCAGCAACCCTCAGTTTGTTTCCTAGAGTTAAGACTCTCTTATCATTTGTCTCCCTGTTAATCATCTCTTAATATATGTATTGGCCATTTGTGTTTCCTCTTTTATGAAATTGTCCAATCCTATCTTTTGCTCATTTTTCTATTGAACTCTCTTTGCTTTTTGTGCTCATGATTTGTGTGAATCCTTTATGTATCTGGATGCCAATCCTTTTCCAATTTATAGGTTGCAAATATTTTCTCCCAATTTGTGGCTTATCTTTTCAGTATCTTTATGGTGTTTTTTGAGGAACAGATATTCCCAATTCTACTGTAGTTGAATTTTTTAATCTTTTCTTTTGTAGTTAGTGTTTTCGTGAGGGCTTGTTTGAGAAATTCTTGCCCACCCTATGATTATAAATATGTTTTCTTATATTGTCTTTTAAAAGTTTTAAGCCTTCGCCTTTCACATAGAAATCTTGGATCCATTTGGATTTTATTTGTGGATATGGTGAGAAGCACAGATCCAGTTTCACTTCTCTCTGTATGGATGATGAGTTACCTCAACACCTTTTTTGGGGTGGTCCCTTCTCTCCCCATTACTTTGTAATGCCCCTGTTTTACCTAATCAAGTCCACACCTGTGTTATATTTTTTTTAGGGAGGGAAGGGCAAAAGGAGAGGGAGAGAGAGAACCTTAAGCAGGTTACACCCAGCATGGAGCCTGACACAGGTCTCAGTCTCATGACCCCGAAATCATGACCTGAGACGAAATCAGGAGTCGGTGGCTTAACTGACTGAGCCACCCAGGTGCCCCACCTGTGTTGTATTTTTCTGTTCTTGCTGTTCTTTTCTACTGACACTTCGTGCACCAATACTACTCAGTGTTAATTGTTATAGCTTTATAATAAGCCTTATTATCTAATAAAACAGTTTCCTGTACTTTCTTATTCAGGAATGTCTTCATTCTTGGGCCAAGTGCCTTAAAACTAAAACAAAAACAAAAACTACTCTATTGAGATTTTGGTTGTAATTTATTGGGTCTTTCGGTAAACTTGAAGAGAAGTGATACCTATATTTTACTGAATCCGTATATCTTTGAACATCAAATCTCTTCCCTTTTTAAGGTGTTTAATATTTTTCAATAAAGTTTTATAATTTTCTCCAAACAAGTCTTGCACATATTTGTCAAGATGCATTCCTAGGAATCTTATATTATTTGTTGCTATATTAATGGTATCTTTTAAAAAATTCAGTGTTCCCTTTTGTTGCTCGTATATAGAAATGCAATTTGTTTTTGAGTATTGAACTTCTATCCAGATGGATTGTGAAATTCTGTTATTATTTCCAAATCTTCGTAGAATCTTTTGGGTTATTTTGACAATCACACTATGAATAATGAGGGTTTTGTTTCTTCTCTAATTTTTATACCTTTAATATTTTTCATGTGTTACTGCACTGGCTGGTATCTTTAGAATAATGCTAAATATAGGTGTGACAGTGGGCATCCTTGTTTTTTTCTTCATGGTATAAGAACTGTGTGTAATGATCCCTCATTAAGAATGAGTTTTGTTGAGTTTTCTTTTTTAAAAAAATCATCAGTGGGTGTTAAGTTTTATGGGAATTACATTGATAGGCTTTATTAAGCCACCTTTCATTCATGCCTCGAATAACCAATTTAGTCATGTTATAGTATAATTTGCTTAAAACATACTGCTGGATTTGTTTGGCTAATATTTTGCTTAAGATATTTTCCTCAGTGTCTATATGTTAAAATGGCCTGTCACATTCCTTTTTTTTAAAAGATTTTGTTTGTTTGTTTGTTTATTTATTTATTTATTTATTTAGAGCAAGTGGGGGGAGGAGCAGAGGAAGAGGGGGAGAGAGAGAATCTCCAGCAGACTCCTAGCTGAGCTCAGAGCCCACCATGGGGCTCAGTCCCGCAACCCCAAGATCATGATCTGAGCTGAAATCAAGAGTCAGATACTGAGTTTGGTCTGAACATACTAGCTTGGTAGAGTGAGATATTCTTCCCTTTCTATTCTGTGGAAGGCTGGAATGATCTATTCATGGAAAGTTTATTGGAATTTTCCCAAAGATTATCAAGGTCTCTTGTTTTTGTTTTTTGGCTTGGTTGTTTGTGTGTGTGTGTGTGTGTGAAGATTTTTAGCTATTAGTATAATTTCCTCAACAGTTACAGGACTATTAGAACTTTTTATTCCTTCTTAAGTCAGTTTTGCAAAATTATGTTTTTCTAAGAATTTGTCCTTTTTTAGATTAATTTGCATCTTTTGGGGGCATTCTTTGTATTATCTTTTGAATCTCTGTTGAATCTATAGTTCTGTTGCTATTTTCATTCCAAATATTGTGCTCTTTTTAAAAAAATGCTAAAGTCACATTCATTTTATTAGCCATTTTCAAAAAACCAACTTTTGGCTCTGTTGATCTCCCCTATTTCTTTTCTCACTTTTTGCTTTTTATTTCATCATTAGTTTCTACTCTTTTGTTTGTTACCTTCTTCTTTCTAATTTTTTGGATTTCTTTTTTTTTCTTTTTTAAGATTTTATTTATTTGACAGAGAGAGAGGTCACAAGTAGGCAGAGAGGCAGGCAGAGAGAGAGAGGGAAGCAGGCTCCCTGATGAGCAGAGAGCCCGATTCGGGGCTCGATCCCAGGACCCTGAGATCATGACCTGAGCCGAAGGCAGAGGCTTTAACCCACTGAGCCACCCAGGTGCCCTAATTTTTTGGATTTCTTTGTTCCTTTCCAAACTTGTTAAGCTGGATGCTTAGCCCAGTAATTTTAAACCTTTCTTCTTTTCTTTCTTTTTTTTTTTTTTTTAAAGATTTTATTTATTTATTTGACAGAGAGAAACATAGTGAGAAAGGGAACACAAGCAGGGGGAGTGGGAGAGACAGAAGCAGGCTTCCCACTGAGCAGAGAGCCTGATGTGGGGCTCCATCCCAGGACCCTGGGATCATGATCTGAGCTGAAGGCAGAGGTTTAGTTCCTGAGCCACCCAGGTGCCCCTATTTATTTATTTTTTGTTACTGATTTATGCTTAGTTGCACTGTCAGTAGGGAATATGATCTGTGTGATACTGATTCTGCAAAATTTGTTTGGAATATGATTTATTCACTTTGGTATCCATAGTGTCTAGCATAATGCCAAGAATGTAGAAATTGTTGGGTAAATGTTTGGTGATCTGATGAATGATGAATGAATAAACGTCTAGTGAACACGCATTCAAGGGATTACCTCTTTCTGCTCAATTTGTCCATTCCATATTCCAAAGTAGCCTTGCAAATAAGCACCAAAAAAAAATTTTTTTTTAAAGATTTTATTTATTTATTTGACAGAGAGAGAGAGATCACAAGTAGGCAGAGGCAGGCAGAGACAGAGGGGGAAGCAGGCTCCCTGCTGAGCAGAGAGCCCAACGCTGGGCTTGATCCTAGGATGCTGAGATCTGACCTGAGCCGAACGTAGAGGCTTTAACCCACTGAGCCACCCGGGCGCCCAGCACCAAAAATTTAATGGCCCTCCAAAATTGTTTTCCATCTTATTCACTCCCTTCCTTCTTTGACCTGGGAAGCAGACACTGAGTGGGTGGGTGAGAGGATGCTTACAAAATCAGTAGCGTGAGCCCATCAGAGCTCGTCTTAAATGTAATAGAACAAGGTAACTGCTTTCCCATTTGTTTCTCCTGTGACCTGGAGGAAAGTATTTCCTCTTTGATGTTAAGGTTCTAGAAATGCATGTAAAGTGACATCTCCACCAGGGAAAATTCTTATCTCATTGAATCCCTGTAAGTAAATAGGCATGATATCCCTGTTTAAGAAATGGCAAAACAGACGTAAGCGTAGTTAACGGTGAGGCTGTTTGAGTTCCTGTTGTGTACTTTTTGTTCTAAATGCTAACCATCTCCACCGCATTTTTATCCCTTAAAACAACAGGTGGGTAGTACCTTGGACTTGCCTAAGAGAATATAGGTAGATAAAAACATTTGACTGAATTCTGTTTCTAAAAGGGCATTTGAAGCCAATGAATGAAAAATGCATATCCTCGGGGCGCCTGGGTGGCTCAGTGGGTTAAAGCCTCTGTTCGGCTCAGGTCATGATCTCAGGGTCCTGGGATCGAGCCCCGCGTTGGGATCTCTGCTCAGCAGGGAGCCTGCTTCCTCCTATCTCTCTGCCTACCTCTCTGCCTACTTGCGATCTCTCTCTCTGTCAAATAAATAAATAAAATCTTAAAAAAAAAAAAAAGAAAAATGCATATCCATTCTGCACTGGTCAACAAATATTGGTTAAATGAATGAATGAATGAACATTCCTTATTTTGATGAGTACGTTTTCTCCCTTTTGAATCAATACCACTTTGGCATATGAAGGAGAAAAGAATGAATCATTAACTTCTCTGTCTTCCTAAGCTTCTGAGAAGCCTTTCGAAGATGCCTATTAAACAGCTCTTGAAAGGGAGATAGAGGGAAATACTCAAACACTGTTATTTTGGAGTAAATCTCCGGAAAAATGGCAATGTTTATACGTTATAACAAGATTTATATATTGCAACATTCACATATTACAACAATGTTCATATGCTGTAACAATGGTCATCTATTGTAATAATGTTGATATATTGTAATAGACACTTGACCTGGCTCATCAGAAAGCTGGTAACTCAGTTGTGTTCCCTTTGCTTTTTAAGTGGCATCAGGTCAGAAGTCCTTCCTCATCCAGTCACCCTCTTACCTTGAGTTTTCTCCCTACTTTGTAATAGTCTGGTCTGCAAAGTCCTGTCCTCATTTTTATGCAGAGGCAAGTCGTAGGCATCTCCTACGTGTTTATGTCTTTTCCTCTTGCGTCCTCCAGAGGGCCTCCTTAGCTCTGTGTAGGTAAGAGGTGTAAACAGTGATGAAGATAGGAGTCTCAACTCCTATAGATTCAGATTCATCAGCCTTTCCAGATAGAAGAGACCTCAGACTTTGCTTTTCAGAGGAGTAAACAGGCTGAGAAAGACTTGCTTGAAGGCTACCATTGAGCTGGTGGAAGGTTCTGGACTAGAACCTGGCTTTCGATCCTTCTTTTTCCCCTTCAGTTAAGAGGTAGCCTCTCTTCCTCTCTTCTTTTCTTCCTCCTCCTACTTCTTGACATGAAGCTGTAACAATTAACCTTGACCGATGGCCATTTGCATGCCAGACACTGATTTAAAAGCTTTAGTTGCACAGGAATCCTCCCCAAACCCCAGGAGTTAATGTTCCATGGGGAAAGCCAGGAAACCAAGGCTTTTAGAGGAGAAAAATAAACAGAAAAACAAGAAAAATACTTGTTTAAAATAACACACCAAAAAAAAAAAAAAGAAAAAAGAAAGAAAGAAAAGAAAAGAAAGGGGCAGCAGGATTTGAAAAGGATCTAACTCCAAAGCCTGTCTTCCCACCAAACTGTGCCTTCCTTTGAACTGAGTTACTGAGCTATGAGACGCACCATGTCAGAGTCTAGACGTCCTTGTTCCTGCTTCCCCGCCTCCCTCCTTATCTCTTCTACACGTCCATCTTTCTCCCACTCCAGCCCCTTTCTCGGGCTTCTCTGCTCCCATGCCAGGAGACTCAAGACTCCAGTCCATTGCAGAAAAGAGGGCTACAGAGCAGATGTGGGCTGTTGGGGCCGAGGGTTAAGCTCTTCAGGAATCTTCTGTGTGCTTCTTCACTGGGACTTGATTTCAGATCGTGGGTTGATTATGTCTTTGGGTAGAAAGAGTTCGTACAATTTAGAATGAAATTAAAATGAGGAAGTAGGCTTTGATTTACAGATACTAACTTTTCTATTGTAGCAAAAATATAGAACGTGAAATTTAGCACCTTAAACAGTTTTAAGTTCACGTTCAACACAGTTCAAGTGTTAAGTATATTCACCTTGCTGTGAAACAGAGCCCCAGAACTTTTAAATCTTGCAAAACGGAGACTCTATACCCATGAAACACTGACTTCCCATTCTCCTCCCATCCTAGCCCGTGGTAGCCACCCTTCTACTTTCTGTTTTTGAGTTTGACTACTCTCGATACCTCGTATCAGTGAAATCATGCAAAATTGGTCTTTTTGTAACTGGCTCTTTTCACGTAATGTTCTCGAGGTTCACCCATATTATAGCATGTGTCAGAATTGCTTTCCTTATTAAGGCCGAATGATATTCCATTGTATGTATATGCCACATTTTGTTTATCTACTCATCGATGGACATTTGGGTTGTTTCCACCTCTTGGCTATTGTGAATAATGCTGCTGTGAACTTGGGTATACAAACATCTCTTCAAGACCCTGCTTTAAGTTCTTTTTATTTTATTTTTTTAAGTAGGCACCATGCGCAGCATGGAGCCCAATACAAGGCTTGACCCCACGACCCTGAGATCAGGACCTGAATTGAAATCAAGGGTCAGGCGCTTAACTGAATGAGCCACCCAGGCACCCCTCAGTTCTTTGTATATATACCCAAATGTGTAATTGCTGGATCATAGGGTAATTCTATGTTCAATTTTTTTTTTTTGAGGAGCTACCACACTGCTTTCCACAGCGTCTGCACCATTTTACCTTCCCACTAATAGTGCACGAGGGGCCGAGATCTCTACATTCTCGCCAATAATTTCTTTTCCTCCCTCCCTCCTTTCCTTTTTTCCTTTCTGCCTTCCTTCCTTTTTAACTTCCTTCCTTTTTATAGCAGCCATCCTAATAAGTGTGAGGTGAGCAATTAGTTTTTGAATGAATATTCCGTGCCCGGCACTATGCTTAGGGTACAGGGCTACAAAGGTAAACATATTGTGGAGCCTGCTCTCAAGTCGCTCGGTCTCGTGGTTGGACCAGCCCAGTGTTTCTGCAAGGATGCACACCTGCCCCAGCATCGGCTGGGATGCCTGTACGGATACTGATTCCTGGGACTCTCTCTAGACCTCTTGATCAAGAGCTCTATTAATTTCAAGCCTCAAAGGTGATTCTAATGCACACCATTGGGCTACATCAGTAGTTAATCTTGCTGCACATTAAAATCTGTCTTGAACCTCTCCAGCGGTTGTGATGTATCTGGTCTGGGGGCGGAGGCGCTTCTAGAATATATTTTAGAGCTTTCCAGATGATACAAATGTACAGCCAAGGTAGAGAAATATTGGACTGGATGATTTCTAAATTCCTTCTAGTTGTAATATTCTGCCATTAGCAGCATTTTTTAATTCAGGAAATACTTATTGACTTGTTTTGTCTGTGCTAGGGTGTGAGGGTGGACAGCAGATTGGGCTCAAAAGGAGGGCTTGTGCTGTGTCCTGACCCATCCATACTGGCCACCAGGATAACCTTAGGGAAGAAGTTCCCAAACCAGGAGAGGGTGGGATCATGGAATTCTAATGGAGAAAATCTTTAAAGAAGAAGGGGGAGATTGACCGTGCCAGAGAATACTGAGACGTAGTAAGGATAAAGACTAAACCACTGGATTCGACATTGTGGAAGTCAGTGGTGACCTTGGAGGGAGGCTCTAGTAGGACTAAACAGCTGGAAGCCTGATGGGAGTGAGTTAAAGAGGGAGTGGGAGGTGCAGAGGTGGAGGAGTGATTGCAAGGAGCAAGTTCAAGCAAGTCTGTGGCCGAGGGGCTTAGAGACACGTGGAGAACCTGGGAGTTACATGAGGCTGTTTGTTTTTATTGTTCTTTATGAGAATTTCCTTCACAACTGCTACTAACTCTTATCAAAAAAGCATTAATTGGGGCGCCTGGGTGGCTCAGTGGGTTAAAGCCTCTGCCTTCAGCTCAGGTCATGATCTCAGGGTCCTGGGATCGAGCCCCACATCGGGCTCTCTGCTCAGCGAGGAGCCTGCTTCCCCCTCTCTTCTGCCTGCCTCTGCCTACTTGTGATCTCTCTCTCTGTCAAATAAATAAATAAAATCTTAAAAAAAAAAAAAGCGTTAATTAAGAGCCCAGCTGGGCAGACTCTTAAGAGGAGACTTTTGACTCAATCATTTAGAATCAAGGACCACATTTTTTCGGGCTCATCCTATTGTGGTTTTAAAAATATATACTGAAGTCAAATTGTTCTGATTGAAGCAAACTCAGAGAGCTCATCGAAACATAAAACTTAATGCTGGGTTTTACAGAAGTGCGAAGGGCTGGGGCTTTGGGGGGAGTCCATTGAGAGCCAATACAAGCACCCACATGCGGGAGAGGATGACTGTGTTTTTATTTTTCCTCCTCATTGTCTTTTCATTTGTTTTTCTTTTCTTTTTCCCTTTCCAGTTCTTTCTACTCCCATTTCCTCCTCCTCCAGCATCCTTAGCATGGCATGTGACCCTGCTACAAACGGATTCCTTTCCCCTTCCCCCCTGCACTCACTGTGCTCAGCCATGTCTGTCCGCTCACGGTAACTGCTCTTGGCTCTCTGAACATGCTGTGCCTCGCATGCCTCTGTGCCTTTGCACATGCTGTTCCTCTCTGACTTTTGTTTCAGCTGTACAACATAATGATTCAATATCTGGGGACACTGTGAAATGATCACAATTAATCTAGTTGCCCTCTGTCACCATGTAAAGCTACATAGTGTGCAATGCAATATTATCGACTAGAGTCACATTGCCTACATTATATCCCCGTGACTTATTTCTTTTATCACTGGAAGTTTATCCCTCTTCTTCCATTTCATCCACGCTTCAGCCTCCCTCCTCTCTGACACCCGCCAATCTGTTCTGTGCACCTATAAATTTTGTTTTGTTGGTTCACTTGTTTTGTTTTCTAGATTCCACATATAAGTGAAATCATATTTGCCTTTCCTTTTTTTAATTTTTAGAAGATTTAATTTATTTATTTGACAAAGAGAGTGAGCGAGAGCACAAGCAGGGGGAAACAGCAGAGGGAACAGGAGAAGCAGGCTCCCCCTGAGCAGGGAACCTGATGCAGGGCTTGATCCCAGGACCCTGAGATCATGACCTGAGCCGAAGGCAGACGCTTAACCACCTGAGCCACCCAGGCACCCTTCATATTTGCCTGTCTTTGTCTGACTTTATTCACTTAGTATAATACCCTCAAAGTGCAACCATATTGTCACAAATGGCAAGATTGCGTCTTTTCTCATGATTGAATAATATTCCATTTTGTGTGCATATATACCATAACTTCTTTTTTTTTAAAGACTTATTTACTCATTTGAGAGAGAGAGAGAGCGAGCACTGTGTAAGCAGGGGGAGGGGCAGAGGGAAAGAATCCCAAGCAGACTCCCTGCTGAGTGGGGAGTCCGAGGCGGGGTTCAATCCCAGGACACTGAGATCACGACCCAAGCTGAAACCAGGAGTCAGAGCTTAACTGACTGAGACCCAGGCGCCACTATAACTTCTTTATCCATTCATTCGTTGATGGATACTTGGGTTGTTTCCCTATCTCGGCTATTGTAAATAATGATACCATGGACAGGGGGTTGCAAACATCTTTTCGAGTTAGTGTTTCCATTTTCTTTGGCTAAATACCCAGTAGAGCTGGATCATATGTCAGTTCTATTTTTAGGTTTTTTTTGAGGGACCTCCATACTGTTTTCCACAGTGACTGCACCAATTTACATTCCCGCAAGCAGTGCGTCAGGGTTCCCTTTTCTCCACATCCTCACTGACACTTGTTATTTCTTTTTTTTTTTTTAAAGATTTTATTTATTTATTTGTCAGAGAGAGAGTACAAGCAGGCAGAGTGGCAGGCAGAGGCAGAGGGAGAAGCAGGCTCCCTGCTGAGCAAGGAGCCCGATGTGGGACTCGATCCCAGGACCCTGGGATCATGACCTGAGCCGAAGGCAGCCGCTTAACCAACTGAGCCACCCAGGCGTCCCGACACTTGTTATTTCTTGTCTTTTTAATAATAACCATTCTGACAGGTGTGAGATGATATCTTATTGTGGTTTTGATTTGCATTTCCCTGCCGATGAGTGATGTGGAGCATCTTTCCACTTGCCCTTTGGCCATCTGGATACCTTCTTTGGAAAAATATCTTTCAGATCTTCCACCCACTTTAGAAATAAGATTATTTGCTTATTTATTTTTGTTATTGAGTTGTATGAGCTCTTTGTGTATTTTAGATATTAACTCCATATGGGATATATGATTTGCAAATATCTGCTCCCATCCAGTAGACTGGTTTTTTTTTAATTTTTAAAAAATTTTGTTGACGGTTTCCCTCGCTGTGCAGAAGCTTTTTGGTTTGATATAACTCATTTGTTAATTTTTGCTCTTGTTGTCATTGTCTTTAGAATCAGATCCAAAAAAATATAACCCAGAGCAATGTCAAGAAGCTTACCATCTATATTTTCTTGCAGAAGTTTTGTAGTTTCTTGTCTTATATTCAAGTTTTTAATTTTTAATTCATTTTGATTTAATTTTTGTGTGTGGTATAACATCGTGGTCCAGTTTTATTTATTTATTTATTTTTTGCGTGTGGCTGTCTAATTTTCCCAGTACCATTTATTAAAGAGACTGTCCTTTCCCCATTCTATATTTTGCCTCCTTTGTCATAAATTAATTGACCATATATGCATGGGTTTATTTCTGGGTTTTCTATATGTCTTCATATATAGACATATAGATCATATAGATATATATATAGATAGATACATATCTATATGATATATAGATATAGACATATGATATATGTCTATTTGAAGACATATGATCTATATGTCTATTTTTATACCAATACCACATCATTTTGATTACTATAACTTTGTAATATAGTTTTAAACTAGAGAGTGTGATGCCTCCAGCTTTGTTCTTCTTTCTCAAAATTACTTTGGCTATTCAGGATCTTTTGTGGTTCCACACAAATTTTAGGATTGTTTGTTCTATTTCTGTGAAAAATGCTATTAGGATTTTGATAGGGATTACATTGAACCTCTAGATTGCTTTGGGTGATATGGAAATGTTAACTATATTAATTCTTCCAATCAATGAAATGGAATATCTTTCCATTTATTTGTACCTTCTTCAGTCTCTTTCACGAGTGTCTTGTAGTTTTCAGGGTACAGGTCTTTTACCTCCTTGGTTAAATTTATTCCCTGTTATTTTATTCTTTTTGATGAAATTGAAAGTGGGATTGTTTTCTTAATTTCTTGTTCAGCTAGTTTGTTGTTAGTGTATAAAAATGCAACGGATTTTTGTATATTGATAGTGTGTTCTCCAAATTTACTGAATTTGTTTATTCTTTAAAAAAAAGATTTTATTTATTTATTTATTTATTTATGGATAACATGAGCAGAGGGAGGGGCAGAGGGAGAGGAAGAGAGAGACTCTCAAGCAGACTCCTTGCTGAGTGTGGAATCCATCATGGGGCTTGATCCCACAATCCCCAGATCATGACCTGAGATGAAATCAAGAGTCGGATGCCCAACTGACTGAGCCACTCAGGCACACCTGTTTATTAGTTCTGACAGGTTTTTGGTGGAGTCTTTGGGCTTTTCTATATATAAAATCATGTCTGCAAAATCATGTCTGCAAATAGTGATAATTTTACTTTTTCTTAAAATAAGAAATAAATAAAATGCATCTTGGGATGCATTTTATTTCTTTTTCTTGCCTAATTGCTTTGGGTAGGACTTCCAATACTGTGTTGAATAAAAGTGGTGAGAGTGACCATCCTTGTCTTCTTCCTGATCTTAGAGGAAAAACATTCAGATTTTTACCATTAAGTATGATGTTATATGTGGGTTTGTCATATATGGCTTTTACTATGTTTATTATGTTACATCCCCTCTATACCTGCTTTGTTGAGAGTTTTTATCATAATGAGTGTTGAATTTTATGACCATAAGACTTTTGTTCTTCATTTTGTTAATGTGGTATATCACATTGATTAATCTGCAAATGTTGGAACACCTTTGCATCCCTGGAATAAATCCCATGTGATCCTGGGGTATGATCTTTTTAATGTGTTGTTGAATTCAATTTGCTGATATTTTGTTGAGGGTTTTTGCATGTATGTTCATCAGGGATATCGGCCTGTAATCTTTTTGTGTGGTGTTCTTGTCTGGGTTTGGTGTCAGGTTAATGCTGGCCTCATAAGATGAGTTTGGAAGGGTTCTCTCCTCTTCAGTTTTTTGGAAGAGTTTGAGAAGGATAGGTATTAAATCTTCTTGAATGTTTGGTAGAATTTACCAGTGAAGTCATCTGGTCTTGGACTTTTGTTTGTCAGGAGGTTTTAGATTACTGACTCAATCTCCTTGTTAGTTTCAGTCTATCCAGATTTTCTATTTCTTCATGATTCAGTCTTGGAAAATTGCATATTTCTAGGAATTTATCCATTTCTTCTAGATTGTCCAACTCGTTGACGTATAATTTTTCATAGTAGTCTCTTATGACCTTTTGTACTTCTTTGGTATCAGTTATAACTTCCCCTCTTTCATTTCTGATTTTATTTATTCGAGTCCTCTCTTTTCTTAGTGAGTCTAGCTAAAGGTTTATCACTTTTATTTATCTTTTCCAAGAATCAAGTTTTAGTTTCATTGATATTTTCTTTTCTTTTTTTTTTTTTTTTTAGCCTCCATTTCTTTCTGCTCTGATCTTCATTATTTCTTTCCTCCTACTAACTTTGGACTTTGTTTGTTTCCCCTTTTCTAGTTCCTTTGGGTTTATCGGGGAAGGCTTGCAGGGGAACTCTAGGCCAGTGTGGATCCACACTTCAAGGTTAGGAGGGCAGGGCCACAGGGGAGCCCACCTTCTTCTTTTGGCTAACTCCTGTTCATTTGTATTAGGGTACAAGCTAAGCTGCTATAACAAAAAGACCTTCAACACACTAGTTTAGAGAAGAGAGAATTTAAATCTTCCCTTATGGTACAGTCCAGAGCCAGGTAGTTCAGGGCTGGGAGAGTGGCTCGGCCAAACTCAGCATGGGGTTCCGTCTCACTTCTGGATCTAAGATGGCTGCTCTGGCTCTCACCATCACACCTACATTCCAGCCAGAAGGAGGAGAGAAGTGACAAGGGGACCACACACTCATTTTACAGTATGACTCAGAAGTTGTGATGCATTATTTTTATTTATGTTTTGCTGGCCAGACTTTAGTCACAGTCTTTCTTCACTGTAAGGGAAGCTGAAAAATACAGTCTTTAGTTGGGAGAATGGATATTGGAGGACAGTATCCAATTGTGGCAGTCTCTGCCACATTGTCTGTCTAGATCCACCCAAATATCTTCAGCTCCAGGGGGCCTGTTCCTCCTGGAAGTGACCCACTCTTTGCTCCAGCGTGACACTTACCATACTTAATTGGAATTATCTGGTCCCTTATCTGGTTCCTACTACACTATAAACAGACATGACCCAGGTGTCATTTATTTTGAATCTCTAGTACCTACAGCAGTATTGGTTCATGGTGAATATATGTGGCATAAATAAATCCTGTTTCGCTTTTTATTGCCACTGCGACCTGGGCACTTTGCTCTTTATGGAGGGTGCCAGAGTGGTCTGGCGGGTCAGTTGGTTGGTTGGCCCCACACGTAGCCCCTTCCTCTCCCTGCCTTCCACACTAGAGAAATCCAGGGATTTGCCGGGGACTGCAGAAGGGTGGATATAAAAGGATAGCCTCTATTCCATAGGCTGGGTAAACACGCAATTCAGAAAAGTGTTTAATTTGTTCAAATATTTGTTTTAGGCTCAAGTGATAGAATCCAACTCTTACCAAGGCCAAAAGGTGGTGGAGAGCAGGTGCAGCAATTTCAGCCCTGTGCTGTTTGGGGTGGGGCTTCACGTCCAGACTCTCGGGACATGTGGCCCCCCTTCAGCCAGGAGACAATATCCCTAGTATCCTGTCCCCAACCCCTTTGGTCTCTCCATGCTTATCTCCTCTTCCTCCTATGCCTTGAGGTGTCACTTCCTCTTGAGTTGTAGCCTTAACAGCTGTTGTCTGGTGTGTGGGGTTGTCTGCTGGAGATGGGAACAGGGTGGGGGTAGAAGAGGAGACATAGTAGGTTGCTCTCAGGACGAAATATCTAGATTCTTAATCATCATCTGCTGGCGGATTGCTTTTAGGTCGTTATGTTGAAAGAGCCATCTGTCATTTCCCTCCCTCGTTCTAGGGTTCCAGATGTATGTGAAGGAACCCTTCCTCCACATCATTGTTCAATGTCAAGACCTGCCCTCACCGCCCAGATTTGGGACATTCCCAGTTCTGTGTTCTCATAGCCCTCTGCAATGCCCTTCACGCATTTGCTCCTCTTCTGTGGCAGTCTTCCCCACTGGCCGGCAAGCCCTAGGCAGGCGGGTCTAGTGGCCCAGTTTCACAGATAAGAAAGCAAATGCAGAAGGTCAGTGACACGCACAGTGGCACAGTGGTTAGTTAGTGATGGAGTCAGAAGTGGTGGCAGGGTTTCTGAGCTCAGGTGTGGGGAACAAAACACATGCAGATTTTGTTATCGGGCTCTGGGAGTGACCTGGCAGGGAGTGCGTGGTGCTGACGAAAGGCTGATTCCTTA
This sequence comes from Potos flavus, assembly GCA_028534135.1. NCBI lineage: Eukaryota > Metazoa > Chordata > Mammalia > Carnivora > Procyonidae > Potos > Potos flavus. The sequence continues at coordinate 116,659,602 of CM052896.1, read as the reverse complement.
GGGTGAGTTTGCACACCTGGGCATTCTCTCAGGCAGCACCAGGCTCGGGGTTTTGTCCCGAGCCTGAAAAATGGATTGGATTTCCTGGTTGTGCCCTCGGAGGTCCCGTCGGAGCCCATTTTCAGGCTGGAATGAAGGTGTAGCTTTTCTCCTCCTCTGATGTTCCTCCTTCTAGTGGTTGTTGAAAATACACTTTGCCCTTGACCGGACATCCAGCTCTCTAGGAGAAGAGAGGAGATACTCCTTACTCCATCGGGCCAAGCACATGGTGCGTCCAAGCCTTTGGAGGTTGAAGACACTCTCGAATCAGCCCTGGGCAAAGGCTGGGATGGGAATAAAGCCCCAGGCCTGACAGGCTGAGGCTTGAGGCTCTCCTGGACTTGGAGCTGTCTGCCAGATAGCCTTGAACCCATGGGAATGAGACACAGGCCTCAAAAAGAATGGATGATTGAACTGTTTCCTCCAACGCCCTGTGGCCTAACACACGTTCCCTCTTGCTTTCAGGAAACTCCAGGAACGAAGTAGCTTCATTCAAATATAAGTTATTTGCATACTCTCTCCATCATGCCAGGCGCTGCGTTAGGACCTTAAGATACAGATGTGAATAAGACCCAGATCTGGCTTGCAAGAAACCCTCAGTTTGGGGGAGGGAGGTGGGCCATCCACAGCCAATGACGTCATTACAGTATGAAGGGCTGCAAAGCTAGACGTGCTTAGCACATGTTTGCGTAGGAAGGCAGGCTTGATGTGCTAGGTTGCCGAGGTGCCAAAGAAAGCTATGACATTTCTAAGGAGCTGTACCATTTGGAGGAGGATGGCCGCATGCTCATTTTTATGCCTTGGATGGTTCTGGAAGTTGTGTTTAGCTTGCTGTCAGGGGGAGAGACTGGCGGCTGGCAGACTAGTAACAAGGTTATTTCAATCATTTAGAGAAAAGACCGTGAAGCCTTGGAGTCTTTGAGGGAGATAAAATAAAGAGGGGAACTTGCAAGATTTCCAGAAGGAGAACTGTGTGAGAATAAGGAATTGGGGGAAGGACTGAAGAATTCCTGAGGTTTCTAGCCTGGGGTACTAGGAAGCAGTGAAGCTCTTAACCATGACATTGAAAGAGGATCAGGGACAAGGAGGTCACAGAACTGTGGCACTGAGGGTGACAAGGAAGTCAGGCTGTGGGGCAGGAAGAGGCTCAGAGGGGACAAGGGAGAGGAGCCTGTGGGGGAGATGCGGGGAAGATTGTAAGATTCAAGGGCTATAGGATTTCTAGACCATGCTTGTGGGAAAGGGATCGTCTGCATCGGAGGAAAGACACTGTCCTTTCTTCTCATTGGAATCTTTTGCACTTTTTGTCATCACTTTGGAGCAGTATTTCTAAGAACTTCGTTAATGTCTGGGGAACTGAGTTTACTCGTCGGAAATGGACTGAAGTGGGGGAGAACTTCTGAAGGGACACAATGCTCTCACCCAAGGCTGTTTCTGTACTTCCGTCTGGTGTAGACTAAGCTGCAGACTTGTTTAAGAAGACTCTAAAAATCCTAATAGTATATAGTAACCCGTGGGTTGGATCGTAGACAAATATCCAGTTAGGAATCTTCGGCTTGATATTTGAATTTCAGTTCTCTCCCGGACTCCCTTGAACGGCCTCTGAGACTCTGAGCAGGTTGCATGGATGCAGAACCAAATATCACGATAATCTAGCCCCTTGCCACGCAGAGCATGGCCCCTGGGCCGGCAGCATTGGCATCGCCCAGGAGCTTGTCAGAAATGCAGAATCTACCAAACTGGACCCTGAACTTTAGCAAGCTCCCCACTGATTCATATCCACGTTCAAGTGTGAGAAGTATTGGTCTGGCACGGCAAATTCCAGATACGGTTTTGCACTGGAATCATGTAGCTAACTTTAAACAGCTTTCCGAGCCTCAACCTCAGACATTCTGATTGAGTCAGGCGATTCTCCTGGGTAGCTGGGTTTGGGAACCACTGGCTTGTATAGATTCAAAAACCCTTCTCTGTTGATGGACAAATGGCATGAATTTCAGTAAATGGAAATCTAGTTTGAGTTCCACATTTGCTTGGTTTACAATCATGGTAATAACTAAAGCTTCGGGCCCTTTAAAAAAAAATACCCATGTCTAGGCTGGCCATAAGCAGCTTTGGCTCCTTGCTGTCAGGACAGTTTGATGCTTGACACTCAAGAAGGAAGATATATGCCATCCCTTCCTTGCCCCCACTCCCAACAACTGCGGTAACCGTTCATACATTGGCAGAAGTTGAATGGGCTTGGCCAATTCTCTGCCCATTTTGAAAGCAGCTAAAGTCAGCTGATGTTTACCAAGCACTCTGATGAAAATAATTACCCGAGACCAAACAATGCGATCTCCATTAGTTGCATAGTTTGTTTCTGTAGAAGGTCATAGCTAGAAGGGGCCTTCCAGAACTCTCCTCCAAGCTCTCACTTTATGGATAGAAAAATAGAATCCACAGAGAGGTGAGAACCTGCATTCCAGCTGGTTTCATCCAAGAGGAAGGGATTTTGTTGTTGTTGTTTGGAAAAATGGACCACATGTTTGTTGCCTAATTAGAGACGCAGTATGAGCAAGCTTTGTATTCTGAGCTTAACATCAAGCTTTGAGAAAAGTGCTGTAAACACAGAAAGATCTGGTTCCTGACTATTGCCCAGGACCCATCAGACACATGGAGTGCAGATGTCCTGGGATTTCAACGAGCGAGTTCTCAAACGCTGAGGTCTTTAATTAAGCAGGTGTTTGGGAAGTAGGTCCTGTGTAACTGCCAGCCTTGGCTGGGCTTGTCTCCCTGAAAATGGCACAGACCCAGCCCAGCAGCGGGCCTAAAACTGGCTTCAGCTGGAGGCATAGGAATGTGCCATTGTTACTTTCTTCTTTCTTATCAAGCCCCATTAGCTTGAGCAAGGAAGGAACAAAAATGGGCTGGGAAAACATGTTGTTTCACTGGGTAAAAATTTACTACCAAGGAAATGATTTTGCCATTTCCAAAAAAGGCCTTTGGAAAGGTGTTGCCTTCCAAATACTCTTGGACGTTTTCTCCCAGTGTCACCCAGTGAGAATGTTTCCCTTTGGCTGATGGCCGTTCTCACACAAGAACAGAGACATTTCTCTGAGCTCGTGCACCCGGGCGTACGAGGATGACCCCTTGCTCGTTCATGGTATTGGAGAGCAGAAGACACAGAAAGAGGGAAGAGTCATAGGTGGGGTCAAGGTTGATCATATTTGGCTCTGGAAGTCGGTCAGACATACATACTCCAAGTTGTTGGACGTCTGCACTTACGGAATCATAGATGGACCCATGGACACCATGGTGAAGAGGGGGAAACCGAGCCTTGTCCCCATCTCCTGCCCTGTGTCTACCGCTCCCAGGGGAGAAGTCCCCGGCTCTGGCTACGGAAGAGCTAACCATGCTTGCAGCCCCCTGAGCCCCGGTGCCGTCTTCTGGGTGTCTTTGGTGAATCCCAGGACAAAGCCAGCGGAGGCAGAGGCCATGGGTCCCCTACCTTTCACAGCTGTTAGAAACAGCACCTCACTTGGGGAAGGGAACTAGAATTTCCTGGGCACCTACGGTGTGCTGGGTGGTGGTGATAGGACTTGTGCACACGTTAACTTATGAGCTGTATTTAGTAGCTCTATTTAGCCAAACACCTGGGGAGGGTCCGGGAGCCTAAGAATCTTGCTCCATAATACTTAGTTACCAAGTGCGGGAGTCTGGATTCGCACCCAGCTCTGCCCGCCCCCAGAGTTATTTATTTATTTATTTATTTGCCCACTAGCCCTTCTGGGGACGTCTTGACCCTTTGATGTTTTTTTCCTTTTAAGCTTTGGTGTAGGCAGAAGGGCTTAGGAAATGTTCTTCCCATGGGCGTGGACGCATCATTGGTTTTTGTTTTGCTTTGTTTTACAGTTTTCAAAGGGCCTTTAATTTCAGTTAGAACGTGTGCTATGAAAACTGTTTTTTAAGTATTTTCCCTTTAACTTTCAGGAATAAATGTGGATGTGTAAATGCATCTTTGTGTATGATATGTATATTCAGATAGGATAAAGAGCTGGCATACATATGCATATTATTTGTATTCGAACCAATTTATGCTTATTTATGGCAGTGTCCTTAGTCTGTTATGCTTGGCGATAGAAATCTTTATAGAAGAACGAAGATTGTGGTCCCTCCCCGAGGTGTCTCTCGAGTCAGCCTGAGAGAGTCCATTTGTTGTCCGGGTTGTTGGGTAGTTGCCTTCTCATGTCTCGAGTCCACCTTCTCCATCTGCTGCTGCTGTGAGATCCCGGCTGGCCTGACAGACATCCTTTATTCACGCCGTCTAAGCGCACCTGCCCACGTGAGGCGTTCCATCTGGCCGGGTTCATGAGACAGAGCCATCGGTATGAAATCCTAAGTGAGTATCCCTAAATGTGGGCCAGTGTCCTGAGGTCTGGGAGCCCAGTCCGGCCCGTGGCCTCCCGAGAGGATGGCAAGGACGTGACTGATCTTGACGACTTTCCAGAGTGAGCAGTTGTTTCAGATTGAGTGTTTCCATCGAAGGCCACTTTGGGGACGTCTTTCGGAAGAGGTGACAGCTCAGACCAAGCTGCACAGGTCAGCAGGGCTGTGCCACTCAGCGCGGAGGGCAGCTTCTTCCTGGGCAGGTGCAGGCCTGAGCTTCCATCTGCCACCGGGTTCTGGAGACAGGAGTGAGCTCTCTCCTCCGGTTGCCAGGGTGCTGGCCACGTGGAGAGTGGACAGACATTGTCCCACCTGGCGAGAGACGAGCCACAGATGCTCTGGTGGAATCATCCAGGTGCCCAGGCAGCTGACTGAGGTCACAGTGCCCAGGAGTGAGACAGGGAGGGGGTAGAGGACTCTAAAGAGATCCTCCGTCTGGGAGTGACATGGCTGGAGGGCTCTGCTGGAGGCCAGCTCTCCCAAATGGCCTGGAAGTTTGAGGACACACACACACACACACACACACACGCAGAGAGCCGCAGTAGAACCTAAAGGATGAATGAAGCCGTAAATAAAGGACTGAATGAACGGAGCATTCTTTCTTGGGAGACTCTTCCTAAGTATCTTGCGGGAAAGGAAATAGCAGGTGTGGTTTACACACGACGATAATGACACTTACTCAGGTTGCTGTAACTTGTGCTTTTCCACTGATGCAGAAAAGGACCCTTTGCCAAAGAATGTCCTTGGAGAGGTTTGATGTATTTTTCCTTCTGTTATTTAAGTCGAATGTATTTAATGTAAGCAATTCAGCTGTGAGCTGGGATGTGTGATGAGTCATTCAGCCCCAGTGGAATCCCAGGGTGAGAACATTCTAGTTTCTGTTCCACCAGGTGTGTAAGCTGACAGTGGTTTTCAGGGGGGTTGGTTGTGGGCTGCTTTTAAAGTCCACACACCAAAACGTCTTGCCAGCACGCTGGCTGGGGAAATCTGTCTGGGGGGCTCGAAGGCGTTCATGTTTGTCGTTTATGTGTTCCTTCATTCATTCACCAAAGAACTGTTGAACATTTACTATGAACCCAGCATCCCACTAGGTATGTTTTCAGGATATAAAGGTAAGACACACCCTTGACAAAACACCAGGGACTTACAGGGTTCTCAAAAAAATATGTATATCATGACAACCCATTTGGTGAGCGAAAGTGTAAAATACACTTTTTTGAACATACGTCGACAGAAATGCCATTGGATCGAGTTAATTCTTTAATTCAGTAAGGGTGGTGGAGTGCTTCAAAAAAATGCGCTGTCAAGATGTAGTTTCTAGGCTTGACTATTTTGCACGTGTGCGTGTGCGTGCCCATGCGCGTGTGTGTGCATGCACGCCTGTGCCCTCTCCGGCCCCGCACGCCCCTGGGAGCCCCATCTGGTCCGCTGGCTCAGGGTTGGTTTCTCCCCGCAGGAGTCCGCCGGCCCATTGTGTGTGTGTCGCGAGTTACACAAACACAGTCTTGGGAACTTGCTATCACCAAGTTCTTTAAGGGGCTCTTCTCCCCTCGGGTCTGTCTCACCCTTTAATCCCCTCAAGGCAGGAAAAAGCGTGCACATTCCTCAGGCACTGTTGTTCCCAGAGTATGGTGGCCATCCATCACTCCCGGCCGGAAGAATGTAACCGTGCCCTGGCCGATAGTGGCAGTATTTATTATCCTAGTCTTCGATAGGGATTGGAGCACGCGTGGCTGCCGGCCAAGCATTATTCGCTGGTTCCCCCGGGAGGCTTTGCTGGGTGGGCAGCCCTGAGGGTGGAAGGGAGGCCAAGGGCAGGGGCAGGAGCTCTTGCAGCCAAGAACAGGCTGGGTTTCTGCCACGAAGGCTGCACATCGTCACCGTGTCAGGGTGGAGTGGAGGCTGCCCCCACCTTGGGAGCCAGGTTCTTGGAAGCTGCGTATTTAGAGGCCTGAAGGCTGGTTTCCCGAGATGCCCCGACATCTGATCGTTTGGGGTGGGCTGGGGACTGATGGGCGTCGTCGGTGTTGACGCGTCGCGGGGTGGGGGGTGGACTGTGGTGGCGTCACCTGAACCCGGCTTGGTGATGTGACCGCCGCCATTCCTGCACAGAGGGGCGTGGAGTCGGGTGGGCAGGGGGGCCTGGGCTCAGCTCTTGGCTCGGTGCTTATTCACTCCATCGGCACAGTCCTCCCATCTGTAAGATGAGGGTTATGAGTCCGCCTTGCAGGGTTTGTGAGAATAACTATGGTAGCATCTGTGTCGTGTCCTAAATACACACGACCTGTGCACACGATACGTGCAGACTACATACACACGTGACACGCAGACTACATTTGCACGTACGTATGCACACGACATATATGTGACCTGTGTACACCGCGAATGCCCGCTACACGTGCTCAGCCAGTAGCTTGCAATATTATTTCCAATTGCATGTGGTCCTTGTGGAGGAGGCAGGGAGAAGATGTAGCTCAGGCAGCCCCGAGTGCAGGAGTGAGGGGAGCAAAAGGCAGGTGCCACGCTAAGGTACGCACGGGAGGGGGAGGCTGATGAGGAGGGGAAGCACTGGCGTGGGATCCGGGGTGCTTGATGGATCCTGTGCGGTGAATTCATAGATGCACGTTTAGTAGGGAAAGTCTCCTCCTCCAGGTGGAAGCGAGGGCGTGGTGTCGGGAGGTTGTTAGAGGATGCTGTGCACTCTGTCTCAAGGGCGGTGCGGGGAGAAAGGGCAGAAGGATTTGCTTCCGTTGAAACAGTTCTGAGTGCTGAGTGTGTATACCAGATGTCCTGGCGAATATGGCCACGCATATAGCTTGGTCTCTATGCTCCGAAGCTCTTGATTAGGGAGAAGGGGCCGACTGGGACACAGGTACCTGCACACTGCCGGACAGACAGCCATGGGCAGGCAGCCATGCAGAGAGCCCCAGTGTTGAGCAGAGGGCAGGAAGAGATCAGTCCCAGGAGCTCTGGAGAGGAGCAGGGGGGAAGGCTGCAGGGCTCCTTGAAGCTTCGGGAAGGTGCAGGAGCCCCAGGCTGAAGGATTCTCGTGGCTACAATCGTCCCCCACTCCTAGCTTCCTTTGGCAGGAGATGTTTATTTTTCTTCTGTTGGGTTCTCAGAGGTGTTTCTCGGACAGGTACACGACAGACCCCTGGTTAACACGCACACGAATACGCCAAAGACAAAACGTATTTCTAAATCAAGTCCTGGTTATTATCAAGGTGACCTGCTTTCAGAAAGTGATGGGACGGGATGTCAGAAGACTCCCCCCACGATGAATGTTCTCTTCTTGGCCATTTTCTTTTGTGGATTTCCGGGGAGCAGACCAGGTCTGCCCCTTCCAAAAAGGTCAGTGTCTCCTAGTGGTATCCCTCAGAGAGATGCGTCTGTCTCCTTGACCGTAGCCTGGAGACATTATCACCTCCTTTCCAGAAGGACCATCAAGCAGCTGACACCCCGGGTGGCTCCAGGGCTCTGGATAAATGCAGGTGATGTTCTCTGGAATATGTCTGTGTTACAGATGTGGACGAATGTGCAACGGATTCTCACCAGTGCAACCCGACCCAGATTTGCATCAACACAGAAGGAGGTTATACCTGCTCCTGCACCGACGGCTATTGGCTTCTGGAAGGCCAGTGCTTAGGTAACAGCTCGCTGGGGCTCGCAGAGACTCTCAGAAGTTCATGGTCACCAGGGGTATAGTGAAATGGGGGCATAACTGGGTGGCCTCAGGGCAGTGGGCTTTTCTTTGTGGGAGGAGGGACGTAGAAGGCAATGGAGCCTGCACTGCTCCTTTCAATCAGTCGGGACCATCACCATCAATGTCATTGTCAGAGTGTTTGAATGTAAGTTTTAAGGGCTCCTATTGATTTTACCTAGACCTGCTTCCTGCCTCTGGGAAGTTTATATCCAAGGCAGGAAGTGATAGAGGTGAATATTATTCTATCTTAGTTAGAAATTATGCTAACAGAAGGGAATGCTTGCTTAGTCACAGAAATGTCCCAGGTCTCAACCGTGGATGCGTGGATTCTAACACCTCCTCCCATTACCCACCCCACTAGCTGTGGTCTTCTTACTCCGAAGGAGTCAGTCATCACCAATTGAAAATTTTGTCCCTTGCAGTTGGCATCCACTATATGATCTCTCTGTTTATTTTTACTGGAGGCTTATTTGCCTTTCTTCCCCTCTGGTTTTGGTTTAGCCAAGTGAATGAATTCATAGCAATCTCTAGCTGTCACTTGAATTCTATTTCTAGGGTGTGATTTCTATGCCGTGTTTTCTTGGAAAAGCCTTACCAGTTTAAGTTCTGTTAAGATACTGTTCTCTTGCCCGAAAATCAGTCCTGGAGGAGCGGAGAAACAAATAGGAGTGGAGAAACAAATCCAAACAACATCATGGAAACAAAAAAGAAAGAAGGTTCTTTTTTCCAAGACTCCCTTGATTAAGACTTGAGTGCCGGTTGACTCTGGAGCCCCGTCTGAAGCATCTTTGGGGCCTGATAAGCCAGACTAGACTTGGCTGGTTCTCCTTTCCAGGCGTGCGCCGGGGAGCTGGCTGCACATGGGGACATTTGTGAATATGATGGTTGCTGTGCATTTTAACCAACCTCAGCTATTACGGAAAATTTGATGCCACTGATTTGCACATAAGCAGATCAGTGTGAGTGAGTTATTTGTACGGGAACTTAATATGTCGGCTCTCAGAGCTGGAAGGGACGTTAGATATTATGTCATCCAACTTTTATAGAGTTGGAAACTGAGACTCAAAGAGGGGGAACATTTTGAACAAAGAGTGAATTGGGTCTAAAATCTGGCTCCTCTCTGTCAGTACAGTTTTTTTTTTCACCACAAGGGGGCGCTAGAGAGGACCAGGTGAGAGGGACAAGGGCTCCATTGTAGAGACCTTGGGGCTGGGAAACTTCACCATCTGAGGGAGGCCAGCAACTGGGACATTTCTCTCCTTGGGAGGGCTGTTCTCTACCACAGGGCCTGAAGCTTTGGGAGGGATGCTCCTGGAGGCCTAACTGTCACATGCTCAGCCCACTCCCATTTCACGCCCCAAGTGAAGACCTTTCCTAATTGTGACTGAAACCAAAGTCTTCTTTCTCTTTCAAAACCCAAATCCCATCACCGTCTCCCACCCCTTTGGTACACCTTGGGAGTCATTGCTTTTGCAGAAAAACAAGGGGCCAGTAGCTGCCTTCCCTCCAAGGTGCCCCGAGGCGGAGGAGACCCTCCCCACCCCCACTCCCAGCGCTGCCTCCCCGGCCTCAGTGACGGGCCCAGCTGCACCCTGGGAAAGGTCAGGACCAGCCACCGCACAAGCCTGTGTGCTTTCCCAGCAGGAGCTACAGAACGCTCAGTGGGCAGTGCGGTGGGCCGGGTTAGAAAGAGCTGCTGCTCAGAGATAAAACAGAATCACAAGGGCAGGGCGCAGCCTCTGACGGGGCCGAACACCAGCTCAGGTGGAGGTGGGGCCCTTTCTGGCAGTGGGCGGTAGAAACCAGGGACAGAGACAGAATCGGAACGCGTCTCCAGAGTCCTGGCTGGACGCTGGTCCAAGGAACTGGGGTACTGGGGAGGGAACATTTGGGGGAGGTGGGGGATAAGAGAAGGACCAGTTACAGCTGCAGGGGGATCAACTGGTCACAGCAGGTACTTGTATAGGGGAAGACTGGGTCTCCCATCTGTAGGCTTCATTCAAGGCATCCCGTCCCAGAGGAGTGAATTCTCTTGCCTATCAGCCCATTAACTTGGGGTATTGGGAAGTGCTTTCCCAATGACATCAGGCTCCCCATTGACTGGTTCATGTCAGCAGGGAGGGCATACTGCCCAGCTCTGCTAAAAGGCTCCATTCAGCCACGGAGCTACTTGCTCTAGAAAGACCAGCCATGGCTTGGGGGAGGCGTGTTTATCCAGAGTTTTATGTCTGCTCTGGTGCAAGCGGGAGATCCCAGGTGAGCTCCGGCATCCTTGCATTCCTGGATCCTAGGTCTCCGGGCTGCCGTGCTGCCCTGCTTATCCCAGCCTACACTTGCCCTTGTTCCTGAGCGCTAGACAGATCATTGTTAATGGAGCTGGTGAGGAGCCTGTTGGAGCGAGGCTGCGAATTCCTCTTACACTTTAAGCCAACTTGTCCCTTCCCAGGGCTGTGCGACATTTCTACAGAATCTTAGTGTGGACTCTCGATGTTGGATAAATCTTAGCATGGAGTATTGGAGTTGGATACAATCTTGGAGGCTGTCTTGCCCCACATCCCAGTCGAAGCAGACATTTCTTCTAGAACTTTCCAGGCAGGTGCAGGTGTTCACGGGACTGAGATGGGTCAGGGAGGGTTGTAGGTGGATTGAACGTTAGACTCCGGAGGGTATCGTCATCCCTGACACTCGCTCGGTACTGTCTTCTCTTTAGTTCCCCTGTCCTTCCTGGTCATGCTCTGAAAGCGCTGGGCAGTCCTGATGCCTGGTGCGGCCCTAGTGATTGGGAAGAAATATCTCACCTTGCTGGCGTTTCTCTTTCCAGACATTGATGAATGTCGCTATGGCTACTGCCAGCAACTTTGCGCGAACGTTCCTGGATCCTATTCTTGCACCTGCAACCCTGGTTTTACCCTCAACGAGGATGGAAGGTCTTGCCAAGGTATGCGATACAAATGATCCCTTGAGCATGATGCGAAGCACTAGACGCTGTCTTCTCTGGAGTCTGACGGTTGACGTGGTAACAGCGTCTGTTCCTGCTCCCGGTCACCGTGTGCCCATCCCCGCTGCTTACAGAAACCTGAGGTCCAAACCGAAGGTTATGGGAAACATCTCAGAAAGTGCTCTGAGTATCGCTGAGAGGAGAACCACAGTCATCCATCAGCTGGGGCTTATGGTTTCATGGATTTGCTTCTCTCTGTATGTCTGTTCCACAAGTAGCCTTGCCAGCTTTCTGGGCTAATCGGAAATTTTCACACATTTCTTGTAGCCTGAGTTCAGTGCCTGATGCTCGAGAGGGGTGGTCAGCATTCCCCACAAAAACAGAGTGAAGTAAAAGCTCTTTTTTTTTTTTTTTTTTGAGAGAGGGAGTGAGCAGGGGGAAGAGGGGCAGAGGGGGAGGAAAGAGAGAGAATTTCAAGCAGGCTCCACACCCAGCGTAGAGCCTGACTCGGAGCCTGACGTGGGGCTCGATCTCACGACCCTGAGATCATGCCCTGAGCTGAAACCAAGAGTTGGAAGCTTAACTAACTGACTGAGCCCCTCGGGCACCCCGAAACAAAGGCATTTTCTGAGTTTTACATGATCACTTCAAATACTGATACGTGAGAAAAGCAAGCTACATGCCTTCTGCAGTCTCCGTTGGAAGGTTTCTTCTGCTCAGGAAGTGCATGGGGGCTCAAGGCCCAAGGAATTCGTGCAAGGCCTGCCCGGCCCCGGGTCCGCCCCCGGCTCCCACCCAGGCCTCCAGGCCCTGGCAGCGGCTCCGTCCTGGGTGGAGGTAGCGCCCGAGACTCAGAATGAGGTCTTTGTTTGGAGCCGGCCACCAAGTTCTGCAAGGCCCATTTCCTTGTCACACCATTTGAGGTCTGGCGGGCGGGCTTGGAGCCAGCCGGTTGGAGGATATTATGTTTCCATTAGCTTAATCGGATCTAAATCATTGGGTAAACAGGAAGGCATCAGTGAAAGGGTCTGATCCTGGATTCTTTGTAAGTCTTTCCTCCAAAGCTGGTTCTGCTCATTGTTCCAAGAAGTCTCGACTGCGCTCCTCTTGCCAGGAGAGGTAATTTTCTTCGGAGAGCAGAGGCTGGGCCCGGGGGGGGTTGAGAGAGCCGCTAGAACAGGGGCCCTTCCGTCCCTGTGGAGCAGGGAGCAGGCGCCTGGCTCCCTTGCTGCTTGCTGGGAGAAGTGACGTAGGGCAGAGGCCGGCTTCTCTGGGCGCAGGCTGGGGGTGGGAAGTGCCAGCCCAGGCTTCCGCCCAGAGACTGGCAGGGTGCCTCCAGCACCTCGCGGGGAACAGCTGTGCCCAGCAGAGCCCGAAGGCCCCGGTGTCCTTCAGGGGACAGGCCTGTGACGGGGAGCAGCTGAGCCACCGGGCAGTGCCAAGCCCAGCAGCGCACTAAGGGCCGGACACTGGCACCTGGCCACGGGGACACTGCCTCAGCAGGCTCCACGGGTGCAGCAGGGTGCTACGTTCTCCGTTGAGCTTTGGTAATCCTCACGCCTCGTGCGATGAAGGGTGCTTTGTGCTCTTGGAAGCGCCGTCCCGCCTGTTAACCTCACTGAACCCCAACGATAGCCCGAGGAGATAGGTAGGGCGGGTTCGTGTCACCTGGCTCTGCCAAGGAGGAAATCGAAGCTCAGAGGCGTTAAGCAACGTGGCCAGAGTCCCGCAGCCAGGGGGTGGCCCAGCTGAGAGAGCCGAGGCTCCAGCCTTCCTGGCCAGCGCGTTGGAGCGGGACGTGGCCTGCAACCACGTGATTCGGAAGGGCACCTGGGCATGTGTGGGTCCTGGGGGGCAGAGGTCCCGGGGGCCCTGTTGCTCTGCAGAGACAGCTGGGAGCAGCAAGACAGCAAGACCCAAGCTCCCTCATCCCCGTGTGGTCAGCGCGTGGCCGGAAGCCAAGGACACCAGCTCTAATCAATCCCCAGCGGTGCTGTCCTGCCTGCACTTGAGTCAGAGGCCCCCCACCATGGCATCTCCTGGCTTCTGGGGTGCAAAGCCTCCAAGCTCTGTTGGGGAGACTGGTGCCTCGCTGGACCAGAGTCCTGTTTCTCCCCCACCCCCTCCCCGCTCCCTGACAGCTCTAAGGAAGCAGGAGCTGTGTGGGCATGGGATTAGCTCTCCCCTTTAAGAAAAGCTTCTCAGGCTGTTCCCTAGGAAGGCTTTTCACTCTGAAAGCACTCAAGTCTCTATTCAGAGCTTTAAGAGGTTTACTTGGACTTTGAAGGGCATAGGAATTCTCTCCCGGAACTTTGGGCATCGGCAGGTGGGGCTCGGGAGAGGGTGTGCTTAAAACGGTCAGCCAGCCTCATGGAGAAAGGGGCTCCTTCCTTCCCTTTCCCTCATCCCGATGAACTATGCAGAATAAATAATTCGCAGGTATTATGGAAAGACCCCCGACTCATGTTTCAGTTCCAACTGTGCTCTTGTTACCTTGGGGACTTGGGCACATCTCCCAACGTTCAAACAGCCTTAAAATTATCGATGTCTCATTGATGTACAATAAACTGCACTATTAAAGAAAGGCACATTATTTCATAAACTTTGCCGTCTGGATACCCCCGTGTAGCCATCACCACACTCAAGATGATGAAATATTCCGTTATCTAAAAGCTTCCCTATGCCCCTTTGTGGTCCTTTCCTTAACCCGCTGAACTTGTAACACGGGGCAGTGGTCCTTGTGAGGATTTGGTAAGTGTGAGGTCCTTTTGGAGTAATGAGTGACCTTGTTTATGAGTAATTGTCTTGGCTCAGGTAGCTGTGCCAAAATACCACATTGTGTGGCTTAAACCACAGAAATTTATTTTCTCCTAGTTCTTTTTTTTTTAATTTTTTTTAAGATTTTATTTATTTATTTGACAGAGAGAGATCACAAGTAGGCAGATAGGCAGGCAGAGAGAGAGAGGGGGAAGCAGGCTCCCTGCTGAGCAGAGAGCCCGATGCAGGGCTCGATCCCAGGACCCTGAGATCATGACCTGAGCCGAAGGCAGAGGCCCCAACCCACTGAGCCACCCAGGCGCCCCTTTTCTCCTAGTTCTTGAGGCAAGAAATCTGAGATCAAGATGCCAGCAAGCATTGTGAGGGGCGCTTGTGAGGGCTCCCTTCCTGGCCTACTGACGGCTGCCTTCTTACCGTGTGCTCGCAAGGCAGAGGGAGCAAGCTCTCTGGTGTCCTTTCTCATAAGGGCACTAATCCCATCATGAGGGCCCCACCTATATGACCTCATTTAACCTTAATTACCTCCCAAAGGCCCCACCCATCTCCCAATCCAGTCACGTTGGGGGTTAGGGCTTCAACATAGGAATTTGGGGGGAAGGACACAATTCAATCCATAGCAATAATAAAAAGAGTTATTATTAGAATGGTCATGGTTATTTATCTGTGTACCTGAAAGTTCAAAGTCAGCGGGGGTGAGGGAAGAGCTAATCAGTGATAGAATGCATGAGATGGTGGGAATGAGCAGATGCTGCCTGGAAGTTTTTGGGGGTGAGCCTTGGGGACCGGACTTACCAGGAGGGGTACGTGTGTGCCTGCGTCCACATGGATATTATGTGTGTTGTTTCTGCCCTGCGCAACTCGTGAGCAAGGAGGGACGTGTGAATGGAGGCTGTCGTCCCCTGGTGAACACTCTGGGGTCTGAGCTCTAGATCCGGGAAGTTCTGGATGGAGATCGTTGGCACCTGTGAGCCTGGTCTCCTGGTACCAGTAGATTTTGTTGCCAGTGCATTTTCTGCCTCATCAGTGGGGATGTGCTGTTGTGAGAATGGTCAGTGATGCACTTTTGCTTTCCCTAGACGTGAACGAGTGTGCCACTGAGAACCCCTGCGTGCAAACCTGTGTCAACACCTACGGCTCTTTCATCTGCCGCTGTGACCCAGGATATGAACTTGAGGATGATGGCGTTCATTGCAGCGGTAATGGGGCTTGGCATTGGAGACTTCCATCAGTCCTAGGGGTGCAGGGGTCCGGGGGGCGGAGGACAAGGCCTTCCTTCACAGGTGTTTCCTCTCCTTTCCCCACACACTCCCACTGGACACATTCCCCAGTTCGGGACATTTCTTGTGCGGTGGGGTCACAGTCACACAAAGCAGAGATGAGTCACTTCCCAAAAGGTGGAGTAGAGTCCCCTCCCTTGTCATTTGACCCCTAATGCAAAAACCAACAGAGCTGCCTTTAAGATCTGACATGGGGTTGAAGAGGGAAAGAGTTGCCCAACTCTGTGTGTTGGTTTGAATTATCTGTCCCTCCCCAGCACTGACAAGTCCTGGGGCTAGCATAGATAGGACTTGTAGAGGGAAGTGACTTTGGTAGAATAACGTGTCTCACAGGGTAGGGTTGGTGGGGGCACTGAATGAGTGAGATCATGTGGGTAACTGAAAATACTTTGTGAACTTCTAAAAGCTCTACAAGTGATCAGTGCCTAGTTCCAAGACTGGCGCGTAGCGTGCACACCATCAACAGTTCTCAAAGCAGTGAATGAATGATTGAACATTGAATTCATTCTTAATAATTTGTGAGAACATAATATGGTGGCTTTGTTGAGCTTTTATAAATTCCTTCCAAGACCGAGAAGCTATGATTCTCTGCCAGTGCTTTCTTGTGAATTCTATTATAATTTTCTTATTAAACCGTGTAACCAGAAACTTGTAAACCCTTATAAACTCTTGAGAACAGAGATGGCATTTTACTCCCATAAATCCCTATAGCATCCCTCACAGAGCCACATACAGCTCATTCTTTCTTTTATTCTTCCTTCTTTCCTTGTTTTTTTGTAAATACTGGATTAAAGTAAACTCCATTCCCATCCACTTATGGCATCATGAGAGTTGTGAGTTAGCACAGGCCAAACGATGGATGCTTCACTGTATTTTTCAAAATAAGCGAACCATACCCTAGGGCGTGAAAATCTTTTTGTCCTGCTGAATGGAAAGTTTCTTAATCCTGGGTTTCACTGTGACAGGAACTGACCCAGGTCATGAATGAGACTTGTCTGGTAGCTTCACTGAGGCCTAGGGTGTCTGGGGACAGAGTTCTCTGAACAATTGAGCACCTCTCCCTGGGGCCCGGAGAGCCAGAGGCCCAAGTAGGCAGTTGCAGAGAGTTTAGATGGATTGAATGTCAGTCCCAGAAACTAATAAAATACCTTCAGGCATGAAAAGCTACTTTCTTCCTAGGTTTCAGTTCCTCCCATGGCACTCCTTGGGGAATCTGGGCCAAGGGACTAAGAGGGGAAAAGTTGAGCAGTATGAGATGGGATCATTGGTTTCTCCAGAAGTCCGTGCACATCCACAGGTGTTTCTTGCCCATCTGCAGAGGTGGTATAGGAGGGTTCAAATTCTAGCTCTTTCCTTGGCCAAGTCAATAGGGTGGTCATAAAGATGAAAAATGCTGGCGTACCTAAGTGTCGTCCCATGTTAGTTGACTTTCTCTAGGTGTGAGTGTAAGAGACTTCTGGCTTTTCAGAGAGTTTACATCTTTGGTGGTTTGGCAGGGATTTTCAGCTGACTCACTTTACCCGAAATCGCCATCTTCTCCACATTTGCCATGATGCCTGCTTTTCTAAGACATAGAGTGACCCCTGGCCTATTAGGGCCCCTCCCTACCCAAAAGGAGGTGGAGGCGGGTGCTGCCCTTTCCATCTGCCCTGGGGCCAGTCCTGCTCAGGAAATGTCCCCCAACCTTAGAACCCCTCAAATCCCCTGATTTTAAGTCCTGAGCATAATCGCTCCGGGAGACATTACGGCATCGTGCTGACCGGTCATAGGATCGGAGGCCGGCTGGCCGGCTGGCTGGCTTCAAATCCCAGCTTTCCTGCTTACTCGTTATCTGCAACTTAGTCAAGTTACCTAACCTCTGTAAGCCTCAATTTTTCCTCTGTCAGACGTAGCTAGTAATAGTGCTTCCTTCAGAGGGCTGAGGTGAGGATTAAATCAGACGAGGTCCAGGGCGCCCGGCTGGCTCAGTCGGTGGAGTGTGCAACTCTTGATCTCGGGGTTGTGAGTTTGAGCCCTACGCTGGGTGTAGAGATTACTCAAAAGAACTTAAAAATAAAATCTTAAAAAAAAATGAGATGAAGCATATGAAACATTTAACCCAGCCCTTGATACTTTATAAGCACTCGGGAGCTGCAGGTTTTTGTTATTGCTTGCACTGGAGGCATGGACCAGAATCTACAAACATAACAGCGATCCAGGGGGACATTCAGTGTTGATGGGCTGGGGCCCGAGCCCTGGGATGCTACAAGGTCCTGGCGGACAGGGAGGGGAGCTGCCAGAAGCAGATCTTGCCTCAATGAACGTGCTTTAACTTTTCACATCAGCATCCCAGTTCTGCTGGCTCCGAACCCCTTGCCTGGAGACCCGTGGGAGAGACGGGAAGGAGTTTCTCCTTCCCTGATGGGAGAGGCATTAGACGCGTCACACCCAGAATGAGCCAGCGGTGGGGAAGCCGCCTTATTTGTGCGGACACCCTCCCCGGGTGCTTCCAGCCCCCCGTGGTCTGCGAGCGAGAGAGCAATCCGAGGACATGTCACATGGGGAAACTAGCAAAAGCAAGTTTTCGGGAAACAATAAATGAAAGAAAAACATGTTTTCTTTGGCGCGCCTCTGAAATGAGGCTCAAATGGGGGCTCAGTTGCCAAACGCTGTGTGTGATGAAAAGCTGGCTCTTCCGAACCACCCTCTGCATCAGCTGTCACGGCCAACACGGTCAATGGCTCTTCCTTCATGTCCCCTCCTCTGCAGCCGGACGGTGGCCCAGCTCCAGATTCCCAGGTCCCAGCGACCTCCCGAGGCCGACGGGCCACCCAGGGATGTTACGCTCGCCCACCCCAGGCTGCTCCAGAGTTTTCTCTTTCAAGGAGATTTTTGGACACAAAGACGTTTTCATCATCCCCTGGCCTCCTGGATATGTCCCTTTCAGTTGTGACTTTAGAAATAATGTTATTTCTCAACTTTGGGGTGATTGGAGGGCCACAGGCACTGGTAGAGTTTCCCTTTCAGAAGACTGGGGCCAGGGAATGTTCTTTTGGATTTTGGAGAAGAGCTCTGCACCCAGAAAACTCCAGTGGGCAAATGAATCCCACCTTTGGAAGTGGAAGGTACATACACTTACTGGGCAAAATGAGTCTGTAATGAGTGGATAATGTAAATGAGCCGGAGGTAGTCATGTGGGAAATTTAATAGAGACAGATTTCAGCTCCAACAGTTAGAGCTGTGCAAATGTCAGTAGGCATCCTCAGTAGGTAGTGAACTCCCCGTTACCCGAGTGTGCAAGAAGTAAAATGGCAAAAAAAAAAAAGAAGTAAAATGGCAACTTCGTAGCCACAAATGTGCCATCATATCAGGAGGGTGTGGGAGTTGGAGGAGAAAACCACTAAGGCCCCCTCCCCAGGTGGTCTGATTATAAGCAGCAGGTGTGATTTGTCGCCCCCAGATATGGATGAGTGCAGCTTCTCTGAGTTCCTCTGCCAACACGAGTGTGTGAATCAGCCCGGCACCTACTTCTGCTCCTGTCCCCCTGGCTACATCTTGTTGGATGACAACCGAAGCTGCCAGGGTAAGGCTGTCCAGAGGGACCTGGCTGGGGGAGGTGTGCGGTGTGGGCTGGCTCGGGGGGTCACCTGGATGTCTTCACCTCGGGAAGGTGGCAGGGAGGAAGGCAGGAGCAGGTTCCAGTGGCTCCCAGAGGGGCAGGCTCTGGCCAGGATGTCCGGCTTTCCTGTCCTGTGACCTGTACTTTGGCCTGAGCAAGGACATGGCTACTCTCGCTTCCATCCTGGACTCCCCAGGTAGAGGTGGCCCGTCCAGCCTCCCCGACCCCTGGAAGGACTGCTCCAGACCTAGCCAAGGCTTCTTGTGGCCCGGCCCCACTCATGGACCATGCACCAGGCTTTCTCACGGCTCCGGGAGGGTAGCCTAGTTAGTGTTTCTCTATTGATTCCCCAGAGAGCAGATGCCAGGGACACTCACACATCTGACTGCTGTGTGCCTCAGAGGGTCAGGACCCCAGGCTGTGAAGGGGGTAGGTCTCCTTCAGATCGGCTGTCTGGGCTGATTCCCACCCCCATGGTCCACCCTCTGGGGCCAGTGGAGAGGCTGGGAACTGAGCCACCGACCCATTTTAGCTCCTCGAACCTGCCTTACCCGAACACCAAGCAAGAATTCTCTGTGGCAGTGCTGGACAATAGAAATATAAAGTCAGCTGCAAAATAGAAGGCACATAGAAATAAAAAAAAAAATCGGTAAAATTAATTTTCAGAATATATATTATTTCATGCAATACTTCTGCAAAATTATCATTCCGACATGTACTCCATGTAAAAACTATTGATGAGATATGGCGTTCTTGTTTTCTACTGCGTGGGCAACATCCGTGTGTCTTTTCCCTGCACAGCACACCTGGCCTTGCACTGGCCACATTTCCGTGGCTCAGTAGCCACCTGTGGCCGGTAGCTGTCACAGTGGACAGTGCAGTTCTGTAGTAAAGACCTGGGCTGCCCCCCCACCCCATCCCCCACCCCTGGCCTGGAGCCAACACCTGGGAAGCGCCGTCTTGTTTCAGCCTCTTATCTACCCCGCATTTCAGATATCAACGAGTGTGAGCACGGAAACCACACGTGCAACCTGCAGCAGACTTGCTACAATTTGCAGGGGGGCTTCAAGTGCATTGACCCGATCCGCTGCGAGGAGCCTTATCTGCGGATCAGCGATAAGTAAGTCATTTGACAAATGGGCGTGTGAGGGAGGGGCCTGGTTCAGGAGGCTGCCAGGGCGGTGGAGAGGACAGTGCCCTGGCCTGGCCTGTTGCCTACCACACACACACAGGTACATCTGCCCTCCCTTCTTGCAGTCACACCTTTACTACACCCATTCCTTGCCCTGGAGATAAAGGGATGAATCAGACACATCTATCTTGTCCTCTAGGAATGCAGCACCTAAGAGCCATTCGTGGCTTACCAGGGTGCTTCCTGCTCTGAACAAAAACTGGCGAAAGAGGACGAAGCTGGGGCAGGCGGGGGTCCGTCGCAGACAGCTTCCCTTGGCACTGAGGGCTGTGCTTCGAGCAGCCCTTTCTTTGGTTTCTGGTTCCAGAGCCCTTTGGGGCAGAGAACCATTGCTGGTTCTCCCCGGGAGCCCCGGGGCCGCCCTTGTCTGTAGCCAGGCACTGAGCTAGTGTGGCCGGGGAGGTCGGTGGCATGCCCCTGAAAGCTACCTGCCACCAGGACCCGATCCTTCTGACTCCAGCCACCCCCTTCCAGTCCATGTCCTTGTCCGTGTGTCCTGTGCTCCTGCTAACCGGAACGGGACTTGCCCTCACCTTTACCCACGCCCTGGAGCGTCCAGCCTCCCGACTTTCGACTTTCGCGCACCCGCTTCCGCCATATGGAAGGCATCCCTCCCAACGCCACAGACAGATCGGCCCCGGCTTTCAGATCTTAGCTGCAGTGCCACCTCCCCAGCTGTTTGTGAGCCTCTTCAGCTGCCCTCCGTCATCAGGCCCTCCTCCAAGCTCCTTAATTTAGGAAGCAATTCTTGTCTGTGGGACATGTGACATTCTAAGTGGCCATTTGGGCACCAGGGACATTTTGGCTCGGCTATTTTGATCAGCCTTAAAAAAAAAAATTAAACTTTCGAAATTATTATTATTATTATTTTTTGAAATTATTTTTATGCGTTCCTTGATTCAGTGTTTGTCGCGCTCCTGGTACGTGGCAGACACCTGTGCCGGGCACCATGGTTTTTTGCCCTCATGATAGTGGAGGAGAAAGACATTAAGCAAATTGGCCCGTAAATGAAAACATAATCATAGATTGGGATAGGGGCTGCGAGCTGGAGGAATGGGAATTTATAAAAGGAAAATGTGGGTTGTTTGGTCTAGACTGGGGAATCCAGAAGCTCCTCTGAGGAAATGGCATTTGGGCTGGAACGGGAAAATGAGTCAATGTTGACAGTGAAGGAGCAGAGGGAAGAGCGTGGGCCAAGGTTACAAGGTGGTGGAGGGCTGGACATCTTCAGGGAAGGGAGGAGGGCCAGTTGCTGCCGCCTAGTGAGTGAAGAGGGCAGTGATCGGAGGGCAATTGACGGAAGCCAGAGCCCCCTGGGTCTTACAGGCTGAAGTGGGTGTTCGGTTTTTACTCACGTAGCAAGGGTTGGCCATTGAAGAATCTTCGAGCAGGACGGAGGCAGAGTCTGTTTTTTTGACGACCAGCGCTCTGGCTGCCATGTAATGAAGAGGGAGGGACCTATTAGAAGGCCATCCCAGAGGCCCCGGTGAGACCCATCGGTGACCTGAATGACAATGCTATGATAAAGGGGATGGTGAAGGGTGGTTGGACTTGGACTGTATTTTGGAGATAGAACCAACCAATGTTTTGAAGAGAGATCAGAAGTTTGGGGAGAGCACCAGAAGCAAGACAAGGCCGACTCCTTGTTCTGCCCATCAAAGCAACGTACCTACAGACGTTCTCATCCTCTTGTGAAGAGACCCCTAGGGGAGTCTCGGGGATGAGTCAAGAGATCGGGGTGGTTAGGGAAACATCAAGGGGCCTCTTGAAAAAGAGAGTCGATGGTTTCACATTATGACAATGCTGTTACTAGTGGTTCAAATTAGTTGATATTTGTGTCCATGATTTATTTCTCTTACGAGAAGAGGAACTATTTGAGGTCAGGATCTGATTGATCCTTGTGATTCCGAAGTGTCTAACATTGTGTCTTATAGTGAATTTAGCGAGTTCTAAGCTCTTGTTTATCAAACGAAAAGACGCAGGGATGTTCTCCACAGACCGTGCTAAGTGCCACAGAGAACGTCCAAGAACCAAACAGTTCCTGTCCATCTCATGTGATTTCTTACTTGTAGAATTTCTTCACGACTATGTACAACTGGGGAAGTGCAGGGCTACATGACCGGCAATGCGTTTTGCCAAATAAATACATGAAAATATAAAGTGCATTAGAGAAGGTGCCGGCATTCTTCAAACCAGACATCTAAGGCTTATCCTCTAGTAGCAGGAATATCTGAGGGGTCCAAAGAGGCCATTCTCCAGGAAATAGAGAGCTCACCTACACCCTGGTGAGTTTTTAGACGAGACTGAGGGACAGAGAGGATCTACAGTTACAGCGTTTGGATGATAAAAGTGGGGTAGCCTCCTTCTCAGTGTTTTAAGGGAGGAGGTAGGTACAAAGAGCATCTGGAAAGGATTTATCGCATTCTCGCATGATTTCGCTTCCCAACAGCCGCTGTATGTGTCCTGCTGAGAATCCTGGCTGCAGAGACCAGCCCTTTACCATCCTGTACCGGGATATGGATGTGGTGTCCGGACGGTCTGTTCCCGCTGACATCTTCCAAATGCAAGCCACAACCCGCTACCCGGGGGCTTATTACATTTTCCAGATCAAGTCTGGGAACGAGGGCAGAGAATTCTACATGCGGGTAAGAGGGGCTGGTCGCCGTCTTTAACAATGCTTGTGTCGTTAGCCCGGCCTGGGCTTCTGGAAACAGGTCCGAGAGCAGCAGGAAGGGGTGTGAAGGGGTCTGAAGAGAGAAGAGGGGAGCAGGTGGGAGTCAGGACTTCCAGGTTCTGATTCCTGTGACTTTCTGGGCAGCTTTGTGAAAACTGCTCCTCTTTTATGAGCCTCCGGATCCTCATTGCGACACGAGAAGTTAGGCCGAGATGCAATCCTCTGTCCTGCCTGGAGGAGGCACTCCCATATCCGGTTGTCCATCTGCTCATTTGACAAATATTTATTGCCTACTCCGTGCTTCCAGAAGCTGAGACTATAGTAGCGAACAAAACATCCCCAAATCCTTGCTCTCGTGCCACTTCCCTTGCATCACATATAAAGGCTCGCCTCACAGAAGTTGTCCAACAAAGTCGCCATGGTGGCTCTTTTAAATTTAAATGAATGAAAAGGAAATGAAATGAAAAATTAGGTTCTTCCGTGGCACTGGCCACATTTCAAGGGCTCGAAGGTTGCCTGTGGCTGCCGTATCAGCTCAGATGAAGAACATTTCTGTCATCCTAGAAGTCTGACTGGATAGCACTGCCTTATCCGTGTCAGGAAAACACGTTAGAACACACGTCTTCAAATACATTCGCGTCTTTGTTCATTCCGCACACGGAACCCTGTGCCCCTATGTTACTGAGCTTCCCTCCTGCCACCCTGGGGGGGCAGGACGCGCCTCTCCGGAGCGAGGTTTTCCACTTTTCCGTGTGAATCGGTTGGTGGAGGGGGGGGCTCTTGTCCAAAGAGCAGATTCTGGGGCTCCTCTCCAGAGAAGCTCTTTCAGAAGACGGTGGTTGAGGCCTGGTGTATCGTTTGCCTGTGGTTACTGTGACAAATCACCACAACTTGGTGGCCTAAGACAACAGACATTTATTTTCGCACGGTCTTGGAAGCCAAGAGCCTGGAATCCCGTTCACTGAGCTGAAACCTGGAGCACCGTTCCCTCCGGGGCTCTAGGGGAGAGGCCCTTCCTTCCTTCCTTCCTTAGCTCCCCGCGACGGCCTGCGTTTCTCGACTTGGGGCTGTGTCCCTTTAGTCTCTGCCTGGGCGGTGCCACTGCCTCCTGTTCTGTGTATGTCAAACCCCCCTGTCTCTCTCTGTCTCCTGTGTGATTGGATTGAGGGCCTGCCCAGATAATCCAGGATAATCTCCCTGAGCCAAGATCCTTCACTTAATCCCAGGCTGAGATCCCTTTTTCTTATAAAGTAATAGTCACAGATTCTTGGGATCTATTTACAGGGCCTGAGATCTCTGGGGGCCACGTTTCGGCCCACTCTACCCAGGATCTGCATTTCTAACAAATACAGCATGCGGTCCTCCAGGGGCACTGTAGGAATCTATAGGCCCATGGAAGCTTCTCCACTTTGAAGGGGGCGTATCTAAGGTCTCCACCTCCCTCTCCCTCTTTCCTGGCAGAACCTTCCAGTCCTCGCCTCTGGGGCTGGGATCGTCTAAAAACAGGGGAGTCTCAGAAGCAGTGGTTAGAATAGATTAGAAAGTGTCCCAGGGGCTGGTATCTTGCCTGTAGGGTGACTAATATGTTTTTGGCAAGACCCTAACAGGACCGGGTCACATGTAATAGCCTAGTCCTGGATCCGACTTCTGCAGACCAGTGCGATAGGGCCGAAGGCTTTGGGAGAAGACGGAGAGAGTTAAAGGTAGAGGAGCTTCTGTAATATGAGAAGGATAGAGCTGAATTTATGTCTGTCTTTTCTCCCCCGTCCGGCTGAAACCCCCGTCCCGTGAACCGTGGCGGCCTTGCTGCCCTCGGGAGCGTAAGCCTAGCCCCCTGGCATTCTCCAGTTTGGCCTCTCTCGTTTCTGCAGACACAACAGGTGCCAACCATAGGGCGCAAAGATGCCCCTTTTGGGGATTTAAAATACCATCAGTGATACCTCCTGCCTCTTACCTCTTTTCCCCAAGCAGAAAAGAAGATCCTCAGAAGGTGACCTTGCCTGGGCAAGATTTCACTCACTAGTGCACCACCTGCTAAAATGCCTCTAGACCCGAATGTTCCCTGGGTGTGGCTGACTTGTAAGAGGTACCCAGTGATGGCGGGAGCAAATTGTCCTACAGGTGGAGGGGGCAGGTGGGAGACCCTTCCTGGAGACTTCCTCTCAGACTCACATTGTCACAGCCCCTGGGGGACCCTTGAAACTCACAAAGCTGAGCCGTATGCTTGTGCCCTCTCAGGACATTGGGAAGGGCCCTCATTCTTTAGTATTTATTCAGAAGAGGCTGTCAGGACTCCAAGGCTGAAGGAACTTAGGGACAGGGAGGTGGCTCCTTGCTTCTCTTTCTGGCTGCTCCCAGGAAGAGGAAACAGGCTCCGTCAGGGGCCCCTGTGCAGCCATAGGCGTGGGGGCAGGAAGACAGGGAGAAATCTGCCGCACAAGGCGGGCCTTCCACGCTCCCATCTGTCCAAGCTGCAGCTCCTTTGTGGGGGGACCCCCATAGTTGTTCTCCATGGGCTCCGGAACCAGGCTGACCTGCCTCGCTCACCTTCCACAGCTCACCAGCTGTGTGACCTTGGGCACATTACCTAACCTCTCTGGGCCTCAATTTCCACATCTGTAAATAGGGGATAATAATAGTACTTACTTTAGGATTAGATGAGATCATCACTCAGCCCAGTAACTGGAACACAGGGCGACCGCTTCTATACAGCCCGAAGGATTTGGCAGAGGTGAAACATTCAGGAACTTTTTTCTCACCTTGCTGGCGCCAAACCTGTGCATACCTGGGCGCCGTCTAGATTACTCCCATAGGACTGACAGGTGCTTTGAGTTGCTGTTGAATCCTCTCCTTCTCCCATATCAAGTCTGAGCTGGTTTCAGTGCAAACTTCAATGTCTCTGTCTCTCACTCAGTGTCAAGTTTCCCCCCTTTCCCCCTGCTCAGGAGTGGGGCAGGGGTGGAGGGGTGGTTGGCCTTTGTGCCAGTTCCCCTCCCCCCGCTGACCGTGCTGCCTCTGGCTCCTTCTCCAGGATGCAGGGGTGGGGGTGCAGGTGATGGGAGGGGAGTGTTAGGGGGACTGGGGTCTTACTGGCTTGTTGCCATTGTAAGCAGACCTTGGGGCGGTCCCTGGAACAGAGACCCGTGGGCATCCCTCCTGAAGGGCAGTGCCAGGGAGAAGAAGTAAAACACACAGCAGCAGTCTCTTCTGATAAATGTGGTGCTTTCCAGGGATGCTTTGTGGATTCTCTGGAGAGTTCCCTGAAGACTTCGCACTTTGCATCCTCTGGTGTCGGCAGTCGGGGCCCTCGATGGCCACTTGTCACCCCAAACCTTCCCACTCTCTTTCTGGTGCCATGCCTCCCCCAGACTTTCCGTGGGTGGGGAGGGGCGGTAACGCCTCAGCAGACAGGTACACCAACGGGCAGCCCCCCGGCAGCCCGTCACCCTACCATGGTTCCAGGTATCTGGGCTGTCATGTGTAGACTTCTCTAGGAGGGAGTCAGGCTCCGAGGTCCACGCTCTTAAACCCCAGAAGACCCACATCCCTGAACTGTTCTCTTGAAACCCCCTCCGGCTTGAGGTGGGGGCCGGTAAGTGTGGTTAAGGCAGCATGGTGGTGAGAACAGGAGAAACAGATCGGGCTGGGCCACTGCTTTGCCAGCCATGGATAATGGCTACATGAACTATCCAGACAGCAGCAGCAGCAAATCCTATATAGAGCTCGGCACGCGCCCGGCATGGCACCAGCTGCTTCCCATATATCACTCCTTTCATCCTTCCAACAGTCCTGGGACCTAGGGCCTGCGTCACCATCCCAACTTACGGATGCGAGCCCCGAGACCCAGAGAGGCTGAGGAACTTGCCCACGGTCTCCCAGCTAGGGAGCACCGGAGTGGGATTCGCACCCAGGCAGGCGGGTATCAAAATCTACACATGCTCTTACATTTCCCTTTAGGATGTGGGGGTATTTCCCCCTCCTCTTCTAGCTTTGGGATTCAGCAGAAGTTGAGATAACCAGAGAAGTCTACTTTAACATCTAGTAATAGTAGAAGGTGTTCAGTAAGCATTATTTTGTACTGATAACATTGTTTCTTTTTATTAAGATTTTATTTATTTGAGAGCTTGGGAGCGCAAACGGGGGAGGGGCAGAGGGAGAGAGAATCTCAAGCAGACGAGCATGGAGCCCAACGTGGGGCTCGATCTCACGGCTCTGAGACCATGAACCGAGCTGAAACCAGGAGTCAGACGCTAAACTGACTGAGCCACCCAGGCGTCCCCCCGCACCTCTCCCCCCCCCATAGTGTTGTATTTGCTGCGGCGGACACTGCTACTGTTGTCAGGAGGCCGTGAGCTCCTGGGGCCCGGAGCTGTTGGCAGCGCTGCCCATGGGACTGGAGCATCGTGTGGGAGGTGGGGCTTGAGGGCCATTCAGGCTTCCCCTGCCCCGAGACTTGATGCGTGTGTTACAAACACATGGCAGGCAAGCCACACATGCCCACGGGCACACACAGGCACGTGTACACACGTGTACACCCACCTGCCCCTTTCTCGAGCACTGTTGGCAGCCCGTCTCGCTCGGAGCCCTGGATGGAGGACTGGTGACTGGCCTTGGCCAGGTGCCTCGGGGACACAGGGCCAGAAGGAGGAGCACAGTCATGGGATTCAGACTGTGCCAGAGCACGTTTCCTCCATGACACGTGTGGATTGGGTGGCAGGTCCAAGGGAGGCTGACTTGCTTGCTTGAGTCGGACGGGGCCGTCCTGCAGGTCGATTCAGAACAGATCCACGCGTGTGTGAGAGCAGGGCCAAGAGGACACACATCGGGTGGGCATTTGCAACCTGCTGTCGCCGCAGTCAGCCACACTCATCCCTTATTTCAGCACGAACATAAATTCAGCAGCATGTCCTATGCGGCTTTGAGTCAGGCACTGAGAATCCAGGAACAAACAGGATGTGGCCTCTGCCCCGGGCGAGCCACACGGTAGGGAGGGGGACACACAGCCAGGCAAACATTTATGGTGCGAAGTGGTGATCCCTCCGTAGAGTTGGTGCAGTGGAATGGTCAGGAGACGGGGAGGTCCCGAGCCCTTATCACAGAGTGTAGTGGTTAGAGCAGGACTGGGAGGGGTCAGACACTCTGGTGTCATGGGCTACTTTGGTGACCTTCTGTAGTGTACTTAACCTACTTACCTTGTCGGGTCATGAGGATTAAATAAGAGATGTAGGAAAGGTCATAGCCAAATGTCTGGGATCATAACACCCCCTACTCCCCATCAGCATCACTTTGCAGTAATGACCGTGACGCCTACCAAAGACCAGGGGCTTTCGGGAGGCTTCTTTCATCAATGCCCTGACTATGCCCTAAAAGCCTAGTGAGTAGTGGAGGTAGCTGTCCTCAGCCCCCCTGACAGCTGCTTGAGTCCTCCCATGGGCTTGTGGGCAGGCCTTTCTCAGGCTGCTGCAGACCTGGCCCCGGCGGACCTCAGACCCACTGACCTCCAGGGTTCCTTCAGATGGGAGAGGCAATGACCCTCCGGACACCTCTACGAAAGCCCGAGTGAACAACTTGGGAGTTCCCAGTCATTCCAGTCGCCTCCCAGACCTTGGGCTCTGCAGTTCTCCCTCCCGAGGGCTGCCCACAGCTTGAGGTCCTCAACCCTTGGCCTTTGTTCATGCAAACAGTGAGAGCTGGGGAGATATTTGTATATGTAAATGCCGTGGGCATTTCCCTGTGCGGCTGTCCCTTCTGAAAGGTTGGCCCGGGCTCTGAGGTTTTGCAAGAGTCGACAAGGAAGTCCGAGCGAGCCTCTGTGTAAGGAGGTGCCAATTGCGCCGATGCTGACGGGAACAGAGGGCGCGGATGCCAAGAGGAAATTGCATGGGTGTCAGGCTGTTGATAGCCCAGTGGATGGGGGAGGTCCCAGGGCCTGGCCAGCACCTACCTGCCTGTCCCGCCCTTGTCATATTTGTGGCAGCTCTTGGGGATGTCAGATCTTTATGGGGAGTCCTCCCTTTATGGAGACAGATAAAACACCTGCTGTGGCTTTCCGTAAGCCAGGCTTCTTGATTCCGCAAGCCTGGTGCTTTCAGTTTCTGGGCACCGTGCTAGGTTCTGCAGCTTCTAGAAAGTGATAGTTGTCCAGCATCTCCTTATCGTCTCACGCTATGTCCTCTCCAGGAGCCCACTCTCTGGCCATGGCACAGACCTGTGAGCATCCCTCCTGAAGGGCATTCTAGGGAGAAAAAGTAAAACACACAGCAGTCTCTTCTGATAATTGCTGTGCAGTGGAAAAGGCCTGGGATTGGGGGTCAGACAGCAGCTCTGCTCCTACTAGGCAGATGACGCTAGGTAATGGCTTAACCTCATTGTGCCCTGGTTTGCTTGTTCAGAAGACAGGGAAATAATGAGACATACCTTTAGTATGACAGTCAGCATCCCCAGATTACGTTTTGTGTTTCTAGATCAACATCTTTCTTTTTTTTTTAAGGTTTTATGTATTTATTTGTCAGAGAGAGAGAGAGCGAGAGAGCATGTACAAGCAGGGAGAGCAGTAGGCAGAGGGAGAAGCAGACTCCCTGCTGAGCTTCTCAAAAGTCTTACAGCAAGATTCAGCGGAGGAGAAGAGCTCACACGAAATCATTCAGGCTCTAGCACTAGGGTCACGGGGTGGTGAGGCTGGACGGTCGCACAGGGTGTCTAATGGGAGTTCCTGCAGGGGCTGCACGTCAGAACTACCCCAAGGCCTGTAAACAAGTTATACTTTCCCCCGGCATTGTCCAAACATCCATTCAAGCAGAAAATCTTGGAATGGATCCCTGGAGTTGTTAGTTTAGGAAAAAATGTCCTAGGTGCTTTGGAGGCTGTTTGCTTGAGAACTCCTGATCTGGTACAAACCCTCATTGTAGAGCTGAGCCCCAGAGCAAGGCAGTGACAGCCCTATGGCGTGCAGTTAGTTCCGTCAATTCTTGATTATTTCATTCAAGAGAATATGTAATGAGCACCTACTGTGTGCCAGGCACCAGGCAGGGTTCTGGGGGAGGACAGCGGTGAAAAACCTGATCCCAGTTCAGGCTCTTACAGAGCTCATGGTCTGGTAGGGACTTAGATGTCCGGCATAGACCAATTAGTGTGGACAGTGATGCACGGTGCTGAGTACTTTTCACCCTAGGCCGACCGGGCGCAGTGGCAGAGGGTCCCAGGGTGACCTGAATTAGGCTGGGGGATGTGGAGAAGGCTCCTCTGAGGAAGTGACAGTTCGGGTGGGTCCTGGAGGGTTAGCAGGAAATAGCCAGGTGGGACGTGGGCAAAGCCAAGGGAAGAGGGCAGCACCAAGGGGGTCCAGATTGACGGCAGTGCTGTAGGGGGAGAGCCCCGGGTGGGGCTGCAGAGGCGGGCTGCTGCCGGACCACCTGGCCCTCTGCTTTGGTGATTGCACAAGACTCCCCCACCCCCAAACCGACAGCTTTCCCCAACCTTCTCCCATGTTGCTTGACCGCTTCTGGGGTCCCTCTCACCTGCCCCCTTACGTCGGCCAGGCCTTACCTAACTGGTCTCTCCGGTTCTGTCCACAGCAAACGGGTCCCATCAGTGCCACCCTGGTGATGACACGCCCCATCAAAGGGCCCCGGGACATACAGCTGGACTTGGAAATGATCACTGTCAACACCGTCATCAACTTCAGGGGCAGCTCTGTGATCCGACTGCGGATATATGTGTCCCAGTACCCGTTCTGAGCCCCAGGCTGGGGCGCCGCTGACACTGCCTCTCAACAGCACCAAGGGACAGGAGAAGAGAAGAAACGAGAGGGAGAGTAAAGTGGGACAGATGTTACGCTTTTCTTGCTGGCTGTCTCCTGAGGAGTCGGCCCCGATGTCCTGACCCTGCCCGTATCACGGTAGACCATCACTCTGAAGGACATGCTTCCCCCAGTTCTTACGATGCAGTTATCGGAAAGTATTATTGGCACCCTGACCTGAGATCGACGGTGATTTTCCAAGGCCTTCAGTTTCTTTTCATATTTCGAAGGAGATAGATTAGGCTCGCTGGGGTCTGAGTCCATGTTCAAAGACTGTGAACAGCTTCCTGTCACCTCTTCCAAGCCTTCTTTCTGTCCCTCGCTGATCGCTTCTTTGCCGAGGCCCCCAGAGCTCACTGGGCCCCTGGCTGTAGCTAGTTCGCTGCTTGTATGCACAGAGAAGGCTACGGAAAGAAACCCCAGCAGGATCTAAGGGTTTTTAAAGAGTCTATTTCAAAACCACGTGTGGCATTTTCAGCCATCAAAAAAGTTTTCGTTGTCCTTAAATTTGTATAACTGTTTACTCCTTTCTTGTGCATTTTGAGTATTTTTAAAAAATTAAGTGGTAGGATTCCTTAAAAAGGCCTTAAGACACATGTTATGTTCTGACTTCTCAAACCCAGTGTCCTCTCCATTTTACCCCAGTGTTTTCTTCGAGGACCCCTTGATCATGCTTTCTTTAGAATTTTTACCCAACTGGGTTGGAAGGCAGAGGTCTCTAAACTGATTAAATATTTGAAGAGATCTTGTGTTTGGTTCATTTTGACTATCGTGGATGATTCAGCATTTGGGGTTGGTTCTAGTTCTCTTGAAACCTATTGATTGTGCACTGGCTTGAGCACTCGCTGGAGAGCTTGATCATCCCATATGACTCAGGCACGTGATTGTTTCCAGGGACCCTTCCAGAACACAAGTGTATTCATGTTACTTTAAATCAGTGGTCCTCAACCCTGACTGCATAGGAGGATAACTCGTGGAGCTTCTAAGAAAAAAACCTGATTTCTTGAGCTTTGCCCTCAGAGATTCTAATTTAGTTCGTTTTTGGTAGGGCCTAGGCCTTGGGACTTTTAAAAATTCTAGTAAATAGCTGGAGTTGAGAGTCTGTGATTTTAAACCCCATAAAGCAAGGGGGGACAAATATGGCCCCGACTTGCTCACCTTGCCCTCAGCATCTTTTCAGGTATATATGCAGGGTTCATCATCTTTTTCTGATCAGGGACTCTGGATTTCCTTCAAGACTCAAAACCCCATGCAGGGGCAAAGAGAGTCAGCAGTGCAAGTAGGGGTTTCCTGGATCCTTCACGGCTGGGTCTTCAGAGGGGAGAAGAGCTTCTTCGGCTCCCCAGCACCCAGATGGCATTTCTCTCACCCGTACCACACACCTGACTTTACTGTCGACTGTGATTCTTTTTTCTCTAACTACAGCGACGCACATCCCAGCCACGTCCCATTGGGCAGTCAGTTTCAAGAGATGTTATTAACGAAATCAACAACAAATGGCTCAGAATGTCTCGGCTTCGTAGCTTGGAAGGATAAAGACAGTTTCCTATGGGCTTCCTACAGTGCTGGGGCCCCAGCTCAGCTCTCCATAGAGCAAAGAGCAGGAGGTGGCCGTGAGCCTGGGGCTCCCCTCGCGTGGGAGGCTTGGGCGTCAGGGATCGGTGTGCAGTTCTGGAATGCTGACGGTTTATATGAACTCGGCACCGGGCAGCTCTGAATTTCTGGCTTCGGCTCAACCCAGCGCGAGGGTAAGGTTTCCTTTAATGTCAGGAAAGGAAGGAAGGAAGGCTGTGTCTTGGTGATTTGAGGACCCGTCAGTTTCAGAGGTGCCACATTTGGAACCAGACCTGAGTCTCCGGGGCTAGCCTTTTATTCGTCCACGTCAAAACGTGGCTTCCTGCTTCTAAGGAAAAAAACGCACGGAGAGACTCATAAACGCAGGCTCAAAGGGTTCCTTGGACCTCAGATCGCTCTTTCCAAACATGGTCTGATGAGTTCAGTGTAAATGAATCAGAAGCATGTGGGATCAATTTACCTTAAAATACGCTGGGGCCTAAAAAAGTAAGGGGAAAACACCCTGGGGCAAAGCGTGTATCATAAGGCTAAACCCAAAACATTTGGGAAATAGTTATAGAGGCTCCCAGGACCCAAAAAGCTGTTGGCTTCCCCCACCCCTTGGGAAATCGTATATTCACAGGATTGGGGCTAAGCTTGCTCTCTGAGTCCCAGCCTTGTGCTTCCCCCGGAGTCTGGTGGGACTGGTTTTTCCCTTGGGCTCAGATACCGGGGCTCTCAGAGCTGGTGCTTGTCGGCTTTGCCTCATCCCCAAGCTGGGCCGAAAGCCCATCATATGAGCCCTGTTCTGGAACGCTCCATTAGGTCCTGATGAATGAAGAGTTCTTTGGTAGAAGGGGAGCTGGATTAAGAGCTGGGACACCTGCAAAAGTCCTTGTGTTACCTCCTAATCTTCTGGGTTCGACATGGATGAAAACTTTCATTCAGCTGCCTCTCAGGCTAAAGCTTTGTGATTCCTTGAAATGTACTTGGGGGATGACAGCCAGCATTTCCATTAAACTGCAGTTTTAGAGTTTCACAGCGGTTTGCCAATCATAACATTTTCTAATTAGCATGGAATCCACCTACCTGTTGCCTCTCAGGCTTGGATAATGGACTTAGAAATTTTCTTAGGTTACTGTCTTGGCCCTTGGGGCGTTGTTTTTCCAGATGGTGAAAACATTTAAGTAGGTCTGATTACTTCATTTTCAGTGGTATAGATGTATTTTTGTGGCCTGATTGTTTACTGGAATGTGCATACATGCTTCAGCTGGGTGAGCCGTGAGCCCAGAGACAGAGGACACGACAAAGGAGCTCTACTCTACTCTCAACACAGGAAACTCTGTTTGCAGAAGGTTTTTGTCTTTGGAGGGAGACATGCTTTGGTTGAGTAACCGCCCACCCAACTTTAGTTCAGGTAGTTTCTGGCTTCAGAGAGATGAGCAAGACAGGTACAGTCTACAGTTAAGATAGTTTCCCAAAGGGTTTACACAGCCCGTGAGAGCAAACTGAAATACCACATGATCGGTGCCTTTTAGCAGCGTAAACAAAATGATTTTGGTTAGATCGTCATAATTATTTAGACGTATCTATCTTAGGGGCACCTGGGTGGCTCAGTCGTTAAGGTTCTGCCTTCGGCTTGGGTCACGATCTCAGAGTCCTGGGATCGAGCCCTGCATCGGGCTCCCTGCTCAGCGAGAAGCCTGCTTCTCCCTCTCCCACTCCCCCTGCTTCTGTTCCCTCTCTTGCTGTGTCTCTCTCTGTCAAATAAATAAATGAAATCTTAAAGAAAAAATACCTATCTATAATACAACAAAAATTCTTATGAACATCTAAAGATACCTATTTGAAATATAGCATAAGATGCCTCTGCTTACAATTATGAAATACATTGAAAAAACAAAATCAATGTTGGGTGAAAATTTTCTTTCTTTTTGGTACATTTTGTACTTTGAGAACTTTTTTTTAAGATTTTATTTATTTCTTTATTTACTTACTTAGAGCATGAGCAGGGGGAGAGGAGGAAAGAGAATCTCAAGCAGACTCAGGTGCTGAGTGTGCAGCTTGACCCAAGGCTTGGTCTCAAGACCCTGAGATCATGACCTGAGCTGAAATCAAGAGTCAGACTCTCAAATGACTGAGCCACCCAGGCACCCCATACACTTTGTACTTTGTTTGTTTTTGAGAGAGAGAGCGAGCACAAGCAGGGCGAGGGGCGGAGGGAGAGGCAGACTCTCAGCTGAGCAGGGAACTCAATGTGGGGCTCGGTCCTGGGACCCCAGGATCATGACCTGAACTGAAGCCAGATGCTTAACCAACTGAGCCATCCCGGCGCCCCAACACTCTTTATACTTTGAAATGCAATGTTTTCTTTTCTAGACAAGAAAAAAAAAAAGCAAACATTTGTTAAAACTCTTCATTATTTTGCAACGGGCTGAAACTCATTAACCACAAACTAATATAGAGTTTTCCTTATTGATATTTTTGTTCTCAGATTTCTTAGTGCCTTTATTTAACAAATGGCAGAAGTCTTCATTAGATCTGTGGCAATTGAAAGATTAAAGGAAAGAAAACAAAAACCCTAGAGGCTTCAGGACAGAGGCACCGAGAGGCAAGATTTATCACAGAATCTTTGACTTGCTAATGCTTCCTCATTGTGAATCTTTGCCTGCAGCCATCAGTGAAATAAACCACGGGTTGAGAAAACAGGTTTCAACCTGGGAATGATCTACTAAGTTGCCATTATTAGTGTCTTCTCATGGAGGGGAATTACATGTTCATAGGCAGTGACTAACAGAACTTTTTTTTTCTCCAGGAATTTGGGATATTCTTTTTTTTTTTTTGGAAGATTTTATTTGTTTATTAGAGAGGGAGAAAACGAGCAGTGGGGAGGGGCAGAGGAAGAGAGAGAGAGAAGAGAGGAGCCTGACCCAGGACCCTGGGATTATGTTCTGAGCCGAAGGCAGACACCCAACCTACTGAATCACCCAGGAGCCCTGGAATTTGGGATATTCTTGAGCAATAATGTAAAATGAAGGTAGGGGTAAATTGTATATAGATGCAAACATCAAGGTCATTATGCCAATTTATTAAGAATAATTAATTAATTATGCCTGATTTAGGGCCAAAGAGTCATTAGATAGCTTGATGTCATGTAAAATTAGTTTTTGTTTGGGGAGGATTGTTTTGGTTTCAACTAGCCTTTTTTCTAATTCTTGCCCTCCACCCTTCTACAGAATGCATCTGATGTTGCAGAACTGGCTTGTGCCGCAAGATAGCAACTCTGCTTTAAAAACTCTAAAACAGGTGCCTTGAGTTCTCTGTCTCAGTGTACAAACTGATGGAGGAAAGACGTTAGGGTTCCAAGCTGATGGCCAAGAAAGAATCCTTGAGACAAAAGGTGATTTTATTGAAAAGGTGATTTTATTGAAGCCTTGGGACAGGACCCATGGGCAGAAAGCTGCCCGGGGTCATGAGGAATGGCCCATTATATACTTTCAAGTTGGGAGGGGGTTAGGGAGAATGTAAGTCTCTAAGGAATTTTGGAAGCAAGATTTCATTTATTACCGTCTAATAAAACCTTGGTCATGAGACCCTTCAGATGTGTATCGGTGAGCCATATGCTTGGGGGGTTTAGAGAGAAAGGAAATTTCCAAAGGAATTTTTATAGGTTAAAGTTGATTTACAGGATTGGGGGGCGGGGTCAGGCTAGGATTGCCTTTTGCCCTTAGCAAAGTATTAACATCAAGGCGGTAAGTCCCTAGAGGAATGTCACTCTGCCTGTTTCAAGGACTTGTCAATGGGCTGTAGGTGGTAAGGAAATTTAATAATTTTTCTTCTGCCTTTGTTTCCCACATTATGAACCATTTGTAACTTATCTGTAAAGAGGAGCATGGCTTGCCCTCATACTTGTGAAATAGAACATCGCTTGCTCTTAAAAATGTTACCAAAACAAGGCATCATGGATGTGATGCCAGGCCGGGGCATTGGCAAAGAAGTTAGCTCTTTACAGTAACCTGTAGTCTTATGTTTTGGGTTTATTTTGTTTTTGTCTGGTTCCGCACTGAAAAATACCCCACGGAGATTTCCACCCCAAGCATGGCATTGCCACACAGCATCTTGCTAGTGTTTCTGAAAAGCAGACCCACGCCTGGTCCAATAACACTGCTGAATTTTTATGTGCAGAGACACTCTTGAAATCATTATCTACTTCTTCTAGGAAAATCATGGTTAGTCACGAGGATCTTTTCAGTTCAGAATTTAGGCATATTTGGGGACAGCTAGACCCCCTTGCTTCCTGCTTTTTTCCCTCTTGGGGCTTTGGAATGGATTATCTTCTTAGGGTCCCTCCATACTGGTTTTTAAAAATTCCACCGCATCGTTTTTCTTCATACGAGACAGGACTTCTCCCAAGTAGGGTTGAAGAGCTCCCAGGTATACTTAAGGCTTTGGGGGCAATAAGGTACACAAAAGGAGCGGGTTGCCTCATTTGGAGCAGCATCTCTAATGGGCCAGGCCAGGGAGGGGAGGTGATCGCTCCTTCCAGCTAATTCTAAGCCAATGCTCTACTGATAGTCGCCTAATAAATACTCTGCTCTTCACAGGCATTCCCTGTGCCCTTGCATCTTGGGAAACTCCTTCAAGGCTGCTCTCCTTCTTAATGTTCACCAGGTTTCACCCAGCTCTGCAACAACCTGCCGAAGGCTGAGCTGGGAAGGAAGGGGCGGAGTGTGGACATGGAGCTGGTGGTCTCATTCCTCCTTCGGAGGATCAACTCCACTTCCTTGCTGTTTTTCTGAGTGAGGTCATGGGCTCGGGGAGAGTTCTTTGCCCCTCAGCTCTCTCTTCCCACTTCTTCCCTGT
This sequence comes from Potos flavus, assembly GCA_028534135.1. Lineage (NCBI taxonomy): Eukaryota > Metazoa > Chordata > Mammalia > Carnivora > Procyonidae > Potos > Potos flavus. The sequence continues at coordinate 116,622,763 of CM052896.1, read as the reverse complement.
CCTCTCTTCTTTCTCCTTTTCCCTTCTCTGACTTGTCCCTCCACCGCCACCATCGGATCTGCGTCCCAAAGTCAGAAGGAGGGGGTCAAGGCTAGGTCCCTTCCAGTTAAGCACAGCGGGGTCTGAGGGGCAAAGTCCAGCTCTTCCAGCGCCTCTTGTCTTCTCTTCCCAGCACGCAGACTTTCTCCCCAGGCTCCGGAACATTCCTTCCTGAATACAGCCAAGACTTGCGCTTTTTTTTTTTTTTTTCCTTCTTTTACTCCTTCTGCTGCTGCTGTCCCTGCACAAAAAAGAAAGTATCTTCATCTTTTCATCCAACCCTGGGTCTTCCTGTGGTTATTCTTCATGACGATACCTTCCTGAAGGATGATACCGTCTGATCTCCAGGCTTGCCATTCTAGGGTCAGTTTCCTTCATTCCAACATCCCCTGTCTAGGAGCCAGGCTACCCCTCCACTCATTCCCACAAATACATTAAAAAAAAAAAACTTTCTAGCCCTCTCTTTGTCTCTTTGGCATCTGGTGGCTGGACGCGGTGCTTAGATTCTTCATGTAATCTGGAGCAGAGAGGCTGGGAGAAACCAGACTCCCTTTAAATACAGGCTAGTGCACAGTCTCAGAGACCGGGGTCTCTGTGCCAGCGACAGCCCTTCCCTTTCTTTGTAAAACATAGTCTAGCACTCTTCACAGATTATGGAATTATCCAAACTATTGCCAAAATGGTACATAGCGTGGCTTTTTGTCGTTGTTGTTGTTTATTTATTATTATTTTAAGTTTCAGAGGTAGACTTTAATGATTCATCCAGTTGCATACGACACCCCGTGCTCATTACATCACGTGTCCTCCTTATGTCCATCACCCAGTTACCCCAACCTGCCACACCCCTCCCCTCCAGCAACCTCCAGTTTGTTCCCTAGAGTCAAAAGTCTCTTAGGGGTGCCTGCGTGGCTCAGTCGGTGAAGCGTCTGCCTTCGGCTCAAGTTATGATCCCAGGGTCTGGGATGGAGTCCCAAGTCAGGCTCCCTGCTCAGCGGGGAGTCTGCTTCTCCTCCCTTTGCCTCTCCCCTCGGCTCACGTTCTCCGTCTCTCTCTCTCAAATAAAATAGAATCTTTTTTTTTTTAAAGAGTCTCCTACAGTTTGCCTCCCTCTCTGTTTTCATCTTTCCTTCCCTTCCCCGATGTTCATCTGTTTTGCTTCTTTGCTCGTATGAGGAATTTAAGAAACATAGTGTGGTTTTGTGGGCAGCAGCCTTTAGTCTTTTGAATCTTTTGTACGTCCTTGCAACAGCCACCCGTACAGCACTTTTTCACAGTGGAGTTGATATTTGGCTATGCCTTAGACAATGACCCAGAATTCCTCAAGCATAGGAAGGGAAGGGCTCTGAGCAGACCAGTGTGGTCAGAGCAGAGGATGAAGGGACATGTGTATGGCAGGGAGTGATGGAAGTCACGGTCAGATTATTTATGTCCCTTTTCATCTAATTGAGTCTGGACTTCAGTGTAGAGCCCAGCACGCCACAGAACACTAGTCCAGGGAGGTGCCGATCAGGGCTCTCAGACGGAGGAGTTCACGTGTTTAATAAATTGGGCAATCTGAATCTCCTCTTTAAAGAGTCACAATTGGGACGCCTGGGTGGCTCAGTGGGTTAAGCGGCTGCCTTCGGCTCAGGTCATGATCCCAGGGTCCTGGGATCGAGTCCCATATCGGGCTCCTTGCTCAGCAGGGAGCCTGCTTCTCCCTCTGCCTCTGCCTGCCACTCTGCCTGCTTGTGCTCTCTCTCTCTGACGAATAAATAAATTAAAAAAAAATCTTAAAAAAAAAATAGTCGCAATTGACGTTGGAAAATTAAAGACTCTGAGAAGTTCTGCAATAAAAAGGAAGCACGTTTAATTTTGTTTACAGGTTATATATACATATATATATATAATTTTATTTATTTATTTGACAGAGAGAGAGAGAGCACAAACAGGCAGAGTAGTAGGCAGAGGGAGAGGGAGAGGGAGAAGCAGGCTCCCTGCTGAGTAAGGAGCCTGACACGGGGCTCAATTCCAGGACCCTGGGATCATGACCTGAGCTGAAGGCACTTGCTTAACCAACTGAGCCACCCAGGTGCCCCTAATTTTGTATAAAGGTTAATCAAACTTATTTGCAAGGGATGTGTTTCTGCTGCTTAAACAACTATCAACATCTCCAGGAACAATTTTCTTTAGAGTTTGGGGATTGCTGTTGTCTGCTGTGGGGAGCTGTGCTAGGGTTTTATTTCACTTAGTTTTGGTTTTTAATTAGGGAAGGGACAAGGTCTCATTTTTCGGAAGATCGTTTTGGAAATGGTGTGTGGAAATGGGAGAGGCAGAAGTCAAGAAAATTGTGGCAGTTGTTCACATGAGAGATCATTATCTCTATATTGATCTTTCTAAAGAGTTAAGCTGACTAGTTTCTCGCTTGAAACTCTTTACTGACTGCCACTCTGACCACGGGTTAAGGTTCAAACATGGGAATACGGTTGACACAGCCTTCCAGGATCTGGTCCCTGCCTGCTTCTCCAGGTCCACCTCCCACCGCTTGCCCCTCTTTTATAACCAATTCAGAAACAAACTGCCCCCCAACCTGAAAGGCTTACATATTCTCTCCAGATGTCCTTGCTAGAACTGTCGTCCTTGGCATTTCTTCTCTTCTCCCATCCAGCAGATGCCTATTCATCTGTCAACATTCCCCTCGGAGGTCAGTTCCTCTAGGAGCTTTCCAGACCCATGCCTGACATCCCAGCTGCCCCGACACCCCGGCCCCTGCTCCTGTGGACACTGAATCACTCCTTCTGCATTACCTGCCTCTCCGAGGTTGTGATTACATGGAGTTCTGAACTGCAAACTCCTTCAGGACGTGACGAGCTGTTCATCACTATAGACCGAAGGGCTGGCACAGTGCTTGGCACCAAGTGGGTGGTCAGTGTAATGTGAATGAATGTGATCCTAGAAACTGGCAAGAGAAAATGGAGGAAAAGGGGGAAAATTCAAGAGAATTGAAGTAGACGGAATCCATAGGTCTTGGGGACGTACTGGGTGTGGAGGCTAAGGGACCCCCGGAATCAGGTTAAAGAATACTTCAGGAGGAAGAGTGTTGGTTGTGGGGGAGGATGAATTCCATTTTAAGCCTGCTTCTTTATTTGTATTTATTTTTTTGTTGAGGTATAATTTACATAGAGTGGAGTAAATGCATAGGTCTCAATGACACGGATACCTTGGACAGAACTTGAGATGACCATAAGACATCCAGCTGGAGGTATCCTGAAGATGGTCAGAAGGGTGTGTTTGGAAAGAGAGGAGTTGGTGTCGGGGATTGAGCTCTGGGGGTCCTTCTGAGAAGGAACCCTGGGGATGTGGAGGAGGTGGCCCCTTAGGGATGAGAAACCCGAGGATCCAGTCTTTGACCTTGATGATCAAATAGGTTCAGTCATCCACTCACAGAGAGTCATTTCCTTGAGTGAGTGATGGGTGCCTATCCTCAGTGATTATGGTCTGCACATACCGCATACGAGGAAAGAATGCTAAGATAAACAAAAGTGACTCACAGCCTAATATGAAAACTGAAAATTATACTAACCATGCCACCTAGTAGCTTCCTAAAGCAGCAGAGTCATTTTCTAATTAACCCATTAGGCAAATAAATGTTCTTGGTTGGAAGTTAGCTTCATTTTCCCCTAAAGTATACTGCATTTAATTAAATGTATATGGAAAATTCCTTTGGCCTAAGGAGTTATGGTAATGTGGTGGGAAGAGCTCTAGTCTGGAAGTTTAGACATCTTTGGTTCTTTTCCCAGCTCTCTCTGGAAAAAAGAGAGAACTCTTCTAGGTTCTCTTGACCTAGGGCAAGTCACGTGGCTTCTGCGAGACTGAAATACTTCTTTCGTGACCTATGGGGAATTTTAACCATGAATCCTGTATTTACTCAACTCCTTTTTATTTTTTTATTTTTATTTTTTTATTATTTTTTAAATTTTTTAATTAACACATAATGTATTATTTGCCCCAGGGTACATGTCTGTGGATCCTCAGGCTTACACATTTCACAGCACTTACCATAGCACATACCCTCCTCAACGTCCATAACCCAGCCACCCTA
>CM052896.1:116582785-116618143 GCA_028534135.1 Potos flavus | reverse complement strand
CCAAAATTTTAAAGAAAGAAAAATTTATAAATACACAAAAATAAGGGTAAACCCTAGGAAAGGATGGAATATGAGTGTAAAGATAAAAATTAGAAAAGATTTTAAAAAAGGGGATTGATAAGAGGTTGGTTGAAAAAAGAGGAGGAAAAAAAAAGAAAGGAAAAAAAAAAGAATAAAAGAGAAAAGAATGTAATCAGGCTAGAGACTAGATCCAAGCAGTGTGCTAGATTTAGGGTATATTTTGATCTATTTGAAGAAAGTGTATCCCAAAATTTTAAAGAAAAAAAAAAAAAACCCTATATGTATACAAAAAAATAAGATGAGGGGATAAAATATGTAACTGAAAATTAGAAAAGATTTTTAAAAAGGTGTTGATTAGATACTAGTTAAAAAACGTTAAAATAAGAAAGAGGAAAAATAAAAATATAAACAAAACAAAATAAAAAAATACAGTAAGAAAAAAAAAAATTTAAAGAACTTAACTCTGAAAGACTAAAGGGTCATGGGGAAAAAAAGCCATGAATTCTATGTGTTGCTTTTTCCTATCTCAGTAGTTCCGCCGTTTTCTTTGATCGGTGAACTTGGTCTTGGCTGGACATTTTTGCTGATCTTCTAGGGGAGGGGCCTGTCGCAGAGATTCTCAAGTATCTTTGCCCGAGGCGGAATCGCACCGCCCTTGCCAGGGGCCGGGCTAGGTAAGCTGCTCGGGTTCGCTCTTGTAGTTTTTGTTCCCTGAACGCTTTCCGTACAGCTCTGGAGAACGGGAATGAAAATGGCGGCCTCCCAGTCTCTGGCCCGTAGGAGCCGAGAGCTCGGGCCCCCACTCCTCAGCGCGCCCTCTGAGAAAAGCAGTCCGTCCCTCCCGTCTCCCTGGTCTCCGGCCGCGCTCCGAGCTCAGCTGGCCTGTGACCGAGCGTTTCTGTCCCTGGCGCACGGCCGTTTGGAGTCTCCAAACCCAGCAGATTCCTGCCGCGAGCTCCCGCGCTGCTCCTCCCGGAGGAGGAAGGAGGGGGTCTCTCCAGATCTGCCCGTTGTGGGGTCCCTGCTCGAAGAGTCCAAGGTAAGCCCGAGCTGGTAGCCCACTGTTCGGCTCGGTCTCTGCCGTTGGCTTCCCCGTTCTGATATCTGGGAGCTCTGCCACCCTCAGACACCCCCGGTCTTTCTCTGACCCCACGGGTCCTGAAACCACGCTGTCCCCACAAGGGCTCCACCCCCCGCTTAGCCTCTGGAGCGACCTCCCTCAGTGGAGCAGACTTCTAGAAGTTCAGCAGACTTCTAGAAGTTCCGATTTTGTGCTCCGCTGCTCTGCGGCTTGCCGGGAGCCGGCCCCTCCCCCCACGGTCTCTCTTCCCATCGCTTTGGATTCACTTTTCCGCACGTCCTACCTTCCGGAAAGTGGTCGTTTTTCTGTTCCTAGAGGTGCTGTTCGTCTTCTCTTCTATCTCCTGCTAAGTATGTAGGTGTTTAGAGTGGTTTGATAACTATCTAGCTGAACTTCTGGGATCAGACACTCTCTCCGCCTCCTACTCCTCCGCCATCTTGCTCCTCCCTTTCAACTCCTTTTTAAAAAAGGATTTTAATTATTTGAGAGACAGAGAGAGTGTGAATGCAACCATGAGCAGGGGGAGGGGTAGAGGAACAAGTAGACTCCCTGCTGAATGGGGAACCCGTGGGGCTCGATCCCAGGACCCTGAGATCATGACCTGAACCAAAAGCAGATGCTTAACCGACTGAGCCCCCCAGGTGCTCCTACTCAACTCCTCAACAAATTTTTATCCAGCTTCTACTCTGTTCCTGGCTCTGACCTGGTTAAAAATCCATGCTCTCACAACTCTTTGCTCTGGCCCCTGGCCAGATAACCATGATTCTCAATTCAAAGCATGTCTGCATTCTTTATGCCAGAGGATAGAAAAGTGAGCTGGACACCACTCATATCCTTTATAAGAATTTTGCTCTCTAAAATTCAGACACCTGGGGGTAATTGTGTCAGTCTGGTGAGGCACAAGGATCGCTGGGATTAGAGTTGAACAGAGCTGGATTTGGGTCCCAATTCTGCCACTTACCAGCTTGTGACCTGGAGTAAGTTGCTGAGGTTTTATGAACTTCACTTTCCTCATCTGTTAAATGGAAATAATGCCACCTCCTTGTTGTTTTGAGAAATAAGATGATGCATGTGGAAATGCTTGGTGCTTCTCTTCCCTATCATCCTAGCAAGCAGCAATTACCAACGCCTTTCTTCACCTCAAATATTCTAAATATCTAAGCCATTCGCTTGAGCCATGACTCAGTTTATAAACAGTTCCTGGAATTTGGAGGACTGGAGTGGCCCCATTTGCTTTAGCACACCCTTAGCAATTTCCATTTCATTTCAGACTTGAAATCATCTTCACTTTCTTTCTTTCTTTTTTTTTTTAAGATTTATTTTATTTGAGAGAGAGCATGCATGCATGAGAGAGGGGTGGAGAGTGGGGTTGGCAGAAGAGGAAGGAGAGAGAAAAATCTCAAGCAGACTCCCCGTTGAGGGAGGAGCCTGATACAGGGCTAGATCCCATGACCCTGAGGTCATGACCTGAGCTGAAATCAAGAGTCAGACACTTAATCGACTGAGCCACTCTGACACCCCAAAATCATCTTCACTTTCTACAAACTGGGAATATAGTTTCTAGCAACATTTCTATTCTTCCAATACCCTCTGGATGTACCAGGGAGATAGTTTTATTGAATTTTATTGATAATGCCCCATAGAGACCATATAGGGCTGAAATAATTTAGGAATTATGTCAGAAGGTCAATTACTTTTTTACAATGAAGGATCTGAGGTGGGGCTGGGGGATGGACTAGCCCCCTTGACCTGGTGGTAGATGGGCATGTAGGTTCCTTGGTTCCTGCTCTAGCTCTTTTCCCCTTAGACCATCCTAAACCATCTTAACTGCTAGTATCTCAAGTAATCTGAAAGCTATTTGTTTAATCCACAGGGCTCTCCTTGCCCTTTTGTGTTGAAGGACATTCACCAATTGAGGATACTTTCATGTCCTTTCATGAGAGACAATAAGGTGAATTCTGGCACTGTAAGGGACTGCAGAGACTACATAGAGGCCAGGAGTGTACAGCTCTGATTAGAGTTGAGATAGAATATGCATCATCAGGAAAGGAAAGAGTTCAGAAGTCTTGGGTGGAAAATGGAAGTAGGGAAGAAGAAGAAAGAAGTAGAAAGTCTTCCCATGTGGCAATCTGGTCTTCAAAGTTAATGTAGGATCATGAGTAGGCAGCCACTGTATGGACAGCTCTGGGTGATGGCAGAGGCAATGTTTGGTGACCGTGCATGAGGCCTGCCATGAGTCCTGCCCCCCACCCTGCATCTCTCCCTCCCTCCTCCCTTGTTCTCTCTCCTTCCCTCCTTCCACCCTCTCTCCTTTTCTTTCTTCCTCAAACTTATCTTGAGTATTTTTTATATACCAGGTCTTGTGCTGGATCCTTAACCCTGACTCTAAAGAGCTTATGCTTCTTTCTCCTTGGTTGTCCTTCAAAGACCCATCTATTTTTCTTACTCATCTCCCTACTGTTTTTTGCTTTTGTTCTTCCTCCTTTTCTACCTCTGTTTTCTTTTTTCACAGGTGTGTTTGTTTTATTGGTAACCCATAAGCCAGCTGTGATTTCCTTGGTCTACAAGGTCTAGATAATATTGCCTTGAACTCCTCATTCCATGCCCTATGGAATTCCAAAGCTATTCCAGATTTCTGAAGATTCCCATGGGAGGCTGAGGGGCTTTTATTTTCTTGGTCACTTCTGACTCCAAACACTGAACTTCTCTTGAATTCTCTTGGTTCACAGGCCCTTTCACTACCAACCCAGTCCCTTGCCAAGTTGACGCTGACATAAAACTGCTTCTTGCTTGATTTCCACAAAAACAAGATGAAACAACACTTTAGTGGACTGAACAGTGTATCCCTTCCCCTGCCATTCATGCCCACCTGGAACATCAAAATGTGAACTTATTTGCAAATAGGGTCTTTGGATATGTGATTAATCAAGTTAAGATGAGGTAATATTGGAATAAGGTGAACCCTAGATACAATGACTGATGTTCTTATAGGGAAAATAGAGGACATATAAAGATACACAGAGAGAAGGAAGGTCATCTGAAGATGAAGCAGAGCTGGAATGATGTGGCCACAAACCAAAACACACCGAGGATTTCCAGGAGCCATCAGAAACTAGAAGGGGCAAGGAAGGATTCTTCTCTAGAGCCGTCAGAGGGAGCTTGGCTCTGCCGACACATTGATTTTGGACTTTGAGCCTCCAGAAATGTGAGAGAATACATTTCTGTTGTTTTCAGCCAAGTTTGTGGTCCTTTGCTACAGCACCCATGGGAAGCTAACACAAACACCAAACACCATTTTCATTTGGGTCTGTAGTCAGCTTTACCGAGGATTTGAGAGGGGAGATGAGACAGGAATGAACATTTTAGCTCTCTGTCCCTGCTGTTTCATTGGTTCCCTCTTCCATGCTCAACCTGTCTCTGCATCCTTTCTGCCCCTGAACTCCCCAAACTCCAAATCCATCTCACCCTATAATGCAGAACTCCAACTCTTAAACTCAGCCCCCAGCCCACCATTCAGGCCAAACACCTTCTGATGCTCAGCGCATGAAAATACTCAGCCCCTCTCAGAAGGGAAATGTGGACTGAAAGAGTCACACCTATTCCCCTGTCGGGTGACATATTTATTTTCTACTTCCTGTTGTTCAGCCTGCCAGAGACTGTGCGGTAGGCTTCTTTACCTGCACCCATCCTTAGAACGCTCAGGGTATGGGTTGTAGAAATCAGAGGGATTTGTCCATCTGTCAGTCAGTAGATGCTGCCTTGGGCACTTCGGGGAGACATTCAAAGAATATGAGAGGTTGTCCCATCCTTGAGGAACATTCCAGAAAACTGCCCTTAGCTTTTCTTCTTTCAGAGCTTTGTTCAACTGGTTTAATCTCTCCCAAATTCTAATAACAATATCTTACATTTGACTTCTTCCTTCTCCCTCTCTATATTTCCTCTTCTATGTGTCTACTTTTAGAGAGCTTTAAAAGTTCTGTCATCCTTAGTATTATATTTTTTATGCTTACAAATTTCCAAGACCTGTGGGGCAGTATTGTTTTTTTCCAATTTTTTTTATAGGAAATAAGGAAAACTGAGCCCAGGGATGAAGTAAATTGCCCAAGATCAACTGTGTTTAAGTGACAGAGCTTGCCATGCCCTTCTGAGGTTGTGAGCCTCAGCCATTAGCCTGGAAAAATCCACTTAATTTAGACTAGCCATCTTCTTGTTAGTGTGAGAGCTCGGGATCCGTAAGCTTGATTCCATTTAGACACTCTGTTTTAAGAACTGATTTCTAGCCTGATTTTAAATTAAGTTTATTCAATGGTTTGAAGAACTCTGTGTTTTGACTCTGGTTTCAGAGAAATGTTCTTACTAGGTTACACGAATATTTTGAAACTCAGTCCTTACTTTTTTTTTATTCAATAAAAGTTTGCACAAACAATGGATCCCACAGGAGAAACTTATGCCAGATCCCAGATGTTTAACACGTTTGCTTCAGATATTGGAGTTCACGGCCTCTTGTGCTTGTTAAACCAAAAAATGTGAGAGTGTAGAAATGATTTTTAATATCTACGAGTGCTGCAAGGCCAGGCTGGATTCTAGGCAACTGCAACATTTCAACAACCTTTTTGATCACAGGTTTTTCACATGTGTGCGCGTGTGTGTATGTACCTGTGTGTGTGTGTGTGTGTGTGTGTGTGTGTATCATTCTTTAAATGATCCAAGCAGACAGTTCAAGAAGGAGAAGCATGAACTCTTTAGCTTTGACTCAGTTTCAGTTCATTTTGGCTGATCTATGTAGAAATGTTCAAAAAGTTCCTTTTCTAATCTTGACATTGACTCTGACTTGTAATCATGCAGCTAGGTCTGCCATTTGATCAGCCAACCATTTATTGATGAGTCATGGGGTTCAGAATGCCATCATACTTATAATAGCCCTCATCCACTGGGGACGGACTATGCCAATCACTATGCTGTGTCTTTGCTTCTGTTATATCATTCAATCCTCACATCCATGATCTTCATGGCTAATACTTTGGTCACAGCCACCCTCCTCTCTTGCCTCCATTATAGTTGGTTGGCTAGCCAGTCTCTCTGCTTCCAGCTTTGCCCCTGCTCCCTGCCATCTCCTTTCAACCCAACAGCTGGAGTGATCTAAATAAAAGTTAAATCTGTTCATGTCATCCCTCTACTCCAAACCTTCCAATGACTTCTCAGCCTATTCAGAATAAATGCGAAAGTCTTTATGATGGCCCATGCTACTCTTTTACCCTGAACCCTGCCCTATGCTCCTCTGTCCCTGGTTTCCCCTTCTCCCTCTCTTTCTCTTAACTCCAGTTGCTCTGGCCCTCTCACTGCTCCTTAAATATGCCAAGCAAGTTTCTTCTGTATGGTTCATTAGTACAGCAGAGGGTAAAGCAAACTTATAATATTATGTCTATTAAGGTAGGAAAGTGGGAGGTAATTTATTTCAAACAATTAACAAAAAGTTAGTGATCCAATTGGTGGGGATTTTAAAAAAATATCTAAAGCCCACAAGAACGTATTTTTTTTTCAACAATCTTTGGTGTAGGAAATTTGACCAAAGATAAATTTTTCCTTACAAATGGAAGAAGTCGAAGTTAGTGGAACAAAGCATTTTTATCCCAACAGCATACACTTATTATTGAGAGTTTGTTCAACCTCTGTATACAGAGGTTGTTCACCTACTGTACAATGTTAAGGGTTGGGAACTTTAAGTTATGGGCATCTAGTACCTGCAACTAACTTATTGAACCATTGAATGTTCAATGATACCCGAAAACTAAGGCCCTCTTGAATAGCTGGAAAATAAATCATTTTGGGAGATGTATTTCAGATAATTGAGTACCTTTTGAAGCACTAGAACTTTAAAATAATATTAGTCATTCTGGTGGATTTTAAAGATAAAATATTATCCACTGTCTTGTCTTGGTAGCCAGACTATACCATGTGTAAAGTTTTACTTGATGATGATTCAGGATGATCATTACAAACATTGGTGGCTACACTCTGCTGTATTATAATACAGCATATAGATCTGTTTGCCCCTACATCGAATGGCCCCAGGCAATGGTGAATCCTCAGGTCTTCCTTATAGAATTTTACAGTAGGCATTTAGGAAGGGAAAAAGGAGACACAAATGGGCAATTTCCATCCTGAGAATTTTGTAGGAGCCTTAGCTGTGTTGATGCTTCAGAGAAAGAGTTAAGTTTAAGTGCTAATCATAATGAAAGGGCCTTGGATCATTTTAATAACCACTTTCTTCACCATTATCGCCATCTTGATGCTTCTGCAACAGCATCTAGCAGCTCCAAAGCATTGGCCACTTTTAGAACTTGGGACCATAGACACTTTGACACACTGTTTGGACCAAACAGAGGGAGAACTACCGAAGAGAATAGAGGGTTACTGGACACAAATTCCATTCACTTTACATCTGGTTTATAGGAAGCTTATAGGAAGTTACAAAACTGTCATTCAGCCCAAAGATCAACTTGACCTGCCAACATAAATCTTTACACATACACTCCACTCTTGTTAAATGGTCTTAATCATTTTAATTCACACTTAAATAGTGCTTTAGTGTACAGAATGCTTTGATATTTTTTCTTCCACTCATTGAAGATTTGTTCAGTATCTATTACCACTGTTCTACCCTTTATGGTAGACGTTAGGAATGCAAAGATGAATATGGCCTGTCCCTTCCCATTAGAGTACTAATGGAAATTACAGAATGTGGAAATAAGGAAATAGGACCTAACAATGATCATCAAATGATCATCATAATGACCCTGAGAGATTGCTAGGACAAAGACTATTATTATTTCCACCTTGCAGGAAAAGAGATCAAGGCTCAGGGAGGTCCTTACACTGCCACAAAAAAATATGAAAGCCAGAATTTAAAGTCAGGTCTTCTGCCTCTAAATCCCATGCTTTTTTCCAGTACCCTATGCCTTAAACCAATACTGAGAGGGGAGCATGCAAAACAAATGAAAATGTTTGCAAATCATAATCAAATGAAAAAGCCAATGCCCAGCTTCAAAGAATCTTGTAGGGACGTAGTTTTTTGTTTTGTTTTTGTATTTGTTTTTGTTTTTAAGATTTTATTTATTGATTTGACAGAGAGAGACACAGCAAGAGAGGGAACACAAGCAGGGGGAGTGGGAGAGGGAGAGGCGGGCTTCCCACGGAGCGGGGAGCCCAACGTGGGACTCGATCCCAGGACCCTGGGATCATAACCTGAACCAAAGGCAGACACTTAATCACTGAGCCACCCAGGCGCCGGTAGGGACCTAGTTTTTTTGAGAATTCATGCTGTCTTATGTTTGAGTGACAGAAACTAAACATGTATTAACTTAGACAAAAGATATAATTTGTGGGTTTATAATCAGTGTGGCTTATGTACCAGAACAGTGGAAAAAGCAGGGTGCATCTTCCCTCAGGACTGAATGCAACCAAAAAATCTAGTGCCTTTGGAACCTCTTACACCATCCTCACTTCTCTTGGAATATCTACTTTACTGTCTTTTACTGTATGTTGACTTCTCCCTTGGAGATGTGTCCACCAAAAGTTCTTCCATCACTAAGAAGAGAACTTACTGTTCTTTCCTGGTTATAGTTTGGGGAAAAAAAATTCTAAAGATTCTGATGGACATTCCTTGGGTCAGGTGCCTTCTCATGAGCCAATGAACTCTGACTAGGGGGGTGAGATCCTGGGAAAATCTAGCAGATACTTCTAGAAGTACACATTTGAAGTAGAGGACAGTGTAGTTCTTATGATCAGACCATAAGTAGATGTCTGTGTTGAGCACCCTAAATTTAACCCATACATGTATTTTTTTCCCAAGAAATATCCTGTTCAATTTTGGGAAATTAAATATTTTCTGGACGCCATCTCAACATTGTACTGTGTTTAAAGGAATGAGCACAATGCCAACAGATATGAGCAGGAAAAACTCCATGTAGAATAGTTAAGGAATCCTCGTTACATTTAGCCAGTCCTGGTCATGAAGAAGGAAGACAGAATATGGAGATGGCCCAGAGCAGTGAAAGCAAACTAAAGATAGGGCAATGGTGACTCTAAAGAATAACATACAGCATGACTACCACAAAATGATATTTGATTTTCAGGCATGGCTACAGCCATCTTGGAGAAGATAGGAGGCAGAATGCAGAAACTCTTGGAGCTAGAAAGGTTATCAATCTTCTGACTACTCTTTTCACTTGAATAGATAGATGCAGGGAGAAGTAACCTGCCCAAGCCATAAAGCCTTAATTATTTTATCAGCAAAAATAGGAAAAACAGTGAAACCAACACTTGCCTATTCAGGGGGTTTATTCTTCTGAGGGAAATTGGAATAAAGTTACCAGAAATTGAATAGTGCATTTTTTTTTTCTACTGGGCCAACCTCTGCCGGATGGTTATGCTGATGGCTGATAAAGGGGAGACAAGTGATAAAAATGGGGGATGCCAGGAATGGGGACAAAGGAAAGGTTCTGAGTCAATGGGTTGAGAAAGTAGACTTCAAGTCCTTCATGATGTATACAAAGCTAGGTCTTGTGTAGCTTACTCAGGATAGTCCCAATCCTGTGAATCTTTTCCTAGTTATCATATCTGGGGTTGGCCACAACCTGAGGGCTTTCCCATGTACTGGACCCTCTTTTCAAAAGCCTTAGATCAGTGAAGTGGCTTTCCTAACATCAATTCTATCCCATAAGTAGCAGCAGTATGGTTTGGGGAGTTGATCTCAACTTAAGGGGTAGGCCTGTTCAGTCAAAATGTTATCTCATCCTCTATGCCAGCCACTGGTTCAAGAATGAGCGTGCAGCCCAGTTGCAGCCAGAGAGAAAGGAAGAGGCATTTGCCAGCATCTGGAAAAGCTGAATCTCTCAGGAGAAGTTTGGGGGAATTCATTCTATCCCCCTCATCTGAATTGAAGAAAGAAGGTCTGATTGTCCCTTGGAAGTCCTTCTACAAACATGAGGGAAGTTGATTTAGCATAAAGCTTATGTAATCTAGAGCAGAGCAAAAGGAAGGGAAACATTCAATGATACATAATGGCATTGGTAAAGCAATGACTTTGGAGTCCCACCTACCTTTGCACTTCCTTTCCAGTTAGCCCTCCCAAGATGTAGAGGCTTAAATCAAGAGCATTTTATCATTATTCAGCTTCTGAATGCTATGGGGGCAGGGGTCAGTGGGGAAGGCTCGTCTTTGCTCCACAATGCGTTGGCTGGGGCAGCTCGACTAGGGGCTGGCGGACCCACTTCCAAGATGGCTTTGTCAGATCCGAGGGTCTTGGCCCTTGGTTCTTTTTGTGTGGGCCTCCCTGTGGGTCTCCCCACAAACTGCTGCAGCTTCCTCAGAGGATGGTGGCTGGATTCCAAGGACAAGCACCCACAGACAGCCAAGTAGAAATTGTACTGCTTGTTAGGTCCTATTTCCTTATTTCCACATTCTTTAATTTCCATTAGTACTCTCTTGGTCAACCAGTTACTATGATTAGCCTACATAAAGGAGAGAGGACATGGAGCCCAACCTTTGATGAGAGGAATTCCAAAGAATTATGAACATGATTTAAGCTACCACACAAGTTAATACATTTCCTTATTTTTATGACCCTTTCAGTTGGGTTTTTTAGTTACTTGTGACTGACAGTATCCTCATTGATGCAGTTAATGTCATCTCACTGGGTGGCAGCAGAATGTCGCACATTAACAGCTTTCAGGTACAATGCCAATTGTAGCATGACTTCCAATAATTTGTTACTAGTAATTGGATCCCAAGGTTTTGGAACTATTGACTTTTTTTTCTTTTTCTTTTTGCAAATTGGAGCAGAATCAAACTTACCACCATAATAGCAGAAGAGTCATTTATTTTAATTGTAGTAGACTTCTCTGAATGGGTGATAAGGGGATGGAATCAGAGCAAAGATACACTACATGGAAGCATTACTCTAGGTTGAGAGCTATTGGCCTGGATGCTTCTTTAAGTAAGAATTATGAGGACCTCTAGATAGTCTGTGTGCTCAGGGTCAAATTCTTCTTCGCCACTAGGCTGAAGCTAAGCCAGTAAGGTTAAAGACTTGTGATCACGTTTTATATTCTCTTTCTAGTTCTGTTGGTCTTTCTGTAGGCAAGGAAAAGAATAAAGACATTCTTCTTGGTCATCTGCATTGTCTTGCCCCACGTTGACCTCTAACACAGCGAACAATGTTTAAGCGTCCACTGTGTTCTTAGCACTCCCCTAGGTATTGCAACATAAACATAAGATCTCTAGGAGCCTAGCAGATAAAAGGCATTTGGGGAGCAAGAGGAGGCAACTTAAACTTGAGTGCTAAAGTAGGTGCATAAACCAGCCTTGTAAAGAAACAGAGAGTAAGAGCTGAGCACTTCCTGGATTTCAGGGTGCTTCCCTCCCCAGAAAGTGCAGCAGCAGATCATGTGATCCTCTCTTCCCCACTGCCTCTGATTGGGCCAAAGTCAACATCTGACCCAGGGGTGCCCAACTGCAAACTGAGGAAGACCGGCCAGCAACCTGTGCCTTGTGTGTGGAAAATCTGAGCTGAGCCTATCAGATGGCTGGAATCTGGAAAGGGACATGCAGTTACTTCCTTTGGGTCGTGGGCCCTGAGCTCAAAGGTCTAGCAGAGATGCCTTCAAGGCAGCCATTGTGGAAGTGGGTGTAGACTGCTTCCTTGAGGGATTAGAGACTCCAAGAGGTGGGTTGGGATGTACAGGTGTGCAGAAACAAGCGGTTCCCAGAAGATGAGGGGCTGAGGGGTATCTGGTCTACCTTGGGTCCTGTCCTTCCTGGGCCTCATTTGTTGAGATTCCTGACAAAGTGTGTTCCTTTTGTCTCCTTGACCAGAATACCGTGCTCTGTCTTTTATTTGAATTAATTTGAGTGGGGTTCTGTTTCTTGTAACCATCAGAGCTCCGTCTAGAACAAGTCAAGAATTCATAGAGGAGATGGCGATTTCAATACATTAGAGTCAGATTTATGTCTGGACTTCCCAGTTTTCTGACCAAGACTGTGATTCGATGAAAGGAGCTTGACCTTTGGAGTCACACACAGCCTTGAGGTCAAATCCTGACTCCTTCATCACTTCCTTGTGATCTTGGAAAAGTTACTTATTTATAAAGTTTAGACAGTAATCCCCACTCTGCAGGGTTGTTGCAAGAATTAAAAATAAATATGTATATATACCATTACACAGTGCTTGGCATATGATAGGCAGCAGAGAATGGCAGCTATCATCATTCCAGATGTATTTGGATGGCAGGAGGGAAGTAATTTTTAACCCTGTTCTCAGTAATGCCAAGTGGTTTTGTTTGAGGCGTTTTATATTTCTCAACATTTTTAAGTGGCTTTATATGTTAGGTATATGTACATGTTAAGTGTACGTATGTGTTAAGTGTATGTATAAGCGTGTAGGGGTGTGTGCATATGTATCCGTTTGGCAGGGGTGTTATTTGTTCCCCTTGCCTCCTTTTCCTCTTGAAGTTGTATTCGCTATGTTCTCGGCCTAGTTACTGTTATTAATCAGGCATGCGGTATGAGATGAACAGGGGTGATGAGTTGGTCAGACTGCCAAGCAAGTTCATGTTTTGCAGGAAACGCCAAATTGTTTCCTGAGGGGATGTTTTTAGGAATGGAAGAGTATGCTTCCCTGGCCCTCACAGACCCCGTCCCGTCCCTGGAGTGTTGTCACCTCAAAGGGCGATACAATAGCTCTTTAAAAGCCAGTCCATGGAGCTGCTGTCCAATTTTGCTGGAAGTGTGTTTGCCTTGTTGTTTTTCTTTTTCCTTCTGGTAAATGAAGCTCACACCAAGTAGGAAATGGATTGCAGACCTCCCATATTTCCTCAAAAAATATCCCAACTTCATCCGTCCCCTCATAAACTAAAGGGGTGGGGGAAGCTAGCGAAAGGCAGGGAGTCATGGGGAAAGAAAGAATGTCTAAAAAAAAAAAAGACTGCAAAATATTTTGAAGACACCTCCCCTTCCAACCAATGCCTCTAATTTATTTATTTTATTTATTTTTTTTATTTTTTTTAAAGCCTCTAATTTATATAAAGATCAATGCATACCTTAAACTAACAAATTAAGATGCAATCGTCACAAGAATACATCTTTGGCTATGTGGTTCATCTGCCAACCACATTTATTCATGAATTTTCCTTATGGACTTGGAGCAGTTTTAAAGAGAAGGAAAGAAAGTCTTGGCATCCTAAACTGCCTGGGGATTTTGCTGGGCGGATGAGTTTCCCTAAAGCTGATGAAAACAAAAATCACAAATGATAGCCTTCAAATGTTATTTCCGATAGTGAGTTTGAGTTGCATTTGTAAACAACCATTCATATTCAGACGTAGTCTTCCAAAGAGTTTTTAAATCTTTCTTTTCTTCTGCTGTGACGAATATTTAGATTTTGTGTCTGACCAAAAGGATAGAAAATGTCAAACAGAATTTTACCGAGGGTGTGAGGCTGAATCCTCTTACTTACCATTGGCCCAATTGGTGCCCCCTAGTGACTTGAGAGGGGGTCCTGGGCACACTGGTCTGGAACTCTGGGGCCACAGTGGGGTAGGAGCTCCTCTTCCACCTGACCGCAGAAAATCACGGTTGGAGGGTGTGTCAGGAAACTTGCTGTGTAACAGTCCCCATATGCCATGACGTAAAATGACAATCATCTATTATTTCTCATGTGTCTGCTGGTCAGCTGGGGATTAGCTCATCCAGTCTGGGCTTATCTGGAATGACTCTGCTCCATGTCTCTCATCCTCTTTGGACCAGCCGGCTGGCTCAGACAAAATCTTCTCATGGCGTTAGCAGAAGCACAAAAGGGCAAGCAGAAACATGCGAGGCCTCTTCAGCTAAGCTCAGAGCGTTTACACTCTTAGTTCTGTATCACCTTATTGGCCGAAGCAAGTCAAATGACTGAATCCTTTACTAAATGATTACCCTTTACTAATCAAAGGGTAGGGAAATACATTCCGCTCCTTGAGTGGAAGGAAATTCAAAGTCATGGCAAGAGGATGGGTACAGTAAGGGATCAAGACTGGGGCCAAGACTTCCACAGAGAGATCTGTGAGTAGGACTGGACCCTTGGTGAGTGAAACCACACAGCTTGTCTGCAACTCTGACAGGCCAGTCTGTTCTGTGGTATTGATAATAGCTATCATAACTTGATGCTATTAATCACTCAGTATATTTGGTCCCACTTCCCACCCTAGACAACCTTCTGATGATCACTCAGTGTCCCATGTGGTTATTTCTGAAAGGTGTAGTGTTTGGACTATAAGATAGAAATGTTGGGATCTACAACAATTCTATTCCTCATGCTATATGCAGAGACAGGCGCTATAAATATTAATAGACCCTATTGTCTAGCTCAGTCCCTAGTGAGCTTTACTGAGACTTCTTCTTCAACAGAGTTTAACTTAGAATGCTAAAGGAGAAAAGAAGCAAGTTTCTAATCTTGGGAAGTGAAGAGGCAGTTTCCATACTATGGTAGAGTCATACTATGAAGCCAGTGGGCAACTAAATAACTACCCTTTCTTGGGGAGACATCTACGGGTGTGTAATTTTACTCAAATGTCTATAGTCCTATATATAACACCAGCACTTTGTCTTTCATAGGGGAAGGGAAGAAAGGTACAATCCATGTAATCTTCTTGTCAGGCAGCCAAGTATGTGCATGGCGAACCAGAGGACGTCAATCAAGGAAGCAGAACCATTAGAGTATTATGAATATAAGAATAAGATCTTAGAGAACTGTGGGAGAAATGGGGGAAATAAAGGTCTGGAAGTGAGACTGAAGGATCAAAGTCTAACCTGCCCGCAAGAAGCTCTGGTGTAGGTGAACTTAGAGGGTCAGAACTCGAAATGCATCTAGAAAGCTGGGCACACCTAGCCGCTCAAGTAGAATCTGTGGAAAAGCCTTCAGACTGCTGTCAGCTCTGAAGGTCCTCAGCCAAGCTTTGGACGTGGGCCTGGGACTCAGGTAGTTAGCAGGGCCAGTGGTTAGGAAGAAGAGAAAGACATGGGGAGCAAGGACAAGCTAGAACCTGACAGCATCTCTGTTTTTCTGCCATTGTAATCATGCGAATCTTTCAAGAATAAAGTCTCTCTTTCATATGAACCTTCCAAAGCTTGTCCAAATTCCTCTTTTGGTCAGTCTAACGTAGAACCACAGAGAGAAAGAGATTTTGGAAAATATAGTTCCAGTTTAAGCAAACCGACACAGTTTAAGCCATTGTACATGGAATCCAGAAGAATGCAGAGCCATTTACTTCAGATGTGAATCATTGCTTCCGAACCATGCAGAGTTCACAGGAAGTAGGGATTTAAATGTCTCTCTGCTTTATTCAGTGAGTCTGGGGACATTTGCTCTGGAATTCTGAGGCAAGTCCACATGATGTGCTCCACCTGTCTGTCATCCTCATTGGCCCAGCTTCCCATCCAGGTGAGTTGGTGTTGTAGTTGGTAGAAAACTCCTTTTTTCTGAATCCTCTCTTTCTTCCTTTCCTCTTTTATAACCTTCCTTTGACCCCACTGGTGCTATTCCTTTTGTCCTAAGGGCCTGAATATTTTTCATTTAGGCTTCCATGAAACCTGTGGTGCTATGCTATGAAAATTGTGCCTTTTGGTGCTATGAAATTTCATTGATTAATGGGGTTTGAAGGAGGAGGATGGTAATGTGTTGGGGAAGGGCTTTGGGGCGAGAGCACTGAGAAAAGAGGCCTCCATCATGCTAGGTCTCTTGGTGGAGCATCTATGACCAGGCATTTTCCCACTGATACCTTAGCTTTAGTGGGTCCCAGTTACCCAGGAAAAAAGATGACGGGAGGAGGAAAAAAAAAAGGAAAAAACTCAGCCCACTGCAAAGAGTCCTGTTTATTCAGCATGTGTCCAGAAGATTAGTATACAGCCTCCCTAGTGAGATATTCAAGAGCCTTCAGAGATTACCTTCTCACTCCTATTTTATATCTCTCAACAAACAGTTGACCCTTGAACAAGGCAGGGTTAGGGATGCCGGCCCCTTGAGCAGTCAGACATCTGGGTATAACTTTTGACTCCCCCAAAACTTAACTGCTAACAGCCTACTGTTGACTGGAAGCCTTAGTGATAACATAAACAGTCAATTAACACATATGTATTATATGCTATATTCTTATAATGAAGTAAGCTGGAGCAAAAAAGTGTTACTAAAAATCATAAAGGAAAGAGAATACATTTACAACACTGCACTATAAAAAATTCATGTATAAGTGGGTCCGTGCAATTCAAACCCACGTTGTCCCAGAGTCAACTCTGTACTCCACTTTGAGGGACACTGGACCTCCTGCAGCTCACTTAGGGAAATTCTTCAAAGTGCATGTAAGAGATTCACAAGGGCTGATAAAGATGACGAAGGTGATGTGATGAATCTGATTCTACGCTAGCTTTCAGGTCAAGATGTCAGCATTCTTTTTTTTTTTTTTTTTTAAGATTTTATTTATTTATTTGAGAGAGCATGCACATGAACAGAGGGAGGGGCAGAGGGAGAGGCAGAAGCAGACTCCCCGCTGAGCAAGGAGCCCAATGCAGGTCTCAATCCCAGGACCCTGAGGTCATGACCTGAGCCGAAGGCAGATGCTTAACCAACTGAACCACCCAGGTACCCCCAAATGTCAACATTCTGATCTGGTGGCCACCTGAGAGAGAGCACAAAGAGCTGTATATCCATAAAGATATTTATTTGTCCACTTGGGCAAACTTAATGTCTCTATGACCTTAATACCTTTGATAAGTTTTCATGTTCCATGTCTCCCATGCAATGCCTAGAGCAGGAGACAACAATTTTCTAATGTCTTAATCTATATGCCATCATTTATGACAGTGTTAATCAGGGTATGTAAAGCTACCTGCTGGGGTAAAAAATCCCCAAATGTTAGTAGTTCATACCATAAATTTTATTTTTTACTTACATTACAATCCAGGCACGATTAGTAGGTGGTGGGGTGAACCTTGTTCTTTGAAGTCAGTCAGGGACCTGTCTTCCATCTGGTTGCATTTTTAGCTTTAGCAATGGTCTAAGGTAGTCAAAGAATGGGAAGAAGGAGAGAGTGGAGAAAAGGCTCCCCAGTTCTTAATTGCCTAGACCCAGAAGTGGAATTCTACCTCTGCTCAAATCCCATTGGCAAGAACTGGCCACATGTATAGGGGGAATGGACAAAGTAATTTAGCTTTATGTTCAGGAAAAGGAATGAAAGTTTTGGTGAGCATTCATGGCTCTGCTGAAGTGTCACTTTCCCTCTGAAGCAAGTGCTCAGGACTGTTCCTGGCACGCCATGGGTACCAAGAATGTTAGTTGCACAAGCACGTGAATGAATGAATGAATGAATGAGTGAGTAACTATGTATAGGCTTCTGTTTTCTAAGGCAGAAGATGAGAAGGAAATAATTTGGGGGGGGGGAGCAGAAATCTGTCTGCTACCTCTTTCGATCCATATGACCATTTATACTTGTGAAATTTTTTCATGAGTGCTCTAAGAGTTCATATTCTTTAAAAAATTTTTTTTCTCATTCATTCCACAAATATTTGAGGGCCTTCTATGTGGCAGGTGCTCTGCTAGGTGCTCAGGAAGTCATAATTCCTGTCTATTGGTAAGCCACATAGAATGAATTTAGTAGGAAGAGGGAAAAGAAGCCAACAATTAAAATGACCGTGTAGGAGCCATGACAGAGTATGGATGCGTGGTGGTGGGAGGGCTGAGGTAGGGTACCTAATTTACTCTGGGATGAGTGTTATGAAGTTTCACCTTCCAGAACGGGTGATACCTCAGCTGAATGAACATGCATTTGTCAACTGATGACTCATAAAATAGAGGTAAAGGGAACAGTAGTGCAAATTTGGCAATTCAGGAAACAACAATTAATTCTGGAGGTCAACGATGTGTGGTGGGGGTAGTGGGAGGTGAGGCTGAAGACGTAGGGCTGGACTGAGTCACCAAGCATTTATAAGCTGCACTAAAGGAAGAATGAATGAAAAGGGATTAGGACAGGGATTAAGTGATTTGTCTCTCAAATGAAAGAATAGGGATATCTAAGCGACAGTGCATCAACCCATTATATTTTTCTCCTCAGATCAGCTCCAGCGAATAGAAGACATTAAACATTAAAAACATTAATATTTAACATTAACAATCAACACACAAAAGGCATTCAAAGTGTTATAACAGCCATCACTTTACGGGAAGAGTTTAAACACAAGGACACAAAGAAAGGTGTCCAGTATCCTCCATCCCTAGCAATGTAGCCTTGCCTCTGAAAGTGGAACAGGAAGAAGGCCTATTTCAAGGAAAACAAAGGAAAGGGTTTCATTGTTTTCGAAGAACTGTATCTCTCAACAGGAGTGGATTCTTCTAAGAAAGCCTTTTAGATGGAAGATGGAGTGACACTAAGAACAATTCAGGGAGTGTTTTCTCTTGGCACTACTCCATCAGTGGGGAGGTTGTTAAGACTGTTCAGCTAGGAACCAAGTTCTCAGTCTAGTTTAATATTATTGAGCATTCACACGTTTACTCATTCTTTGTTTATTCAGCACATTCGAGTGACACTTTTGTGCCCTGCACTATGACGTCAGGTGCCACACGAGAATAGAAGATAGGTAAAGGTCTTTGACCTTGAGAACTAACACATGCATCTGGAGGTTGCTAGCCAAGGATGGGCTCTATTTAAGGGTGTGAGATGATAGAAAATAAATGTTGGCCTCTGCCCCTGGTTCCTAGCTGAGAGCTCCTAAGACTCATGTAAATTTCCAAGTGAAAAGAGCACTAAGAGCATCTTTTGTTCTAATGAGGTGATTCTGTGTGGGCTCCTGGATGAGGGCTAGGCACCTCATCCTTGGTCTTGGAAGACCAGGCCATGATTAGAAACTTGGAATTTCCTGCCTACCCCCTGTCCTCCAAAGAAGGGAGAGTGGCTGGAAATAGGGTTAGTAAGTGATCATGCCTTTGTGAGGAAGCCCCCATAAAATCCCAATAGTGCAAGGGTTAGGGAAACTCCAGGCTGGCAAAGGGTGATACACCCCAACTCCATGGGGATAGAAGCTCCTGTGTTCAGGACCCTTCCAGACCTTGCCCTATATATCTCTTCATCTGGCTGTTCATTTGTACCCTTTATCATATCCTTTAATAAACTGGTAAAACTAAGTAAGCATTTCCCTGAGTTCTGTGAGATCCCCTCACAAAGTAATTGAACCCAAGGAAGGAGGGGGTCATTGAAACTTCTGATCTATAGTTGGTTGGTCAGAAGTACAGGAGATAACTTGGGTTTTTGGCTGGATTATGATGTTGGGGGGGGTTGTGCAGGGAGGCAGTGTTATGGGACTGAGCCCTTCATCTGTGAGATTTGATGCTCTCTCTGGGTATGTGATGTCAGAACTGAGTTGAATTATAGGACATCTAGCTGGTGTTGCAGAAAATTGTGCGGCGTGGGGAAAAACCTCCACACATTTGGTGACCAGAAATGTCAGAATGAAAGTGTTTTGTATGAGGAGTCAAGAAGATACAGGGGCAAGAGAAATACAGGAGGAAAGAACTGGGTTTTCCCCTACAGCAGGTGGAAAACAGTTTTTCTAATACAAAATGTCAGAGAAAATACATTTATTCTCTTTCTCGTTTGACCTTTAAGTACAGCGTATCATATACATATGTACATATATGTACACACACATATTTTATATAATATATATTTAAGAGCCTTGGAGTCTGAAGTCCAGAGTCGATCCTGACTCTATACTTGGGCAACCACTATTTGTTTGGCTCTCAGCATTTTCAACTGTAAAACAAGGATCATAACAGTTACATCATAATTGTGAGGGTTAAATGAGATGACTCATGTGAGAGCTTTGTGTAAACAGTACAGGACTTTGCAAACATTTGTCACAGAGAAATTATCAAAGGTGACTGTACGAGGGTTTTCAAGCAGTGTTTATCAAACTGCGCATCGAATCACTAATGGCCCAGGATGGCGACAGACATTTCTCAAGAAGACAGTTGTTTGGTGCTTAGGGGAATCAAAACTTTATTGCCGCCCTTTTAGAGTGAAACCTTTTAGGGTTTCTGGCTGGGGCTGAGAGTTAAATTGGCATAGATTAAGAAGAGCGAAGCATACAGCGTTTTACACGTACACAGCAGCCCTCATAGGAAAACGTGGATCAAAAGCATTTAGAGCTGAACACTTATATACTACTAAGTTGGACAACAGGTCGTAAATAGTGAAAAATGGGCTTGAGCTGAGGCAGTTAATGGTGAAGTGACTAGGAAGGTTTGTATGTATTGATTTCCTTTGTCCTGGACTCCGTCTCTGGTGATAAGAATGTTTCTTGCCTCCTGGTACAGGGACATCTTTCATTTGGGAGTTTCATCGTCTGCTTTCAGGAAGAAAAAGGAAGGTCAGCAATCTTGTTTCTGCTGTTTCTCAAGTGCTTTTAACTTAAAAAACAAAAAAACCCTTACGCCAAAGTGGCATATTTTGGCCTGCCACCTTCCAGGTCAAATAATTTGGGAACTACAGGATGATACCAAGTAAAACACAGTTCTTATGCCTGTAAGTGTGTTGAGACACTCAAAGAGAGTAATTTCAATTTACACCTCATCGGCCTTTCAAAAGCTGAGCCATTCCGCAGCAGATCATCTAGGAAGTCACTCAACAACTTTCTAAGAACAGTGTTGAGATTCCCATCATGGGAAGCATAAGAGGGCCAGCCCACTGCTTGCCAGGGTGCTAGAGGGGATTCCGGCATAATATGGGGGCTAGGGCGCTGTAGTAGATACTTTTAGGATTCCGTCCGACATACCTATTGCTGGCAAGGTGGTAGGACGTGTAAAGCCACAAAAGTGATTAGAAGCGGCTGATTCTTAAAGGAACAATACAAGGCAGCTAAGAAAAGTTTCTTCTGTTTCCAAGAAAAGGGTGCAGTCACACCTCTGGCAAGAAAGACGGCTCCTTCTTTCCTATACGAAGAAGTTCATCAGGCCAATAACTTTCCTGCTAAACCTCTTTCAGTTTTTAATCTCCCTTCTGACCCCTCAGTGCCCTCCAAACTCTGCCTGGCTCCGAGGTGGACCTTTCCAGAGGGAGCCATGGAGAGAAGGGGCGGGGAATGGCGAGGCGGGAGGAGCCAAGGGCGCAGGACCAGCGCGCTCAGGTATTAGGCCGGGCGGCCCCGCCCCAGCCTGCCCTGCCCCGCCCCGCCCCTCGGCGCACACCTCCGGGGGGGCGGGGCAGACCTGGCGAAGGGGCGGGGCGGACTTGGAGGGGCCGGAGGCGGGGTCTCAGGGCGCGGCCGCGCGAGGTGGCGGAGGTGTCCAGGCTCCCGCCGGAGGCGACGGCGGAGTGCCCGCTGCCTGCAGGAGGTAACCGGCCTCGGCCTCGGCCGCGCGGCGTGGGGTGGGGGCGCCCGGGAGGCCGCACGTGGAGACCCAGCGCAGGGCGGCTTGGCGGCAGGTCTCCAGCGGGGAGGGGGCCGCGGGCTCAGGTGCGCCGTGGGGCCGCTCCCGGGCGCGCAGCGTGGCGCGGGCCTGGCGCCGCAGCTGTCCGGGGCCGCCGGGTCGGGCTCGAGGAGTGCGCGGTGCGGTGCGAGAGCGGCCCCTGCCCCAGCGGAGGAGCCCCTCGCCCCCCGCCAGCCTCACGGGGCGTACTGTTCTGTGTGGGTTTTCATCTCCGTTAACTCTTTAGACATGTCGCCTGGGGTGGGGGGCCCCGGGGACCGTTCCCGGGTCTCCTCAGCGACGCCTGCTCTCGGGAGCCCTGGGGGAGGTTTGAGGCCCCTCCACGGCGGCGTTCACCGTGGGCGGGGCGGGGGTGGCACTGACTCGGGGAGGGGACCGAGCCGGGGTCCGCTCAGTGGGAGCCCCCGGACCGCAGGGAGGGGAGACCCTCGCTAGCTCCCGCGGGGCTGGCCGCGCGCCCCGCTTTCTGCCCGGCCCAGGTGGGCTCTGAGCAAAGAGGGAAAAGAGGGAATAGAACTTCCTTTGCCTGGAGAGTCGGATAAGAACAGATTCGCTGAGTATCTTTTATCTGTGATGTTTCTGAAACTTTTAGAAGCAGAGAAGAGGTGTTCAAATGTCACTTCCCTATGATTTTTGCAAAACACGAATTATACACCCAGCTTGATTTTAGATTTGGCTTCTGTCTCTTCCAGTTTTGTTTTGTTTTTTTTCGTCTTTGCTGTCTCTTCCTTTAAATAAAGGGAAACGGTATGACTGATTTGTGGGGTATATTGCACCCGGATAGACGTCCAGATATAGGCAAGATAGATGCCAAGCCAAAAACATTGATTCCTTTAGAATACTTAAAATACACAGCATGTGAAAGGATTGTTTTGGTTTTTAGAATACTGTTCTGATTCTCAGTCCAGGTAGGCATGTAGTAGAATTTTTTTTTTTTTTTTTTTTATTAATACTGTAAAAAGTAGCCTGGAAGATATTTAGAGTTAACAACAACACCTCCTATTTACCCATTTAGTAGTTGATATGTAACTTTATTGTGGTTAAAAACTGCTTCTGGGAGGAAATGTTAATATTGCTTGCCCTCGAGAGCTGGGATTGGAGGAGATTTACCTTGTATGTCTTGTATTTTGTAGTTTTTGTCAGTGACTGTGAGTTACCTTCATAACTGGAGGAAAAAGTCTTCATAAAAATTTGTGTTCCTTTAAACCCTTCAAGAAAAATACTTCAAAAGTAGCTCTTGTGTTTTATTGGCGCCACTCGAATTATCATTGTATTCATGAATAAAGCTATAACAAATTGAAAGATTAATTCTGGTTGAGAGAAAAGGAGTGAGATTCTTGTAGGACATCTGGCAGACATGTTTGGTTAGCAGATGTGTTAGTATTGGGATTTTCTGAAGTCAAGAGTTGCAAATGTTAGAAGCATGATGAATTTGCGGTGGTTAGTGCTGTGGGAGTGGAAGAAATCATTCCAGTAAGTAGAGTGAGAAGAGAAGACCAAGGATGGGAAACACCAACATTTAAGTGATGTATAGAGACAGCCATAGAGAGTGAGGAGAAGTCAGGAAAAGAGGAGGAAAGTCTAGCAGACAGTGGTTCATAGGAGCCTGGAGAAGAAACAGTTTTAATCAGGAGAGAAATCTATCTCAGTCAAATGAGTCAGAAGGATCTGGAAAATAGGAGCTGATTAAGTGTGTCTTGGCTTTGGTAGTTAGGATAGGAGGTCATTGATCTCAGCAAACACAATTTAAGCAAAATGATAAGGATGGAAGTCAAATATGAATGAATTTGAAGAGTAAATAGAGAATGAAGAAGTAAAGATAAGGAGAGTAGTAAAGTCCTTATTTTGAGAAACAAAGATTAGAAGGAGAAGTGACAGGGTGGTAGAAGCGAGTTTATAGTCCGTTTGGAAAGAATATAAGGACCACAGACTAATACCTTTATGTTAAAGTGCATCTCACGGCGTTGTTCGTGTCTCATGTTTAAGTAGGAGAAGCTGAGAGCAAGTAGCTGAGCATATTGAATAGAACTATTGTAAGAAAGATTTTCATCTTCCCCCATTCAAATTATGACCACTGTCGTAGTGGTATTTTGGTCTGTTGGGTTCAGGTGTTATCAGTGGTAAAGGACACTTTCACAAACTGTGTTGAATGGCATTTCACCTGAGTTCCCATACTGTGATACTCCCAGCGTACATTTAAGACATGTGATTCTTACTTGTATATCTCCATGATTCTTTTCATTATTTTATGTAGAAATCAGATATTTTGGTTAAATCAGAATTCATGAGGCATATGTCAGGGGCTTTGCTTCAATTATTATGCATTCAAGGGAAAATGCTCTTAGGTGAAAATTTCTTTATGATGAGTTTTACTTCAATCATTGAAAGTTTAATATTTTTGTTGCTGTTCAGACATGGTGTTTTATGTGTATTTATGTTTGGAATATGAAAATAATAGCTAAAATGGAAAAGGCCAAAAATCCAGTGTTGCCGAGGGTATAGAGCACCTGGAACTCTTGTACTCTGTTGGTAGAAGTGTAAATTGATAAATCATTTTGGAAAAATGTATCAACTACAGCAAATCATATGCATAAACTATGTTCAAACCATACCTAACAAAATTCTGGAAAATGCAAACTACCTGAAAGGAACAGAAAACCGATTAGTGGTTACTCGAGGATGAGGCAAGGGAAAGTAAGGAGGGATGTATTGGAAAGAGGTGTGAGGAAACTTTTGGGGTTGGTGGGTTATTCATTTTCCTGATTGTGAAGATGCTTTCACCAATGTATACATACGTTTGACTCATGAAATTGTACATTTTAAATATGTGCAATTTACTGCAAGTCAGTACTGTAAAAAAAGGCTGTAAAAAAAGTACCGTAAAAAAAGGCTGTAAAAAAAGTAAATAAAATAGTGGAAGAAAACACTATATTTTTTCTTTTCCTTTCTTTTTTTTTTAAGATATTTATTTATTTATTTGACAGAGCGAGACACAGTGAGAGAGGGAACACAAGCAGGGGGAGTGGGAGAAGGAGAAGCAGGTTTCCTGCTGAGCAGGGAGCCTGATGTGGGGCTTGTACCCAGGACCCTGGGATCAGACCTGAGCTGAAGGCAGATGCTTAAGGACTGAGCCACCGAGGGGCCCTCTTTTCTTTTTTTAAAGATTTTATTTATTTATTTGAGAGAGAGAGAGCATGAGCAGGGGGACAGGCAGGGAGAGGGATAGGGAGAAGTAGAAGCAGACTCCCCACTGGGTAGAGAGCCCTGACTGAGCCACCCAGGTGCCCCTATTTTTTCTTTTAAATATTATCATTATCTCAGGGTGATGGGATTATTGATAATTTTTATTTTTTTCATATAGTTTTAAGTATTTTTCATATTTGCTACCATGGCCATGCATTTCTTTAATTTTTAAGTGAGAAATTATTTCATATGTACAGAATAGTACTTTCGACACATCCATAGGTTTAGAGAATAGAAATAAAAGCTACTGTACTTATATCATGCTTTAGAGATAATACGTTGTCAGTATTTTCAAAGCCCTGATTGTATCTTTTTGCGTCTCTTTCCTCGCTCCTTGATTTTCTGTATAGTTTTATACATAGGTATGTATTCATAAATAATGTAATGTTTAGTTTTGTCTATTCCATGACTTTTTTGATACATTATATTTCTGAGACTCATCGATGTTGATGTGTTATAGTTCATTTACTTTTTATTGCTCTATATCATTCCATTGTATGACTTTACCATTGTTTAAACATCTCCCTGTTAATGGATATTTAGGCGTGTTTTCAGTTTTCTTTTTTTTTAATTTAATTTGTACTTTTTGCCATTAAAAACTGTTTTGTTATGGCCATTTTTTTTTTTTTTTTTAGATTTTATCCATTTACTTGAGAGAGCGTGCATGAGTAGGGGGAGGGGCAGAGGAAGAGGGAGAAGCAGACTCCCCACTGAGTGCAGAGCCCAGCGCGGGGCTTGATCCCAGGACCCTGAGATTACTACCCAAGCTGAAAGCAAATGCCCAGCTGACTCTGCCACCCAGGCGCACCTGTCAGGGCCATTTTAATCCATGTCTCTTTGCCTAGGAGTAGAGTTGGGTTTTCTGTTCCGCTAGATAATGCTGAATTGTTTTATAAAGTGGTTGTACCCAGTTTATACTTTCATAGGCAGTGTGTTAAGTGTTCTCTTTGTTCCCTTCCTCAACACTTGAAGCATTTGTACAACATTTGTAGTTCTCTGAATTGTTTCTTTTCAACAATCTGGTGGGTGAGAATTGGTACTCCATTAGAGGTTTAATTTACATTTCCTTAATTACTGATGATTTCAAACCTTCCGTAATTCCTCTTCTATGAGATGTCTGTCTTTTGCCTATTTCTTTTAACTTTTATAAATTGATTTCTAGAAGTTGTATTTATTTATTTATTTGTGGTACTAATTCTTATCATTTATGCATGTCACAAATATCTTTTCCCCAGTGAGTGGCTGGTCTTTTACTTTATGTGGTGTTTTTTTTGTTTACTTCATGTGGTTTTTGATGGATGCGTTCTATAGTGTAGTTGAATGTGTCAACCTTTTCCTTTACAGTTTGTGATTTCGGTTGTAAAGATATAGTCTGATATTTTCTTCTGAAAGCTTTAAAATACTGCCTTTCATATTTATGTCTTTAATCCATGTGCCATTGATTTTTGTGTGGTGTGAGGTGGGGATCCAGTTTCATTTTTTTTCCATTATGGGTAATCAGTTTTTCCCAGAATCATTTACTGAATATTCTGGTTTTCCTCCCAGTAATCTATAAGCATCATATGTCAAGTTTCCATATATGTGTGCATATGTTTCTGGACTAAACTTTCTTTGGTCTCTTTGTGTATCCTTGCCTGCAATCTTATTTACTTTAGTTGTGTAAAGAGACACGATACCTAAAAGAATGAGTCATCTACTCATAGTTCTTTTAAAACTAGACTCCCTTTCAAATTAATTTTTTTTTAAAGTAGACTTTTCACTGGAATATATGTTTAATCTTAAATATCTACTGTAATCAACTGAGGTCATAAGTAATATTGAAGCTACTTTATTTTTTATTATTTATTTTTTTAGAGAGGGAGATGAGGGGAGGGGCGGAGGGGGAGAGAGAGATAATCTTAAATAGGCTTCATCCCAGCATGGAGCCCCACATGGGGCTTGATCTCACAACCCTGAGATCATGACCTAAGCTGAAATTGAGAGTTGGATGCTTAACTGACTGAGCCACCCAGATGCCCCGTAATACTGAAGCTACTTTAATGTAGACTATGTCAGGCTGTCTTTTGTTTTTGCAAATCCTGTCCTAACTCACTAGAGTTCATTTTAACTTGAGAAGTAAATATAGAATTTTCATTTTGGGAATATAGTTAAGATATTTGGAAAAACCTTCACACTGCAAATAGATAAGAATGCTATATTTAAATTTTTAAAAAAGGTACTTAGGAATTAATATGCCAAAATCTAAAAGAAAGCTGAAAATCTGAGAGTAAAGGAGCCCTTAAGTGTTATTGCTCTGAGAGCATTCGCTAAACTGAGGGAACTTAATTAGATTTGATTAAGAACTTGGTGAATTTGCTGGAGGCATAGTTAGAAGTCAGCCCCGGGCTTATTCAAGGCAAGCTAACAAAAGACTCTCTGCCTTTAATTCTGGGATTCCCAAAGGTGTGTGGTGTCAAGGACTAAAACTCACCCTACCTCTTTCAAAGATCTGCAAGGAAAGTTGCCTCGATGCCAAGTAAAACAGGGAAAGAAAACCTGTCCTTGGGAAATTGTAACAGGGAGTCCATGGGCGGTGGTAGGGCCTGGTTCACATCACCTTGGTGGTCCAAAAACATTTCAAGGTGTAATTTTTTACCATCTTATTTTTCTTTATATATAATTCACATACCATAAAATTCACCCTTTTGAAGTATATAGTTCACCGGTTTTTTTCATGTATTCACAAAGCGGTTTTTTCATGTATTCACAGCCATCATCACTAATTCTAGAACATTTTTATTTACCCCCAGAAAGAAACCTTGTACACATTAGCAGTAACTCCTCATTTCCTCCTCTCCCCCCAACCCCTGGCAGTCACTAATGTACTTTCAGTTTCTATGGCTTTGCTTATTCTGGGCTTTTCATCTGAATGAAATGATACAATATGTGGTCTTTTGTGTCTTGCCTTTTTTACTTAGCATAATGGTTTCAAGGTCTATTCATGTTGTAACACAAATCAGTACTTCATTCCTTTTAATGGCTGAATAAGATTCCCTTCTGTGGATATACCACATTTTATTTTTCCATGTGTTAGGTGACGGACATGTGGGTCATATCCACTTTTTGGCTATTACGAATAATGCTGCAATGAACATTTGTATGCAAGTTTTTGTGTGGATATATATTTTTCATTCTCGTAGGTATAAAAGACCTAGGGAGTGAATTCTTGGGTCATATGCTAATTCTACGTTTAAGTTTTTGAGGAACTGCTGAACCATTTTCCAGAGCAGCGGCACCATTTTTCATTTTCACCAACAATCTGTGAGGGTTCCAGTTTCTCCACTTCTTTGCCAACACTTGTTTTTATCTATCTTTTTGATTATAGCCATCGTAAGTGTGTGTGGATTGGTATCTCATTGTGGTTCTGATGGTGTTAAGCACCTTTTCATGTGTTTATTGGTCATTTGTCTGTCTCTGGAGAAATCTATTCACATCCTTTGCCCATTTTTCAATTAGGGTCTATGTCAAGGTATGAATTTAAAATGATTTGGTAAGGGGCGCCTGTGCGGCTCAGTCGGTTAAGTGTCTGACTCTTTATTTTGGCTCAATTCTTGATCTCAGAGTCGTGAGTTCAAGCCCCATGTTGGGCTCAGTGCTGGGCGTGGAGGCTGCTAAAATAAAATAAAATAAAATGATATGGTAAACAAATACAGATATTCTCTGAAAGCATATTTTCATCTTTGGCTTAAAAAACTACATGTAAAATTTCAAGGTCACTGAATAATTTGTCAAAGATAATCAAGTGGAAATAAGATTTAAGGAAATAAGGAAGGAAATAAGACAACCTGAATAAGAATCAGCAGAAACAACAGATAGAAGTAAACTTACAGGGTGCCTGGGTTGCTCAGTTGGTTAAGCAAATGCCTTCAGTTCAGGTGATGATACTGGAGTCCCAGGATCGAGTCCCGCATCGGGCTCCCTGCTTAGTGGGGAGTCTGTTTCTCCCTCTGACCCTCTCCCCTCTCATTCTCTCTCTCTTTCTCTCATTCTCTCTCTCAAATAAATAAATAAAATCTTAAAAAAAAAAAGAAGTAAACTTACAAAAGCTTACATATTGGAATTGCCAGTCATAGATTATTAAAATAACCATGATGGAGGGGGGTACCTGGGTGGCTTAGTCAGTTGAGCGTCCAACTCTTGCTTTTGGTGCAGGTCATGATCTCAGTGTTGTGAGCGCCGTGCTCAGCAGGGAGTCTGCTTGAGATTCTCTCTCCCTCTGCCCTTCCCTCCCCCCCCCACATTCAAATAATTAAATAAAGCTTAAAAAAATAAAATAACTCTGATGGGCTATATTTAAGAAAGTAAAAGCCAAGTTCTTTTTTTTCCGGCGGCTTTTGAGATTTCCTCTTTATCACTGGCTTTGAGCCATGTTATTATGATGTGTCTTGGCATGGTTTTCTTTATACTTCCTATGCTTAGTGTTTGTTGAGGTTCCTAGATCTGTGGTTGGTAGTTTCAAATTTGAAGGACATTGGTATTATTTCTTCAAATATTTTTTCTGTCTCCCCTCATCTCCTTCATGGACTTCAGTTACATGTATATTAGGCTGTTGGAAATTGTCCCATGGGCCACAGATACTCTTTTGTCTATATTCTTCTTTGCTCTTTGTTTCATTTTGGATAATTTCCTTAACTGTACCTTCAAGTTCATTAAACTTTTCTTTTGCAATATCTAATCTGCTTTTAATCCCATCCATTGTATTTTCCATCTCAGATACTGTAATTTTCATCTTTAGAAGTTGGGTCTTTTTTGTATCTTTCATGTCACTTTTTGAACATATAGAGTCAGTCAGAACTGTTTTAATATCCTTAATTGTCCATGTCATTTCTAGGTGAGACCCAGATTTGATTGATTTTTCTTTCTTTTTTTTTTTTTTTTGCATGTTTGGTAATTTTTTTATTGGATGCCAGAATTGTACTTTGTGTGCTGAATATTATTTAGATTTTTATAAAATTTTTTTTTTTTTTTGCTTTGGGACATAGTTTTTTTGAAAATGGTTTGATCCTTTTGAGGCTTGCTTTTTAAATTTGTTAGATGGAAAGCAGACTAGCATTGAGGGCTATTTATTTCTCACCGAGGAAGCAAGACCCTTCTGAGTATTCTACCCAATATCCTGTGAATTGTGTGGTTTCCCAGTTTGGTTGGTGGGGACAGGCATTAATACCAATCTTCGTGGGTGTTGGTATGGTTTTTGTAATCTTTTCTGGTAGTCTTTGCCCAGACTTGTAATTCGCTTGCACCCATGCTCTGATCAGTACTCTGCTGAATACTGGAGCGGGACCTTCTGCTGGCTTTGTGGTTCTCTCTGCGTACATCTCTCTGCCCTCTACTAGTCGGCCATGCAAACTCTGTCTGCCTTATTCTTATTCACATAAACTTGTTTCCTTTGCTGCATTCCTCCCCCATAGTCCCCAGTTCATTTTGGATGACTCAAGGTCATCGACTTTGAGGACCTTTTCCCCAAAAGCACTAATCATTTTTAAGCAGTCCTCCCACAGCCCTCTCAAGATGAATGTAAAGTATTTGCAGGCTGACTGGGGTCAGAAATGTGGTTTGATGAGTTTATTAAGAGTTTTTATATGAGCTGGTTGTTTTGCTTTGTTCCCTTATCGATCAACTACAGATTAGCTGAGTTCCTACTATATTCCCAGCATCCTATAGGGTGCTGAGTGTGAAGTAGAAAGTGAGTATAATATTGTTTCTGAAAAGTTTATATTCTAGATGGGGAGAGAGAACAAGTGTCACAAATGTCAAGGAAAATATAAATTTTTTTTTTAAGTTCACTAGATGTTTACAAATGAGAGAAATTAATATGGTCTGAGTGGTCGAGGAATGCATTCTTTAAATTAGGGCTGAGAAGGGATTTTGAAAATGTATAAATTAAAAAAAATTATGTATTTTAGAAAGGGAGAGAGAGAATGAGCTGCGGCAGGAGCAAAGAGAGAGGGACAAGCAGACTCCACTCTGAGTGCAGGGGGCTCAATCTCACGACCCTGAGATCATGACCTGAGCTGAAATCAAGAGTTGGATGCTCCACCAACTGAGCCACCCAGGGACCCTGAAAATGTATAAATTTTTAAAACAAATTTGTTACAAGATAATAATGGAAGAAAAGATGCTGTTTATGAAAGGCATACACTTAACAAGGAAAGTTCTGCATTTATATGAAAAAAACTATAAAAACTCCCAAAGATTCAAATGCAGAACAAATGTTCTGGGTAGGTGTACACAACAACTTAAGAATGTCGGTTTTTTCTAAAATCATTTATAAATATAACAGAATCCCAATGAAAATACCATTAGATTTTTCCTCCTGGGGCTAGACAGATTATGAAGTTTATTTGCAAGAACAGACAAGCAAGGATAGATAGGAAAACCTTGAAATTGAAGAGCAGGAGGGATGGGAGGCTAGCCCTCCTGCACATGAAAGCATGTTATTATAAGCCATTATAATTTTTAAAATGTGGTACAGGAAAAGACAGACCAATTGAAGAGAATAGAAAATACAGAAATAAGCCCAACTGTGTGTAGAAATTTAGTCTGTAATAAAGACAGCATTCTAAAATCACTGAAGAATATATGGAATTTTAAATAAATGGTGATTTTTTGATACTAGAATAGCCAATTGGGAAAGGTAGGATTGGATCTACTTCTCATACTGTACACCAGGCTCTTTGTATAGAAGGTAGTAACACCGTACTAAGTCTTAGAAGAAACCATGAGTGAAGTCTTTTATGACCTACATATGAGGAAAACTTTCTTGTGACTCCAAATCCAGAAGCAAAAAGGGAAAACATAGATAAGTAAAACTACATGTGTGTGTATCCAAATACTCATATGTTTCTATATATCTGTGTATATATATTTATATATACACACACATTCTCTCCCTTTCTCAGCAGAGAATACCATAACAAGGCAATGACACACTGGAAGAATGTTTGCTACTTAATATCATGGATAATGTGTTAATCTCTCAAATACATAAAAATCCTCTAAAACTGAGGCAGAAAATGACCAAAATAGCTTTATAGAAAGATGACCAAGAGATAATAAACAGAGAGTTCATAGAAACAAATACAGATTAGCCTTATATGAAAAGGTGCCCACCCTCACAGTGAAAGAGATGCAAATTAAAACAACATGAGATACCATTTCTTTCCCATCAGATGGGCAAAAGTCCAGCATTTTGACAAATAATTTGTTGGTGACCATGTTTGGAAGCAGAGCTAATAAAATTTATTACATTGAGAATATGCAGTTTATGACCTGACGAAGGGGGAGGTGTAAGCCACCTTACACCTTACAGGTTTGGTGGGTAGCTCCCTCATTGTCTGAGTTCCCACTTTGGGGAAGTGGAAACCCCCAGAGTCGATTTGATTGAAGGCGCCATTTCAGTACACCCACACAAAAGAAGTAAAGTCAGAAGATTTGTTACTTACAGATCCCAGAAACAGAACTGGGGATGCAGAGATGAATTAAGATTTGCTATCAATTGATAACTGTTTAGTCTGGGAGATAGGGGTTTTCTTACACCATTTTATCATCTTTTGTAAACGTTTGAAATTTCCCATGAAAAATGTGTGGAGTGTAAGTATGCATGAAGAGAGTGCATTTGGAATTAAGTCAGTGAGGCCAAGGTGGGCAATTGGATGTGAAGTTCTTCGACGATTTTATGATCCTGATTAATTTACAATAGACTCCTGGGGTGCCTGACTGACTTAGTTGGTAGAGCACGTGACTCTTGATCTTGGGGTTGTAAATTCAAGTCCCATGTTGGGTGTAGATATTACTTAAAAATAAAATCTTAAAAAAAAAAGTAAAATAAACCAACTCCCTTTATTTCCAGTTTATGTTATATGTGGTTTAGCTAGCTGGTATCTGTGTGTGTGTGTGTGTGTGTGTTATAGTGTTTAAGATATATTTTTCTCATAGTGTAATTCTAAATGTTAAACCAACTTACAAAGTATGAAGTTGTTTATTGGCCCCATTATAGGACCTTTGGATTTCCAAAAGAACTGATTTGGAGGAAGTGAAATTTTTCTCACAC
Source organism: Potos flavus (assembly GCA_028534135.1). Lineage (NCBI taxonomy): Eukaryota > Metazoa > Chordata > Mammalia > Carnivora > Procyonidae > Potos > Potos flavus. The sequence goes on along the minus strand of CM052896.1, from coordinate 116,585,202 downwards.
TTTTTATGAGTGCCTTGGAGCACTCCAAGTAAATCTTGGAGATTTTACTTGGGCACTGATTTGGGTATACCTGGTAAAAAGAAAATTGAGGGTGGAATTTTTCTTTTTTTTCCAGATTTAACATTGAGATTGTTCAGTTAGTGATTTTTGACTATGTCATTTTAATAACTTACAAGGAACCTAGGTCATACAAAATTACATATAAGATGAAAAATCCATCTTCCTCTAAACATTTTTGCTTTGTATTCCTCATTCATCTTAGAAAGATAGATAATATGATTTATTTAGTGATATCTCATGACATTAAGCATGATCATGTTAACCTGTTTTCTATTCTACCAACAGATTAATATTAAAATTAGAAGTTTATCAGTTGCTGAATATTGGAAATTGGATGTAATGGCAGCAGAATTTATAAAGAGTTGCTGTAGAGGATGCTTCTATGGTGAAACAGAAAAGCGTAATTGTGAGTTTGGCTTCTTTTGACTTCAACAAACATGTATTTAATGTCTTTTTTATTTGTGGCATTTGTAATATAAAGATGAGTGAGACATATTTCCTAACTTCATGGGGGAGACAGAAGCCTAAATATGAGGCATACTATGTAAGTATTAAAGTACCCTGGAGCATGGGGGGAGAGAGATAAGTTCAACATTCAACCCCAGAGACACCGTGGGACATCACCATCGAGAGGATAGCATTTGGTATGGGAGTCTAGAGAGGATTTCAGCAGCTGGGTCAGAAGAAGGAAGTAAGAAAAGGTAAAAACTGGACCTGGGTATAATAGGTGTATGAAATTGTACAGGTAAAGGGAGAGAAAAGTGATGGGTATGTTTGGGGACAGTATACTCTGGCAAATGCTTTCATTTGAATAAAGGCAATTTCTAGTTAGTGAACAGTGCATTAAAAAAATGCCTGTCACAAATGAAAGACTAATGGAGAGGAGACCCACTATTTCATGAAGACCCCGTATTTATAAAGGACTCCTGGAGAGTTCCCTTTCAATTGCATGGTCTCCTCCTCTCTTCAGAGTTATGACGGGAACTTTATTTTTCTCTGGCTTTCTCTTGTAATCCTTCATCTAGAGCATAGCTTCTGAGTATATTTGAGTACAAAGGCTTCTTTTTGCATTAAAACATTTCATAAATTCCTACACAGAAGTAGTTGTACTTTCTTTTCTGATGTCAACAGACAATACTAATTGTACGTAAAGATGAACTCTGGGCGTCCTTTACCTCCCCATCTGAAGTCACCAGCTTAGGAATCACAGGGCATTTGAGTCAGGGACAAAATGGGTCATAGAAGCTAGAACAGGGAGAGTTGCTATTATATTAGGGTAAAAATACATTTTATTTTGTGATTGGGTGAAGGTTTTTATAGACTTGGAGACCTTTAGCTTCTTTTCAGAATTCTTTTATATATTAAGACTGATGTTAACCACCAGTACTGACAACAAGAATTGCTTTGTTGACAGTATTTTACTTAAAAGCATCAAGGAATGAACTGCAAAATAAGCTTGTTTTTCATCTGCAAACTCTTTTGTGGGAATGAGTTTCTTTAAAAACTGCTTTTACCATTATGATAAGTTAATATATTTTGGAAATAGTATATTAATTTCTCAAATATTGCCTGGACAGAATTAATGTAGATTCCAGAAGTGCTTGATAGGAAAACTACGTAGAGGTTTCTCTATTAGCAGTTTGCTCTAAAATGATTAAGTACCAAAGCATGCTAACTTTAGATTATTATATGTAACTCTACATTCATATTTGTGATTCTTCTTTTTTCTTTTCTTTTTTCTTCTTTACACGCAGTTTCCAGGGAGAGAGACTTTCAAGCAGCAGTCCCAGAGAGTCAGAATGCCCCTGTCTGTGTCCCTCCATTGACTGCTGTTTCAGTAAAGCCTCAGGTTGGCTGTACTGAGGATTACTTACTTTCCAAATTACCATCTGATGGCAAAGAAGTACCATTTGTGGTGCCCAAGTTTAAGCTCTCATATGTTCAGCCCAGGGTACAAGGAACTCCTTCACATCTGGAGGAACTCGAAGGTAAAAAAAAATGACACGGCAAGTTTTAAAAATCAACACATAGCATTTAAATGCTATTGTTTCTGTGATTTTGCTCTTTTATAACTTGAGAGTTATAAAATTCTTTTATGTATAAATTTCTATATTTTTATGTTTTTCTCTTTCTGTAGAAGAACTTAATGTATAACATTTTTGAAAGGTCCCATTATGAAATCTGATCACAATCAATACACATTTGTAGATGTGACCTTTTAAAAAAATTTTTAAATCAATTAACATATAGTGTATTATCAGTTAAAGAGTTTAGTGATTCATCAGTTGCATTTAACACCCAGTGCTCATTCCATCACGTGCCCTCCTTAATGCCCATCATCCAGTTACCCCATCCCC